>OY720023.1:21253698-21767698 GCA_963082485.1 Eudonia mercurella | reverse complement strand
GGGAAAACGCATCTCAACTGGGTTGGAGGCGCGTCGCAAGTCACAGGTATAAACCTAGTTCTTCATAGGTATATTTTTATACTGAATAAACGATGTTATACCATTATTTCATTCTAAAGTATGTTACTCAAATCTCTTTGAAATAAACAGATCTTTATAGTTAAATAAATAAATAAATCAATCAATCAATCTAAAAACCACTTTGTTCAATTAAAATAATTGTTTTGTTGCAGTTTTAACAACTCTTTTTTTTTCAAATAATTATTTTTTATTAGAATACTTATCAAGTGAGATGACCGCCAAGCGCTGCTATGTAGTCAAAACACATTTTACATAAATGCACTTGTTTAAATCGCTAATCATATTAAGTAGGTTGTGGTGGAAGATATATACTTAGATGCCTTAATGTAACATACTAAGTAAGCAAAGAGTATATGACACCTACTAATTAGTTGGCATTAAATTATTTGTCTATTTGAATGCCACAGTTTAAAAGTAAATAAATAACACTAAATATAATTTTGCAGGTGACGCTGATTGGAGAAGAAGCTGCTCGTGGGTATTGCTTTTAGCAGTTGTACCCTTTTACTTTTAAATTGAAAAAAGTACTATTATTTACAAGTCCACTGTCCATTTTGTATATGAATTGAAGGCTTAGAGCTTATGCCGATAATAGCACTAGGTTATAAAATAACAAAAGTACATTTTAGCTTAATAATGACTTGTTTTAATAGAAGCAAAAAGGTAATCGAAACAAAATAATTAATAGTTTGGACAACCTAAATAGGACAAAAAATGCTTTACTAAACGACATAATGCATTGCCTTAAAAAAATCTTACCAGTCATTGAAGTCAGATTTTATCAAATAAAAAATCATACCAAAAGAAATACCAAATTAAATGGCACAAGCAATAGAACAGAGAAAACGCTTTTATTATAACAAAGTCTCGTCACATGGTAGAGCAGTATTTAGACCTGTGGACAGTTAAGAGTCTAAAAAGGTTTTTGGATACGGACTGTATTGGCGTGGTCCGAGACACAGCTGTGAACGCTCTTAAGCACGCTTACGATCAGCTACGAATGAAATTAACTAATAGTAGTTTAGAGGTAAAAGTTTTGTCAGCGTTATGAGCGTGTCTCGGACTGAATGTCACATAAGAAAGATCAACCCTGTTTATGTTTAGATCAAGAAATCCTCTGTGGCATTGTGACTCTATGTGAAACAAATGCGAAATACTAGTTACTGACTGACTATTCGCGATATTTCAGAAAGTAACAACCTTGAAAGTTGGCTAGTAATTTTTTTCTAGGTTGTATTTATCCGCTAAGATTTATTTGCGAGAAGAGGTCTTACCGCCGCTGGTACGTTTATAATTAATTACTATATTAAAAATATTATTACGTTAGAATATTATTTAACACGAGTACTACTGCGATATTTGTCATATAAAACCTAATAGTTTGAGTGATTTGCACTAAAAGTCACTAATCACGATTGGCACTTATATTTGTAACGTCTGTCTGTCTCTTTTAACTTCAAACAATTGACAAAATGTAATTATATTTTAAAAGAAAATTTTACAAAATTCTGTTAATTAATTTAACATTATGCTAAATAATTAACGAACTGTTAGGGTTAATGGGTGTCCCACAATGCGCTAATAGCTATTTAGTTTTTGTAATCAGATGTTAAGACCTTAGAAAGAGAGATAAACTTTGGTATTTGAACATCGTGGACTACCCAATCATTAATACATTCCAGTATTCCATACTAATTTTATAGTCCGCAATGGAATGTTTAAAATCGCATAAAATCAATTAAACATTATGTTTTTAATGGTGTTGACTAACCCACTAGATCTCTGTTTTTCCCAGAAACTATCATTTTCATAGTTTGAAAAATATTGAACTATGAAGTTTGTGTTGGATACCAAAATGTGTAAAAGCTCTTAGCTGTTCGTTAAAAAAATTAACAGAATGTTTAACTTAATAAAAAAACTATAGAGTGACTCAGTCTAAATTGGCATGTCACTGATCTTATTTAGTAAGTTGGGACGTAAGCTAGCCTTAGCATTCAAAGAACTGCAAACTTTATGTTTTCACTTACACAAGTTTATTCCGTAATAAAAAAACATTTAAATGATTGTTGTAATATTCATGTACGAGTATATGTTTAGAAAATAGTGGCGTTCGAAGAATTTATAATAGGTCGAATGATTGTCATTGGAAACAGGTATTATAAAGTATATTATACATAATAGACATCATCGTTATCATTATACAATAGTTTATAGAATTCAGTTTCAGGCTAACGATATTTATATCTATAAATAAATGTTGTTGTTAATTATATACAAAATTATTATACAAGTTCCTCAGCTTAAGTAATCTTTATGGTGTATCAGATTTATCAAAGTTAATTTTTAATATATTAAGCATCTATAGGTATATTAAATAATGTTTTATTGAATCTGCTACACCGTGAACATATTATAAATATAACTTGATTAGTAAAGTCAATGCACACGTATTATATAATATTAAAGTGCACTATTAAATGATAACAGTTATTTTCTACATAGATTAAGACTGATCGGAATATATACAATTGTGTCATTAGGTATATATGTTTCCATATTGGTTTATCATAACATGCTTGTGTAAGCCTCATGTTCGCTGTGATACGCCATTCACTTTGAGAATAAATACTCATTATCACCTTTGGTTTATATTAAATGATTATCAATTATAATTTAATTAGCTTAAAATTTTGAAGCTGTAGTAAGTACCTACGCAAAACAGAATATTTTCTTCATTACAGATTTATTTATTGTGTAATAAATCAATGCTGTCCCCTTCTTCATGTCTTAATGCCCAATTTCTTCTGTCAATTATAGTTTAAAATAGTGTCGTATGTAAATGTTACCGATAAAAAAGTTGCCAAATTGCAAAATATAAGATAAACGCTACATAGATAGAAACGTTGTAAATATATCCTTAAGCCAAAATCAATTGTGTGCGTTTTTAATGACAGAAGGTTTCTGTACTGTTTTAATGAATCATACGTCTATACGTGGATGAATGTAAACTTAACTACGTAATTACACGTAAATTATTTAAGTGAATAAGTTATAAATATAAATAAAGCTTGTTTTAAATATAATTCTTTTATTACACCTCCGAACTCTTTTCTTTTCTAAGATATTTATATTTCACGATTCAAAATATAATGTTTTTTTTTTTTAAATAAACATATGCACATGTTGTACATAGAGTAATTATTAACGGGATTCATACCAAGTTTATTATTTGTGAGTATCCGATATTTCGGCACAGTTGCATGCGCCATGATCACGGAGTTACTAAAGTTAATGCGTATTAGAAAAGTAGCACAATTTTTACGGTCGCCGAAAGATATCCTGGTGTATACAAGATCGATTGCAGCTGCGGTAGCTCCTATATTATTAGCCAAACGAAACGTACAGTCGCTTGCCGAATTAAGGAGCACATCAAAGCTGTCAAGAACAACGATACGCAAAACCAGCCATTGCTGAACATCCGATTCAGTCGGGTCCTAATCACTGGATTGAGTTTTACAACCCTCCGATAATTTCGATAGAACGCCACCACGTACCTAGATTGGAGAGAGAAGCGATTGAAATTAAGAAATACAAAAATTTCAATCGTGAAGATGGATTCAAACTGTCGCGTGTCTGGAATCTAGTGATTAGTCTTGTTAAAAACCGCAAAAAACAACAATAAAGCCGTTTCGCGTTCCGATACTGAGAGTGTAGTGTGTTATGAGCAATTTCGAGTGAATAGTGACGTAGAAACCGGTGGTACGGGCATCGAGCGCAAAAAACGACTAAGGTAGATCGTTTTGTCTGCTCATAAAAAACTCACCCGTATTAACTTCAGTAACTCCGTGATCATAGCGCATGCAACTGTGCCGAAATATCAGATAATGAACATGGTAAGAATCCCGTTAATAACTACTCTATTGCAAGTGACCATCACAATTTTAACAGACATATTGTACATTCATATATTATACATAAAATCAATGAAACATATAAATATTGATCTTTTTTAATTACCGCGTGCACTATTTGAAATTAAACACTTTTAACGAATCTACTCACGTTTAACTTTTTCATATAATTTGGCATTCCATTATTTCTATTACAACACTAAAAATTAACTTATAAAGAAAGTTTTACCGCTAAATATATCAAGAAAAATCTACTCCCAAAGTTTTAATTCACTAAGTTCGTTAATCTACACCTTATTACAAAATCCCATCGCGCAAAATAGTCGGATCGATCGCGATTTGCTTGTTTGTCGATGTAATTTATGTGGGAAAGTTTTCGTCATATTTAGAAGGACCAGAGCTTGCAAACAATCTTGGGGGAATCTTCCCAGATTAGGGCTGACTCCGGTTGCCCGAGAGGCTCTAGCAACGTATGGCCGCCCGCCAACTCCTGTAAGCCAATCTAACTTCTTTTAAATGTGTTTTTGATGTAAAGAACGCATTATGGTACGCATCGCTTTCCGACTTTCAAATCGGAATCTAAATTAGCTTTTGATTTACCACGGCTTTAAGTTTGTTTCGGGAAGCGCTGTAGGCTTACCGATGCGTTGTTTGAAAACATTCTCCAGTTATCGATTAAATTTATTCACAGGTATGTTCAGTTTTTAGGGTTCCGTACCCAAAGGGGAAAAGAGAACCCTATTACTAAGACTCTACTGTCCATCCGTCTCTCGTCTGTCTGTCTGTCCGTCTGTCACCAAGCTGATTTCATGAGAGTTCATGAGATAAACCATGATATGATGTTAGACAGTAAAAATTTTTACAGATGATGTAATTTTTTTCCATTTTTTTCTCGGTCTTAATAACGATAACAGGTAGAAACTTGAAATATTTTTATAGATAATGGTACGGAACCCTTCGTGCACGAGTCCGACTCGCACTTGGCCGGTTTAGTTTAGGCCTTTGTCCAGCTGTGGATGTCTTTTGGCTGAGATGATGATGATGACATTCAGTTTTAAATGTGATCAGTAGTACATTGTTTCTTTAAAAAAAAACAGTACCTATATAATTATATTCGTAATGTAATGGCTAATATTTATAGGTATAATTAAAATAATTTTATTTATAGAATTTTCTATTATTCGTGTACTCTGTAACCAAGTCGGATAACCAATCAATCGCCATTGACATGACACCAAGCATAACGGTACTAATCATTAATTACAAATTAACTTAATAGGTGAATGAACACAAAAACAGTCTAGACGAATCGCTCATAAAATTTGATGAGGCAATATCAATTTAAATGCGAGGAGGTAGAGTCGCTATTTTATTGTGCCATCGGAAAGCATAAGTCCTTTCCTAGCAGGGGTCGGTTTGTAACAGTAGCCTCATTACTTAGCGGGTAGGCGTTAACTTCCGTCGCAACCGGATATCGTGGCTCGTACAAATAAAATTAACGCTCATTGCCTGCCGCTGCAAGCACCCTTAAATGAGTGGTTCGATTTTCATTCAATTTTGTCGTTATAGTTAAAACAAGTTTGTGTTACTTGTTATCTGGTATACTATTATATTAACTGTTTTTTTTATCGTTATTGATATATTATTGTAGCATCAAAGCTTTATCGAAACAATTAAAATAAGTACAGAGGACTTGTTTTCAATTATAAATTTAGTTTAGTTTTACTTAGTTTTAAATTCTCAATCGATGGGATTGTTGGGAAAAAGTAGAAAGTTAATATATAGGTACTAGCTGACCCGGCGGACTTCGTACCGCTTTGACAGTTTCCATCATTGAGTTAAATATTATATCAATGGTTTCCATGACAACAAAACAAACAAATCATTTTGTATTGGAAAATTAAATTGTCGATTTTAGTATTCTATTTAATTTCTTTTTAAATATATATTACTAAGCGCTAATGTAGCATTCTAACGGTGAAAGAATTATTTAAATCAGTCCAGTAGTTTTTGAGTTTATTCGTTGCAAACATACATACATACAAAAATACAAAGGTTTCCTCTTTATAATATTAGTATAGATTACTTTACTACACATTGAATCAATACGAGCAAACAAACAAAAAACTAAAGCTCTAGTACAAAAGAGACCAGAAACCACAATATCCCAAACCAAATATGAATAACATTTATTTAATAACATAAAAGATTCAAGCGAGATAGCAGTATACGAATCCTATATTGGTCACCGACGGAAAGTAGATCGGCTAGCAATAAGATTATAAACCGATCACTTACGTAGCTTCCGGCACTGTCTGACTTTTAAAGTGAAGAAAATAATAGGAGCAAATGAACAGTACGTATGTATTTCTTCGAAACAAGATATCTGAGTATTATTCCTTTAAAAGTCTGAAATTTAACTAATTCGGAGTTGTTGAAGGAAGCGAAAATGCTGTTTGTGCCACTCCTCACGTACAATAGCCGCCAATACCAATATTTACAAGCTTATAAAATCACACTGTCTTCGAATTTAAGGCTAGGAGCACGGTCGCACCGCAAACAGTCTCTGTCTAACGAAAACAACCCGATGTTGTGCGAGCGAGTGGTCGTTACGCGTCCCAATACTCCACATGAAATCCTACAGCCAGTGCCGTAGTCAGGGACTGCCGCAAGGGCCCTAAGTTACATTACAGTTATGGCCGGTTGACCACTTCTTGACAAGTGACAAATAGCCTAATAACTTACTATACGTTATTTTTTTTATTATTTTTTTATATTTAACGGGTAAGCACTGTGCCTTGATCTCACCTGATATTAAGTGATGATAAGGCCAATGATGGAAGCGCACTTCACCCGGGATCCTCAACTAGGGAGGCACTGGCTATCTTATCTCTAGCTGCCGGAACACAACAATGCTACAAACATTGATGTTATAGCGACATATTTAGATAAGATGGTGGTAGCTAGCCAGGCGGACAAACAAGCCCTACCACCAACCAAACCGAGTACACAAACATGTACCCCCCGCTGGGAATCGAACCCGGGACCTCTGGGTCTAAACCGGTGGTCTTAGCCACTAGACCACAGAGACGGTTATACGTAACTATGTGACGGAAGAATCTCTATTTATCTTATCATAAAAAAACATCTTGTAATTTTTATGCTTTCATATAGTAATACATAGAAACGAAAGCAATATAAATAAAGTTTGCCAAACATTAAACTGATATTTGTAAAAAAAGTGTTTACAATAAAATAAATATCGATGAAATAATGATCGACATTGAAAATAAGGATCAATTCAGCGTTCAAAGTAAATACCTAGATAGTGTTGACATAATTTTCTTGAGTCAGATACAATCACAATTGCCTGTAGTAGGTACCTGAACCACAGATGATACAAGTATTGCTCGTAAAAAAACAATAGGTACTTTCTTTCTGTAGCTCGCTAATTAAACTTACTTAAAAACAATTACAGTAATTGACTTACCACTAAGAAAACTACCTTGTTCAATATGGAACGAATATAATACATATATGCTTCGTAATTGATCTCTTTCACCTTATATAAGCCTACCAATATTGCATTAATATTTTTTAACAAGCTATATATTGTTTCACTGCTAGGCAAAGGTCTCTCTCATTTCTTTCCATAATTACAGAATATTACGGAATGACAAACTTGAGTATTGATTCTTTTTGGCCTTAACGCCAATGGCCCTAGTTACGGCGCTGCCTAAGCCTACAATTTCAGGAGGCAAATTAATCCAGGCACGGCCGCCCTGATCGGTGACGGTCAGCGCGTTCTCGCATACTAATGCTATTGTTTATCGAAGGGGCTAATCTGTGCGTACCAGCCGCTGTCCACCCACCAAATTATAACGGATCACTTTCGGCCCAACCTAAGCCGTCCCCTATCGTCTTGAACGTGTTCAGTGTATTTAGCATTTCCTAATTTACCTTGAACGTATGCTCGATATGTAAAGGAGTCGAATTGACATTGTCGTGCACCATCAAAACAATCTATTAGAGAAATGTTCAGGAGACCTTAGTCTCTCTGAGACCACGTACCCTGTAAAAGGTTCGAATCGTCAAAATAAAATAATATGCAAAATAAAAAGCGAGTAAACTCGTAAGAGTAAACAAAACAAAAAGTAAGCTTTAAAAAACGAAACAAAACAATAAGTTGGCTTTAAAAACGATATGTAATATTTAACGTACTAGCACGTACTATACTATACACGTAGAAGTATTATGCTCCTTCCCTAAACTGTGATACTAATGTCATAGGCACATTTTTATAGTTAATAATTTTAAAAGTGTTTTTGTAACCAATGCTCTAAAAGTATAAATCTAGTATATTCGGTAGTAGATAACACTGCAATATACGGTAATGCAGTTTTGGCAACATCATGTGTATGCACTTTTAAAATCGCGCCGGGGAAGTTGCAGACACTATTAAAAGTTGAAAATGGCATACCAAAACCATTTTGGCGATCGTATAACATGTGTAAAGTTGTAAAAGAGTCGTTCCGTTCTGAGTGATAATAAAGGTAACCCTCCGCGGCACCTTTATTGTTATCGAATAAAAATAATCCAGGGATTTTTGGGATGATCGTAAATTATAACGGGATCGCAGGGGTGACTAGAGGACGCGCCGCACGACGCCGAGCCGCGCGGTTAGCGTTTGCGCTTCGCAACTTACTTTCTAGAGCAAAAATGCTCCCCAGAACTGAAAGAAGTACAAATCTGTCCAACTTCATTTTAATATTTCGACTTCGTCGACCATCAAAGAGAACTGTGCGGGGGTTTACATAGCCCACGTTTATTATTCCATTAACAATTCATAAAATATGCCTCTCCACGACACATTTAAAATGGACGAGACGGTGAAGAGTGCTGTCTAACAATAACCATCCCCTCAACGCATATTTTTGACGGCGTAAACCGCTGAAAATCCACCGATACCAACAAAAGTGGCAACTGAAACTTATGAATTATTCATAGCGGCGGCGCGGTGCATGTTCTATCACTGTTTTATCTATTGCGGGGCTTACGGGCGGCCGCGGCACCCCTCGTGCCCGCGCAAGGGTTAACTACCTTGCAGCCAACAATTTTAGTGCCGTTTGAGAAGACTAGATAAGCTGTTGTTGCAAATAAACATTAGCTTAATGCGACCGCTAACGCAATAATTGCCAAACACGGGTCCTTTGTTTAACACCTCACTACTTGTTTTAAACGACGCTTAACCCTCACGCGGTGCTGGGTAAACTTTCAATAATTTAAGTCAAGTTTTCCGGAAGATCTTATCTTATGTTATTGAGGCCTGCTAAGGTAGCCCTCTCGCAGTAGCACTTCGACCCATAGGGGTCTTTTTTTCTTTTTGTCTTTTTTCTTTTTCTGGAAGATAGTTTTAACTTGTAACTAGTAATATAGATTAAATTACCATGTCAGCCTACACACGTCCCCTGCTGGACATAGGCATCTCCAAGTGCACGCCACCGAGCACGATCCGCGGCTACTCTCATCCAGCTCTTGCCAGCCATCTTGCGAAGATCGTCGCTTCACCATCATGATTATTATGTTGAGGAAATTCATACGAGAGACAAAGCAAATACCGCGGTGACTCTTTGAAAGACTGCGACTTGCTGAATAACTCTAATTTTAATTTGTATTACTTACCCCATATCACTATTTAATAATAAAGATATATTAAGAAACTACGAAATACGAATAAGGAATCGATTTATTTCGGATTATATGCTATAATGGACCAAATGCTAAGGCTAGACGTGAAATAAAGTTAATAGTGATAGCCACTGTCGAGTTTCTCCTTTAAAAGAGATCTTTCAAAGGAGAACCATGACGACACTCAAGTGATTATTTAATATGAATATTTGATTTATATATATGATATATAATATAAATAAAATTGGGAACGAAGTTAATTAAGCAATTTATTAAGATGTCTTAAATTACAAAATATAGGAAACAGATTAAAATACTATCTACATTTCTTTCCAATAAGCTAAAGTATTATAAATTGAAATAAAGTGGAACGGAACTCATATAAAGTCATACATGAGTATATCATATGAGTATATCATAGTCATACGTCATACCTACCTGCTGAAACAGAAATTTAATTCACGCTAGTATAGGTAAATCCTTTTCGGCTTATATAAATTGGACGCGTACAATATCTCTGCGTTAGAAGCTTATTACATCAGAGCAGACGCGGCGACGCCGGCTCGGCGACCCGAGCCGTAAACAAGATAAAAGCACGCGGCTGCCCTGCTAAATGCATTGCCCGGGTGCTGCCTGACGCTTGCATGCAGGTTTTACTTGATGCCATTATACTTATATGCAGCCAAAAAATTTATGGTTCATTTCAAGTTTAACAAAGAATGACGGATATCGTTACGGCGTGCGTCAATGCGACTTTTATATCGCAACGACAAGCATGCGACTGACCGGCTAAATGTGTTGCCCGGGTGCAGCCTGACGCTTGCATGCAGGTTTTACTTAATATGGCATTATACTTATATGCAACTATGCAACTAACTTTAGACGATTCTCATCGACGATGACGGATATCGTTACGGCGTGCGTTAATGCGACTTTTAGAGTTAAAACAGTGCTCAACCGACCGTCGATAATGCTAACTGTTACGCGCCATCAACGTTTAGTAGAAATTGTGAAATAAGCGATCATACATAAGATGCCAAATAAATAAAATGTTTAGTAACATTCTTGCTGACTCACACACACACACACTACACTACACCTAATTAATAAAAATGTACGGTAACCTCTTGTACTGACTTACATAGTGAAGAGAACCCTCTGCATTGTATTTTGCCATGCAGGTGTGCATAGGTACCGCACGTCGACGCATAAATCTGGGCAGCTCCTGCGCTCGCCGCTTGATCCACGATCTCGACGGCCGGCGCGGCGGCGGCAATCTCCACCGGCTCGCCATTTATGAGACACGTCGGCGCCCTGATGAAGGAAACTTATGAATATGTTTAACCATAACAACCAATCTCATCATTTTGATATTGTTAATTTATAATAAGGAGGAAATTGATGATGCAGCGGCTAGCACGTTCTGGTTGCGATCTAAAGTAAGAATTGCGTGTCAAAACACCTAAAAAATCTTTGTTTTTCTTCGGCAGGCTGTAATCTCACACATTGTCATGGGTGTTTTAAGTCGAATAAATTGTCCCGGAATCTTTTACTGGAACTGTGAGTTATTCGTCAACTCGCACACTTTAAACTCGCACAGATGTACGAGATAGCATCTTTTGTTTTTTTCCTATTATTTGTGTCGTCAACTCGCACAACAGTTAAAATCTAAGGTAGTCATGTACAGTCAATTACAAAAAGGTTTGGAAAAAGTTATAATCCTTAGCCCCCATATTCATAAAAACTATGTTAATCATTGTTTTGTCTCTTTTTCTCAAATTCAAAATGACGTTTGCGTGACGTTGACAAAACAATATTTAACTAAATAATGCTTAAATAGTTTTTATGAATAAAGGGGTAAATGTTTAATACCAGACAGTTATGATTAAGTACAAATAAAACAAAAAAATATTAAAAGTATTATAATCAATAATATCCCACAAGCAATTGGCTTATTCTCATTGTCTATCGCAACTTAAACTGTCAGACCACAACAATGCCGATAGACTTAGATTCGATAGTAGTAATTCAGGCGTGCGTCTCCTCCGTGCTTCGGAAGGCACGTAAAGCCGTTTAAGCAGTCGTTAACAACCACCAATCCGCATTGGGCCCGCGTGGTGGTTTATGGCCCGTTCTCGCTACCCATCCATAGGGAAGGCTCGTGCCCCTGCAGTTGGAACATAAAATGAGCTGATGATGATGATGATGATGAATTCAGGCGTTCCCTCGTGAACAGTACCTAGTATAATGCGGACGGGTTTCAACGACTACCATCTTACTACAAAAAACCGGTACCAACGGTTTAGCACGCCTTCCTAAGCAAGGAAGTATAAGATCCAGAATTAGACATTCTCTAACTACTTCAATGCAAACATAAGGATTGAATTTGAACAATTAAGCTAAATCCGGATGAAATGCACAAATCGACAAACTGTTTAGCCCGCCAACAAACTAACTCAGCTGTCCGCTGACGAGTCGCAAGCCTGCGCAAGCAACTTTCGCAATTAAAATTTAATCGATATTACTCTGCGCCCGTGCTATATTTTGCTTATCGACTAAATGCGACTCGAGAGTTGGTTACGACGACGAATAGAGACGTCTTACAAAGTTACTGGCGACTGCAACAAGACGACGATTTTTAATTACTCCGTGTAAAGCGTCGTCAGTGGACTTAAAAGTCTGCCTGTTATTAAGTAAAACACGAGATATGTTTAGTAATTCGTATGAGAACTTGTTTATCGACGTTTAGCGTATATAAACCTCGAATGTTAGACTCTCTGGATATCTTAGCTTGTTCAACCTTTATATTATGATCTGTGGCATCCATTCATTCTTACTCAACTACCTATTAGTGTGCACAGACTCTGGGCTTTAATCAGTTCCTAAACAAACTGGTTTATTTTTTTCTAAATTTTATCTGACGATATATTTTATCCGGCCGAGTGACCTCGGCCCGATACCCGAAGCAATTTCATTCAATTTCGTTCAATTTCATGCAGGCATAGCAAAAACCGCTTCTGTGGTATAGTGGTTAAGACCACCGGTTTAGACCCTCTGAGGTCCTGGGTTCCATTCCCAAGGGGGGGTACATGTTTGTGTACTTGGTTAGGTTGGTGGAAGGGCTTGTTTATAAACCTGGCTAGCTACCACTATTTTATCTAAATATGTTGCCATAACATCAATGTTTCTAGCATTGTTGTGTTCCGGCAGCTAGAGACAAGATAGCCAGTGCCTCAATAGTTAAGGATTACGATTGACGTGCCCTTCCACCTTCGGGGCCTTATCATCGTTTAACATCAGTGAGATGAAGGCTTAGTCTAAGCACTTAGGCTTTCACCTATATAAAAAAAACGACGGGTTGCACTCTGGGAGTGCCGGCAGAAGTAAAAACTTGAATATTAACGATGTGCATTTTTGATATTTTGGAATGGTTAGGGAATAATTTTGCACGAATTGCTTTAATTATCAGTATAAAAGTACTCTCATTTATGTGGTAGAATACAATATTTATTTATTGGGCTATCGTACACAAACATGACAATTTATATTACATTAAAAAGTTATATTAAGTTATATTAAAAATTTATATTACGCCGCGCCAGCTGTCTACTCTCCATCCGTCTTACGAATTTTCGATCAGGTCACGTGTCCTGACGCGAGTTTAACATTTTTTACCCATTCCTTTACTCTCCATCCGCCTTACGAATTTTCGATCAGGACACGTGACCGGTCACGTGTCCTGACGCGAGTTTAACATTTTTTACCCATTCCAAAAAAAGTGCACAAAGCCGCTAAAGAAGTTTTCACTTCAAAAAAATTGCTCGAGCTTGTGATCACCAACCGCCATTTGGCAAGCGTGGTGATTATTACCCAACAATTGTAATGATGACTTGATTTCAATGATGAAGGCCTTTGCCCAGCCGTGGAGCAGTTATAGGCCATTTAACAAGTTTGTGGGAAGATGGACGCATAAAAGTTGTAATGTGGGTAGAAAAGAACATAATCAAAAAAATTTGTTTGGTGGTCTGGTAATAAATAAGTGGTAATATGAGTCAGTGCTACGCAAATAACGAGTTCATTCAAATTTTAATAGTAAAATTTAAAAAACTTGAATTTAGTTTTAACTAAAACACTGGAAGATTAGGTGGACGAGTCAAATATCATCGGAGAGATACAGGCCCACAGACTTCGCTGGTTCGGCCACCTCGAGAGGATGGGAGAGGATCGTGCTGTAAAACGAGCGTACACGGGACGTCTTAGTGGCCGACGACCGGTTGGACGACCCAGGTACCGCTGGGACGACGAGGTCTATAAGGACTTGCGCGAGCTCAACCCGGACGACTGGCACCAGGTGGCGCAGGACAGATTCAGATGGCGACTCTTATTATCGGAGGCCAAGACTCACTTTGGGTCGCTGCGCCATTCTAGTTAGTTAGTTAAAACACAAATGTTGAAAAAATTTCCACGAGCAGGATTTGAACCTGCACCCTTCTGACATTCCGGGTCAGGTGCTCTTCCAATTGAGCTATCGTGGTTCTAACCAGCCCGCCGAAATTATTGACATTTGTGTTTCTGTAATTTGTTCGCAACAAAATTTGCGTTAAAAATTATTTGAACATTTTATTTTTATCTTTAAAATTAAATACTGTAAATTACTTTTACCAAAAAACAATCCTAACTAATGTTGTTGATGCGAAAGTGAGTTTGTTTGTTTGTGGTTTGATACGCTTTCACGCGTAAACTATTCAACCGGTTATCATGAAATTTTGTACCTACACTTATTCTCAAGAGTATCAAAGACATAGGATAGTTATTATTAAAAAAGAGTGTTTATATTTTTTTTGTTTGATACGCTTTCATGCGTAAACTATTTAACGACTAAACTAAAAACTATTTAACTGTCAAAACGGTACGAAGACATGAAGCTGTACAGCTTCATGTACGAAGTCCGCCGGGTCAGCGAGTACATAGATAAAACTCTAACAAAGAAACAACCTACTTACAACAGTTCGGTGCCTATAGTAATTCTCTAGAGCAAGTTGCATTAGTTTTTTAACTATCACTGTTATTGTCTAGAAAAGTGACAGAAGTTGGGAGAGCGCAATAAAAACTCAGTCTCCTTTATAATTTAATGACGAAGTTGACATAATTAATTCCATTTTAGAGCATCGATCGGTTTTATGTACGTAGTTTTCCAATGTTATCGACAAAGTTTTGTTATTATGATTCTATGGGAATATGTTCGGCAAAGCCACAAACTTGTTTACACAAAATTCAAATCGGGTTTTTAGTTTGAATTATACAGTCGCGACGATGCCAAGTGAACGGGCAACAATGTCCTCTCTCCTACCAGTGGCGGCACCGTCGCTAAATGTATTTGGTTATGTTTTTCAACAAGTTAGTCTAATATTTAAACAAACTTTTCTAGCTTTTACTGGTGATTGTTTGCCTGAAACTTTGTATGTGCTTAGAAGATAAGAGAACTCGTTCAACGTTCTTTTAGCTATTTGTATAAATATGAAAGGCAGTACCTAACTTGTACTTTAAACCGCCTTAATTCGTAGTCTAGTGGTTAGTCGATTCTCAGCTGGGGTATATTGTAATCGGTTCGGTTAAAGGCGTAGCTTGTTTTAATTCCGTTTGGCAAGCGAAGTCATTTAATGTGTTTTGACAGTTGGATACAAGATAGTCAGTTCCTAAACTGGATAAGTAGTCCAGGTGAAGTGTGTAGTGCAAAGTCCATCTTTGGTACTACTGTCATTAACCATCAGGTAAAATAAAAAGCTTTCTTACGGCGAAATAAAAAAGGAAAACCTAAGTTTGTTTAATTTATGAGTTCACCAATCCAGCGATTGGTGAACTCATTCCGATTCTGTACGAACTACAAATCTCCTGACAGATAAACAGCCAGTGAATAGAAACCAGCAAGGGACGACTAACTAATGGCCGCACGTTGGCCGCACATAAATTGCATCCGGCAATATGAGCGGCGCAATAACACAATAACCCCGTCCGGCCGCGACACCCGCCACTAAGACATGGCCGAATGAAATTATGATCCGCAATACAAATAACTCAATGAAACACGTAACACACCATTCTAATAAGAATCGTTTAATATGAAAAAAAAATTGTAAATGTATAGTTATTGCATGATTTGGTAACGTCCTCCCTTCTTGTTGTATCTAATTAGAGAAGTTAAAATATATATTACTCGTAGAAGCAAGAAATCGAGTAGGACCTGTAAACTAATTCCGAATCTGTACGAGCTACGAACCTCCTGACCGACACGACCAGTGACTAGAAACCAGCAAAGGACGATCAACTAATGGCCGCGAGTTGGCCGCACATAAATTGCACCGGCAATATGAGCGGCCCAATATCACAATAACCCCGTCCAGCCGCGACATCCGCCACTAAGACATGGCCGAATGAATTTATTATCAACTCAACGAAACACTTAATTCACTATTCTAACAATATTTTTGTATTATAAAATTTACAATTTACTTATTGTAAATGTATTGTTATGCATGATTTGGTAACGTACTTCTTTCTTGTTGCAGCTAATTAGAGAAGTCGAAATATATATTACTCGTAGACGCAAGAAATCGAGCAGTACCGATAAACTCATTCCGATTCTTTACGAGCTACGAACCTTCTGACCGACGACCAGTGACTAGAAACCAGCAAGGGACGACCAACTAATGGCCGCACGTTGGCCGCACATAAATTGCACCGGCAATATGAGCGGCGCAATATCACAATAACCCCGTCCGGCCGCGACACCCGCCACTAAGACATGGCCAAATAAAATTATTATCTGCAATATAAATAACTCAACGAACGACTTAACTCATCAGTCCAACAAGTATTAGGGGTATTTGTTTTACTTACTTACTTTACACCAGTTTTCGGCAGGATCCAGTGATCGACATTTTTTTCCTTTGATCATTAAAAAATAAATAATAAAAATAAAAACTAAAAATAGGGGTTACAAAACAAAGAATAAGTGTTTTAAATTGAGTTCTGTGTTTATTTGTCAGACATTAGGGGTCTTACAAATAAACAGTGAATAAGCTCCGAATATTTATTTCGTGTTTTGTTTACATGACAGGAACAAAACACGGAATAACTATTCGGAGCTGATTCTCTGTTTATTTGTAAGGGGGTATTTGTATAATTATTAAATATGATATTTAATATTGACGATTAAATTTAACGACCTCCGAAGCCGAGTAGCTTGCACGCCGGACTTTGGGCGGCGCTAACTCTGAGGAGGGTTCGATTCTCGGTCGGTTCAATGTCGAAAACGAACTTTTCGATATTGTGTCGGGTCTAGGTGGTTGTGGTACCGTCGTTGTTTTTGTTTTTCATGAAACGAGTGCTTTAACTACTTACCTTGGGATCAGAACAATGTATGTGATGTTGTCTAATATTTATTTATTTATATTTAATATTTGTAAAAATATTAGAATCATACGTAAATACGCAGTTAATACGTTGATGACGTAGTTGTCGAAATTGAATGAGGCTCCTTTGGCTTACAAAATAAGATTAGAAAAGAACACTTTTCTAATCTTATTAGTTTATTACTTTATTAATCAACAGATTAATTTCGGCGGTTTCGATAGCATAAAGGCATGTGCACCTTTAATGTCAACTGTAATGCCATGGGATGCGGGTTCGAATCTCGATCGTGGAAGTAAAAATCAACACTTTTCCAAATAAAGAATAATTATAAGTTTATTTGAATAAAGATATTTCGACAGTTACTTTGAATTGCGGGATTTGACTAATTGGATCACATTCCACAAGTAAATGTTACTTTTAGATTTTCGTAGAAAAGGGTCAAATGTCCATTCGTCAAATGTATACAATTTACAAATGAATCTTGTCAACCGATAACGTTTCCTGCAATAACGCGTTTCACAATTGAGTAAGTTTCACGGATACCCCAAAGGCTGGGGCGGAGGGAACACGTCTCATTATTCAAATGCATCGAAGCAAATTATGGTAATCTGGCAACCTGTTCTGTTTCACTAATATTAATACACAAACATCGGACCGCTCGCTCGGATTGCTTTGCTCATTCGAGAAACGGCTACAAAGCGAGTTCGGTTCGAGTTTGCAGAATCATCCACGGTTGACGTACTACCGTACCCTCGTGGAGGTTTACTATTGTAGCAATGGTTGAAATTGAAATATTTGCTACATATCTAATAATTTAGGTAGGTAAATTATTCCCAAACTAAAATACGAAAGAATGCGCTTAAAAAGACAGCTCTGTTAAAAATACAGACTCTTCTTTGATCTGACTTATTGCGTCTATTCTCAAATCACCGTAAAAAATACATTCAAAAATTGAAATGAAGAAGGAGTTTGACTCATAACTACCTAATTAGGTATATACTAGAGTTGTTCCCCGATCCGATCCGAACCCTTCGGAGAATCTAGTAGGGCACGGGGACGCGCACTAGTACGCGATGCCGTTCCCTCTAGAAAACCTCCGAAGGTGATTCGTTTCACACGACTTGAGGGACCCTTTACGTTTCTCGCCGCCCCCCTCCAAAAAAACCCGGTGAAGCTGAAAATGCCGTCTGAGGCAATCAGCAATCTTTCTCCAAAAAAAAAAAACTAGGGATGTTCAATAAAAAGTGATAATAAGTATGAAGCAGTTATATATTATTTATTGTTATTTTATTTTTTGACATAATCACCTTTGATATACCAAGATAGGGAATCTTAGGATTAGAAAAACGATATAAACGATAAGTGTATAAACCTCAAAAGGTTTATACACTTGGTATATCAAAGGTGATTATATCAAAAAATAAAATAACAATAAATATTATATAACTACTTCATACTCATTATCACTTTTTATTGAACATCCCTAGTTATTTTTTCTTGAAAAAATCTTCATCTTGATCGCTTAAATAATCATGTATGGCGGCAATCACTTCCTCATCATTGCCATATTTGTGAGTTTTTATAATGTTTTATTGTTTTATATTAAAATATTGTAAAAATCTAGTTTTAAGAAAGAAAATAAATGAAGGAGATAATAATATTTTAATACGGAATGACCATTGGGCCCTGGTAGCTTGGCAGGCCGTTGGTGTGGGATGCAACCTGTGCTGACACCGTGGCTCCCTCGCATGTTCGCGCCACTTCTCTTCATGTGGAGGCTGCTGCGGTAAGTGCTGAAAGTCGCAAAGGGCGCAAATACGTGAACCTGGGTCGAAATTATTTATTTGTTCCATTTGCGGTAGTAACAATGGGTCCATGGGGGCCGGAGGCAAGGCAGCTTGTTAAAGAGCTAAGTGCTCGCCTTATTGAGGTTATTGAGGCCTCCGGTGACAAGAAGGCTGGCAGCTACCTCTGCCAGCGTATTAGCTTGGCAATCCAGAGGGGCAATGTTGCCAGCATTCTTGCCACAGTTGGAGGACATCTTTTATTTATAGGTATTTAGTTTTTAATTTGCTATTTTTTCTCTGTTTTTTTTAAGTTTAGTTGAGTTATGTTTCTTTTGGATGTGTATATATTAATAAAGTTTTAAACATGGACAATAAATATTAGACAAAATTAAATAAATTGTTCTGATCCCAAGGTAAGTAGTTAAAGCACTCGATTTATGGAAATCAGAAACAACGACGCGGTACCACAACTACCCAGACCCAACACAATATCAAAAAGTTCGTTTCTCGACATTGACCCAACCGGGAGTAGAACCCGGGACCTCAGAGCTAGCGCCGCCCAAATCCAGCGTGCAAGCGGCTACGGAGTTCGTCGAAATCAGTTTCTTTTGATCAGTCATATTTTATAAATTATTTTCTAGAACGCATCATTAAAATTTCCCAATAAATAGAGTTATCCGAATTTTGCGTCGGCAGCGGGTTTATTTAATAAAGCAACACTATTTCCCGCTGTCACGGCGGGCGCGCGACATGTACGTCGGCGTGCGGACGTGCCGCCACACCCGCGAGGTGCCCTCCCGCCTGCCACACTGGTTTCGTCAATTATCCAATCAGCGCGGAGTGTTTACTGGTTACCGGTTACGTCCAAATGCAATTGCGGGACATGATGACGATTACTTACGTAAGTATCACGAGATTGAACTGAACCGATTTTAAACGTACCTTTGCCGTTCAGGAACGAATGAGGAGACATTGATTATTTCAGTCTACATTCAAGGAAAGCAATAATTGAAAATAATAAAAATAAATATTTTTCTATTTTTTATATTTTAATCTATTAAATGCTTAGCAGAATAAGCTATTATATTAAAGAGCATAATTATTACGTCACACAATCATAAAGATTTTCGTTTTTAAAACTTTTTGTTGTTACATACCTCAAAACCTCAAACGCAGACTACATTCCATGTGCTTGTAAGCCGGCACAATTTAATTTAAAAACTATTATTCACGTTACTCTAAAAATCCTATAAGATCGTATCGGAGCACTAGAAGCTAAGCCTATAACAAGCTTCCCGCCTGCTTGTCGGCCGGGCTCGCCGATACGATCGACATTGATATTTAGCCTTCCGTCACGTCACGTCAGCTAATTCTCATTTCCAACAAAAACGCCCGGAAATTGGATATAAGGATCTGCGCGCTCGGTACCGGCTACGTGACGTTTGTCAAACACGTCACTACACTATGTGGTAATTTCCGCTCTGTGCTCGCGCAAAATTACTTTAGCCGCATGAAATTTCCGACGCCATAGAAATAAATATGATAAAAATATTAGATAACAGTCTCTTTTGAGAGCCCAGACGTTTCTCCAAGATTGGCTGCTGATACGAAACGTGATTAATTTCTTTAAGCTATCCCCTTCGAGGTATTCGCGATCGGCTTACATCCGAACGTAAGCACTCGTGCCGTCTCACAATTTGCCTTCATCGACTTACGACTTCTGTATTTTGTTTTTATTAAAACCTATTTGCGATCAAATTGTATCATGTGTTTTTAAGAAAAGGTATCTTTCTCAGTAAAAGAAGGTAAGGGTAGGAACGTTTTCATTATGTTTACAAAGTTTTTAATAGGTAAAGTTTATATGTAGGAGAAGCTCGATGGCGCATTGGTTAACGCGCTCGGTTTCCAATTGCTAAGGTAAAGCAGCTTTCGCACAATGGTTCATCAATTCAATTTCAATTCAATCATTTATTGCTCTCTATAAGTATACATAAGTTGTTACATAGGATGGGTGACCATTTTTTAAGTACTTGTAATCCCCCTGTTGGGCAAATGTCTCCCTCATTTTCCTTCGATCCCTGCGGTTCCTGCTATATGTATATGCGTGTGTTGTTATACTTACGTACCTACTATACAAGTTGAACATGCCATTACAGAGAAATCAGCAAAGGAGTTAAAGAAATATGCAATACGACATCTAAAAAATTATAAAACCTATATTCAAAGATTTCAAAGTGAAACTGGTCGCAGTCACACTCAACTCTCCTGAAGTGCCAAAACAAGCGGACACTACAACTCAACGACTACCCAACCTCGCACCCCACACTACCGGGAACTATCTCAAAAATCAAGTCTCTCCTCGTCAGTGAAGAGTCTGGAGTTGAAAAAGGTGTTGTTATTATTAAGACTTATATTTTACGGGTGGCCCTCGCGGACGCAGCGGCGCGTGCGTAACGAAGTCTCCGCGGCGCAACGAGAGCCCCTTCCACTCGTCCCCAAGATGTATCGTTATACGATCCACCTGCAAATGTATACAACACTTTAAAGCTTCCTCATTTGTTATAAGAAACAAATGCATGACATCTATTTTTATTTATGTCACATCACACGCAAATCCCTTGCGAAAGTGAAACGTTGGTTAAACTACTGATGTTAGCCACATCAGTAGTTTAACCAAATTGTAGTTACTAAACTCTCAAAACTAGTATGAATATAGTATGAATTATAGTTATTATTTGAATCTAAATTATCTTTTATCTGTATTAAAAAGTAGCTTCTCACTCTGTGGCTTTTTAATTAACTCTGTGTGAAAAAGAACGCCGATCTGTTGTAGCAAAATTAAAATTACATTTTTATTCAATACCTATACCTAGTAACCGAACCTGAAGTAATATTTTAGAATCCGATAGTAATTAACTACTCCTCAAAATTACAGCTAACTTTCAAACATCCAAGCATACATAAAAAGTAAAGAAAGCGATTGTAGTTAACAAACCTCAACGTCGGAGCTGCATTGCTGTCAGACTTTTAAAGCACACAAAATTCATACCTGCCTCGGTACCCAGTTGGCGTGTTATTGAAAGCCATCTCAATGCTTATGAAAAATTACTTTTCCGTATCGCGGTGCGTTCCCGCGCCCCTCGGCACGCTCCGATGCAAACACGAGATTCCTCCGTCGAGCACAATGGACGTTGTGCCGAGCTCGCCGCTGGAAAATGTCGAGATAAGTTATTTGTCTATTACCATATTCTAGGAGTACATTCTGATTTTGTCAATGTGAACAGAAACGGGGATTACGCATGTTGGATATCGATTTGTTGTTGGGGTACGTTTTTTAAACCGGTGACAGCAATAATCGAACTGCGTTTTCAATTATAAGTTGTACTTCGGTGATACCCCTCTCGTATTCAATCATCATTTTTTATATCCCCAATGCTGGGGCACGAGCCTTCCCTACGGATGGATAGGGAGAACGGGCCACAAACCACCACGCAGGCCTAATGCGGATTGGTGGTTGTTAACGACTATTATGCAGCCGGGACCAACGGCTTTACGTGCCTTCCGAAGCACGAAGGAGCTCGAAATTATACATTTTTGGTCACCCATCCAATGACCGGGCTTTGCGAAAGTTGCTTAACCTTGCTCGTAGACCGGGCGCGTTAACCACTGCGCCATCGAGCTCCTCGCTCGTATTCAATGCCACTATTTAATACCATTTTTGTTGTTTTAGAGAAATAAATGACTTAAACCATAATTATGAGTTATTAGAGTTAGATTTTTAAAGAAAGGAAAAAAACAATGGAACAAAAAATATATACCGGCCCCAAAGCACAGAAGAAGTAATAGAGCCAAAGACAGGGACTATGAAACAATACACGAGTGATACTTTTACTCAAACTCTTAAAAACTAATTTAAAATTGAAAGTTCCAAATTTAATTTGTCATTTTTTTTATTTCTTGGTACACTACAAACAAAACAATCACGATATGTGGCGGCTCCAAAAAAAATGTGTACTCACACATGCTGAGCATAACAGTGATTTAAAAAAAGAAATAAGGATAAAAATTACAATTGATTGTTTCATTACATACACAAAGCTACATTACAAATTAAATTATTGTTTACATTAAAATTACAAATAATCTATAAAAGAATAACAATAAATATATACTCAATGATGAGAGTTGCATGGGCGATTCTATCGGGCCTTAACAGGAACTGATGTAGACCTGCCCGCGTCGGTGAACTGGCTACTTGCTGATGAAGTTATCAAGACGAACAACTACTGGAAGTATATCCTGAAGGACGGTACGGTCGACATATGTCGGGCATGCCGCCGTCCCGGAGAATGTAGGCTACAACCTAGTAGCTAGGATCATTCACAAGCAACTTGCTCTTCAATACGGCCTTGTTGAGTCTGAAGTGCCGTACTACAAGTATGCACCGGCGCCCGTTCTTGAAATTGGTCATGCATTGCTCTATTGGGACCGGTCAATCATCACGGACAGGACTATTGTTGCCAATAAGCCTGATATCGTGGTGGTAGACCGGTATTAACGTCGGGCGGTGCTCGTTGACATCACCAGCCCGCATGACGAGAACCTCGTGAAAGCTGAGAAGGACAAGCTCAGCAAGTACCTTGACTTAGCTCACGAGGTGACCGCCATGTGGAATGTTGATTCAACGATCATTGTCCCGATTGTCGTTTCAGCGAACGGTCTGATAGCGAAGAGCCTCGACCAACATCTTAAGAGGCTCTCGCTTGATGGTTGGATCAATGGTCAGATTCAGAAAGCAGTACTCCTTGACATGGCACGTATTGTCAGGAGGTTCTTCAGTCTGCAGCCCTGACCACCGGTAGCTTAAGCCCTGTCTCGCTGCTGCCGGTACTTTAGAATTAGGTTTTTATAATGTTTTATTGTTTTATATTAAAATATTGTAAAAATCTAGTTTTTAGAAAGAAATTTATTTTCTTAAAAGAGATAATAATAATAATAAAACAAAAATATATAAATTATTCATTTAATTTAATTTATTTTAAATTATGTAGATTACAAGGATAAAATTAAATTTGTAAATGGCATGTCATACCATAGTGCATTATTGGTTATCTTTAATTTTATGATCAGGTATAAAAGAGTGCCTCCGATACCTTTTCCCATTATGATGGAAATAGATCATTAAAAGTGGGTAAGTCCTTATTTAGGCAGGTACATATTTTAGTACGCGCACGTAAGAAGAAGTGGTTAAGTCATTAGACTTTATTTACAACTGTATGTAAGAAGTAGTTGTATCTACACTTTAAGATTGATCGGTAAATGGTTAATAAATTCCATTGGTATGGTTAATACACATAATATATTATCTTCAATAATTAAGGGAATCAAGCGTTACTTTGCGGAAATCCATGGCACACAAAAATGCATTTGAAATAATATGTAGTGATTTAACGTAATTCACACTCACTATACATTATTCCAATTGCAATTTTGTGATTGTGTCTTCGTTAAAACTTGCCAAAACCCAGCAAACAATGAGGGCATTGACTCGTTAGAACAATAAATAAACACAGACATACAATTCGCATTCTCCAAACAACGGAATACGTGTTGGGAACAGTCGTCGGCGTCGCAGAGCGTATGCTAACTAGATCTGACCTTCCAAAACAACGCGATCGACGTCCGCTGCCGACTCTGCCGAGCGTCATACAAAACAAACAGCGGCGGGTGCGGGCGGTAATTAGCTGAGTGCTACAAGTCGCTCGTACACGTAACGTGTAACAAACAAAACAAATATAGCAAATGTAGTGTATAGTGATAGCTTAACGCCTTCGGGCTGCGATCGTGCAAGTTTAGCCACTTTAGCCCAATTACAAGATATCGAGATCTTCTTGCCTCAAAAGGTTTAGCGTGATAGCTGATCCTGCTTCTTGTAAGATGGAAATAGTGTTCTGAAGGAGTGAAATGAAAAGCGTCCGTTCTTCATCGAGTTGGTATATTGCGAGACAAAAGTCACCAAAATATTTGACAGTTACTCTACGTTACAAATAATTACAGAACAGAAACCCATACTAATCCGCAGAGAATATGCGTGTTGGGCTATGGTCTGAACACCCCATGGGCCTTTGTTCATGTGGGACGGTCTGTATCCATCAGTAGGCCCTGACCTTCCAAAACAACGCGATCGACGTCCGCTGCCGACTATGCCGAGCGTCATACAAAATAAACAGCAGCGGGTGCGGGCGGTTATTAGCTGAGTGCTACAAGCCGCTCGTACACGTAACGTGTAACAAACAAAACAAATACAGCAAATGTATTGTGAAAGTCTTTGATAGCTTAACGCCTTCGGGCTGCGATCGTGCAAGTTTAGCTGTTTAATGTGCCTACCGTTGGATCCGATTGGTGCGAATACTGTGCGATTTCTTGCAATTGGGATCTTACAAACCTAAAGCGCACCAGCGTGTTAGATCAATATTGTAGCCCTAACTCCCCATATGCATTTTTTATGTGGGAAGGTCTTTGTAGGTGGGTGTCTGTGTCCAGCAGTGGGACTTAGTCCTTGGATTTAAGTCTGTGACATTCAACTAATGTTGCATATTTTGCCATAGCAAAAAATAACAACAATAAATTGATAAAAAATATTGTTTAAAAAAATACAAAATGAATCACGTCACGCACGGATAAGAGATTTCTATTAAAAAACGAAAAAAAAAACGGTAAACGAGTTCTCGAGTGGAGACCGCGTATCGGCAAAGGTAGTGTAGAACGCTCTCAGACTAGGTGGAGCGACGATCTTCGCAAGGTGGCTGGTAAGAGCTGGATGAGAGTAGCTCAGTGGCGTGTACTTGGAGAGGCCTATGTCCAGCAGTGGATTAATATAGGCTGATGATGATGAAGATGATGATGATGTTTTCTATTCTTGTTTGATATTAGTAAGTACCTAAGATAAACAAGAGCAAACTATTCATACACATCAGCTGTACAATGAAACAATCTTAATGTTCTATACAGGTACATATATATATAAACAAGAAAATCATGTAATAAAAGGCACGGCTGCTTAATATCAGGCTGTGGCATGGGGTCGGTTAACTCGGCGCTTGGTTAATGTGCTAAGGGGTAGGAAACTTTCAGGTAAGCGTCTTCTTTCGAAACGTGACCCGCGTGCCGAGCGCGCCCGCGCTGCCTCTGTGTGTGCGGCGCAGATAAAAAGTAACTGTCACTATTCGGCAATAGTGGCAATAGTAAATATGTCGGGTAGAAAGCTCTATTAATGTAATGGCATCAGTGTTCGACACTTTAATGCCTCATCATTACACATCTTTTTGACACACACAGTTTTCGTCGCCAAACATTAATATAGATTTTCACTGAAAATTAACGAGATGTCAGCTAGGCAGCTGGTCTGTATTAAACTATCGCTAAAGACATTTATAAGTATTTAATTCAGTTTCAGTGCAGCAGTCAGCACTTAAAATTAAAAAGTTAAATTTACTGTAGCGTTGTGTTATCAAATTTGTGGTATTTCATCTGCAAAGATGAATACCCTCAAAAAAAAAACTTGTAAAAAAAACAAGTCTGAGTTGCACTCAGATCTTCCACCGTAAAAAGTTGTGAGATCCATGTAATACCAAGTCGGTTAATTTATTCAGTCCCTACTTAAGGGACCTTCTGTCTTAAGTCATTACGTAATTAGCTAACCTAACAACATCTTATAGTAACCATATCAATATTAAAAATCGTTTATGTTTTAAATAAACAGTTGACTTGGCCATCGCATGAAAACACAATGTATTTTAGAAGTACTACATATATTATATTAAATTAAATTGTTTAGTGCGATTGCCAGATCTACATGGCCATCGGTTGCAATGACCGTTGGAAAGATGGCAATCTGCTGCTAAAAAAGCATTCAAAAAATTAAAAAGCAGTGACAAAATTCAGCGCTTACGTCAACCTTCCTGGTAGCATTGCGGTCAGTGCAGCCGCCCGGATTGTGGAAGACCCAGGTTCGATTCCTGGCTGGGTCGGGTAGGCATTTAATTTTTTCACTGTATTTTTATAAGTATTTCTTGCTAAAGACTAAAATTATTTCATCATCATCGTCAGCTCATTTTATATCCCCACTGCTGGGGCATGAGCCAGAATATCACATAGAGAACGGGCCATTAACCACCACGCGGGCTCAGTGCGGATTGATGGTTGTAATTGTAATTTTACGATATGTCAGCTAAGAAGCTTATTGTCGGAATTAAATTGTTTCTAAAATCAGTTGCTGACCTATTTCTAATGATTATAGGAAAAAATGTCAATCACTGGTTTCTGACGAACACTGGTGACACTACCATAAGTCCATTTATTTATTTATTCATTCATATTGTGTTGATTCCAAGCATGATTAATGCTAATGGGGGTTAATGTTACTCGCGTTCGTAGGTTTACCCTTGAGACCCTACACGTGACCCCTGGGTGGTGCTAAATGAATGACACTGTCTGACTGGTAGAGCCACGCTGCGTTGCAGCACGAAATGGGCCGGCTCGCGCGGCGTAAGACCACCCTCTCACAGAATATATCGGCGTGAAACAATGGCACTCGTTGCTGTTGCGTTTCGTCCATCTGCGATTACTTTGGTTTTGGACATAGACACCCATGGGCGGCGAAGATTACTTTCCATGAGGTGACCAGTCTGATCGTTTGCCTTCTTTTAACATAAAAAAATTATGATTCATAATATATTCATAACCCAATATCCATCAATTATAACGATGAATTGATTTCAATGATGGTGGCTTTTGCTTTTTTTTTTTAGCGGGGCCGTATATAAGCTATTACGCAAACAATTACAAACATTAAGCTTATGGCTAAAATCTCAATATTAAATACATGGTTTTACCCTGTTTAAAGGCTGAAGCAAATTTGGTAGATGATTGATATATCTCTATAAATATAAATCTTCTGTGCGTGTGTATGTTATTGAACTCCTTCTAAACGGCTGGACCGATTTGGAAGAAATTTTCTGTGTGTGTTCAAATGGATTCGAGAATGGCTTAGATTTACAATTGGACCCGGTAGGTGGCGCTGCTATAGGGGCCCATCAAGGGATACGAGTGCTCGGACGAATGATTTGTTTATTTTGTTGTCATGGAAACTGTCAAAGCGGTACGAAGTCCGCCGGTCAACTAGTTGTATTTTTGTATGATATTTTGTTATATTTTACTTTTTATATAATTTTTATAAAACCTAGATCTAAGATTGACAATAAACAAAGAGTGTAATAATATATTTATTTCAGGCACATTCCATATAGTTATGTGGGTTTTTCCGTTTGTACGCAATTCTTAGAAAGCTAATTCTAGCCACAATTGAATCGTCATTAAGAAATAATGTTTATAGTTTACTTTACTTCATCCTTACATTTTTTTTATACAGAATACAAAACCTTTTACTGCGGGAATCTTACTCGCACTTAGTCGGTTTTAAGTTAGCCAATGTGGTCTCAGAAAGCTTTCGCTGCAATTGCTTTATCGCAACGGTCGTGCGGCGGTAGAAATGTAAACAGCACTACTAGGGAATTCTAATAGAAATAAAAGTAATCAAATGCTTATGTGCCTCTCATAAAAATAGTTACCTATGTCAAATAGAAGTGGCAATAGTGAAACATCAAAGCTCCAACCGATTTGATCATATTTCTAAACACACGAACGGCTCATTTCGTATTCACGATCGAGGTAGAACACCACAGAGAAATCCAACTCCCGTAAAAGCGAAAAAAATTCAAAGACTACGGGCGGCGCAAGTCGCTGTCATGGGACCGACTGAAGATGAAAATATAATAATAGAGGCGCATCAAACGTGATGTTATTAAGGGGGCCCGTGACCGGAGTGGCGATGCGGCGCGCACGCACGCACATGCGTGCATCGAATACAGCCCCTTCACATGCAAAACCAAATGCTCGCCAAATTACTCGAGATTCGAAAGTAAGCTACGTGATAGACTGATTCGGACAACACCCGCGCCGATATCTGGTGTGATTAATGAACCCCCCAATCGTTTCGAAATCACTGTAATCTTCTTGAATACCCTCTTTTTCAAAATAACTTAAAAATTTTGAGCAACCTTTTTTTCTTCACACAATTAAGTTCAAAATAAAAGTAACTTTTACCGTGGAATATTCTAAAGGATTTCGAACGTACGAGTTTCAATTTAGCAAAACTGAAGCTCGTTTTTAGCGGCGAAACTTTAAAAATCTCCGATCATATTTCTTAAGTAAAAGCATCACGCGTTCCCGGGCGCATCGCCCGACTCACAATGAATCCTTCAGTTGCCCGTAAAGGGGGAGATTCTTTTTATTTTGTTGCGGCAGAAGCAACGCCCGTCGGCGCCTAATCAAGGAGTTGGCCGGGCCCCGCCGCTAACGAACAGGTGTACCTATAAATACTTTCCGGGGCGATTGCTCCAGGCTTTAATCAGCGCGGCACCACTTTACCGCTTTTCATTGACTCCCGGCTGACCCGGCAGCGCCGATTGGAAACCTACACTCCCGGGAAATACTGCCAAAGAAAAATTTACGACGTTTTTGGCGCTTCCACGATTTAGCGAGCGACAATGACTGCAATCCCCAGGTGACTGTTAACGACATCCATTATTAGATTTTTCAACGTTCAAAAATTTATTATAAGATCGAGTAATATTAAAATAATAACAAACAAAAATTGAGGTCAAAAATTTTCTAAAATATATTAGGATAATTTTATTATCAATAAATAAGAGGATATTTGGATTTTTTTTTTTTTTTTTTTATTTAGTTTACTAAATCTTATACTTAAAGAACATTTAAACAGTGATACCTAACTTATAGGCACCTCAACAATCGAAACCAGAGCACAATGAGCACTCCAAAAATTATGCAGGTATGGTTACGTGGTTATATGTAATATATGTTTTTTTCTATTTAAATTATAATAATAATAATAATATTATAATTATTTATCTTTTTTCTCTTTTTCGGTTAGCTATCTTTTTGACAGTTATAAGTGGTTAGTGAGAGACTGGTGCCTGAGGTAGGTTTCAAAGGAGGACCTATATCATAGGACACTAGAAGAAATGTAGGTAAGTATATGAAGTACAAAAAAAAATATTTGCGATAGAAGCATCATGCAATAAAAATTACTCTGTAAAAAATACTAATTAGGTACAAGGGGATACATTGAAAACAGTCGAGAAATCTGGTGTAGTGTGCGCCTCAGCCATTCAATGGAACCTGGTGATTATTTAAATTGGTGTTCCAGCGCGGTCCGACCTCACGATGCGCCGAAATATTAATACGAAATATTATTACAAACAACTGTCAATTAAAATGTTTCGTACCTCACAAATAAACACTACTTTATTAATAAAGGAAGAGCTGGTAGCGCAGTGGTTAACGCGCCCGGTCTGCAATTTCTGATGTTAAGCAATTTTCGCAGAGGCCGGTTATCGGATGGATGACCAAAAATTTACCATCTCGAGCTCCTCCGTGTATCGGAATGGCACGTGAAGCCGTTAGGCCCAACTGTAATAAGTAACAATCCGTACTGAAGGCTAGTGTCCCAGCGTCCCAGCAGTGGGGACTTAAAATGATTTGGTGACACAGACCAAATATATAGATAGTCTGAGGCTGGTGATATTATTAATAACATGACTTAAACCCTACTCTCTTTCCTTAGTTCCATTTGTAATAAGGTAATGACGCTACTTGTAGTAAAAAAATGTAAATTTACGAATAAATGATATTATACTTATGATATTTAGCAATACTATTGCATTAACGTTTTCCTTACTCAATAAAATACTTACTTTCCTTAAAGAAATGATTAAAAAACGAACTACAATGCATTAAGAATGTCAACATTTGAACCTGATGTGAATTGAAAAGATGAAAAAATGTCGATTTAGGTGCCTAACTGTTTTTAAAATGTTTTTTGATAGACAATAAGCCGTTATAGCTTTAATTGTTGCCCTAAGGAGATGGTAGTCTTAAACCTTCCAATCCGCATTGTTTATTTATTAATTGCACAACTTACAATTAAAACATACAAACATCTCATCATTTGTACTTCAGCAACAAAAAAATTAACAGATATGTTAGGTAGGAGCCGCTTTTTGAGTAAATAAATACCTGTGTTAGGGGAGGGAATCCGCCTTTCTATAACAAAAAGTAGTCATCTCAGTCATGTTTATAGTTATTAACCAACTTATTAATTTCAACCGTTTAATTATAAAAAGATCTTTTTAAATTTATTTAGATAAATAACTGTTTAACCAAGTTTATTTGTCTCAATTTTTATCTTATTATATAATAAATATCTTTACATAGGTAACAAATTTGATCTTCTAAATAGGATACGAGTATATAATTTCTATTATATATGTTATGGACCAAGAAAAATGCCCGCGCCGTTTGAATAATGCAACATGAGAGGGCAGTGTGGTAATCAAATTGTCTGGGCAATATTTATAATGTATATCACCTATGGGGCAGAGTAATTAAAACTAGGTTTTGGCCAGGTTTCGGTCAGGACGAACACGGAGAGCACGGGGCACAGCCCCCCACTAGAGGGGCTCGAGGGGCGCAGCTTCCCGTCACAGAACCGAAAGGTGAGGGTTGGTTAGAATAGGTTAGATCAGTGACCAAACCAGAGACAAACTTTTGAAGATTATTATTGTATTGTTCAAAAAATATATATTATGATGTATTTTGGTCAATTTAATTATTTGTAAAACGTACCTTTTGTTTTCTGAAAAATTTTGACACGTCAGTTTTTCTTTTAAAATAAAACAAAATGATGATTTATAAAATAACAGCTTACCATTTGAATGTTTTTGATGTCATTGTTAAAGCTTTAGATTGTGAAATGAAACGTTGACAAATGTTGCTTGTGGAATAAAAATTGGCTAATTGTGTGGTAAACATTATAGAACCTTGTTCTCCTCCCCGCACCCCGTGCAATGTAAAATACACAGGGTATTATCAGATTGCCCGATAGGCAATGTGATAAATAAGGAAGTTCAAATTATTTACGTTGCCCAAAGTAGCTTGTCATTATTCATAATGCCCTAATAAATTTGTAATGTTTGTGAAGGATTAATAAAGAAATATTTATTATTATTTATTAATGCCCGGGCATTATGAAATTTATTAATCCATAACATATACTACATCAAATAATGTAAAAGGTTTTTATCACTTTTTCCGAATTAAAACTAAACGCAAATTATACCACAACAATTCAGATAGTTGCTAAACTAAATTATGTCCCAATAACCTCACCTAAGTTTCCGTCTTACGTCGTCATCATCACCGTATGATAGTCCCACTGCTGGGCACAGGCCTTCCCACATTAACGAAAGCATTTTTTTTCTTCTGTATGATTTATAAGTCCCCGTGCGACTGACCGCGAGCTGCAATAACAACGGCGCGCTACACCGTAATGAATACTAATAAATCAGAGATGGCAATCGTGAACTGCTCAAGTAAATTAATATAAAGTTGTGCAATCCTATGTGCATTAGTATTCAGAGTCTGCGTTCATATAACACGGAAACGAAAGATTTTAATGAAAGCCTGACATTTGAGGAACTGTATAGAGCTGCGAATGGTAGGCAAATTCTATTGTATTTTGCGATAGATGGATCATGGCATAGAGTAATAAGTTTATTGAACTAAGTACCAATTTTACAATATTATGCATCTGCATGCATCAAAATACCAATACCAAGAACCGGTTGAAACTTCTTCCCTTATTCCTTTTCCTTGTTTCTGCAGCTGATAGCAGTCAGTTGTTGAAAGCAACTCTTCGAACACCAGTTTTTCAAATAACACGTAAAGACATTCTATTTGTTCACTTAAAAGTTTCTTAGTGTCTCATACTTTGTTTTTATAATGTAATTATATATGATATTATAGTTTGTTTGTTTGTCCCCTCTAGATGTGACATCTATTATATCCTATGCTTGCATTTCCTGATAACAAATGACATATTAATTTTACCTCTTACGTGCCATATACTCCTTCAGTCAGCCTAATGCTTCTATGCTATTTTGATATTTATGTAAATTAGTAAATAAGTAAAGTAAAGAAAGTAAATAACTGTCCCACTGCTGGGCAAAGGCCAGCATCAAATAAATCAAGTCATCACTACAATTGATAGGCAATTGCTTAGTAACCATGCTTCAAAAAATCCGAAACATACTGCCCGACCTGGGAATTGAACCCGGCTCCTTCGGGTATCTGGCCGAGAGCTTTGCCACTCGGCCACCAAGGTCATCATCATCATCATCATCATCATCATCTCAGTCAAAAGACGTCCACTGCTGGACAAAGGCCTCCCCCAAGAATCTCCACAACGACTGATTTTGTGCTGCTCGCATCCAGCGACTTCCCGCGACCTTCACCAGATCGCCGGTCCACCTACATAGTTGGAGGTCTGCCCACACTGCGCTTTCCGGTACGCGGTCGCCACTCAAGGACTATTCCGCCCCAGCGGTCATCAGTCCTGTGAGCAATGTGCCTTGCCCACTGCCACTTGAGCTTAACAACTCTTCGGGCTATGTCGATTACCTTTGTTCTTCTGCGGATCTCCTCATTTCTGATTCGATCACGCAGAGAAACCCCGTGCACAGTCCTCTCCATTGCTCTTTGAGTGACCTTGAGCCTTTTTATAAGGCCCATAGTGAGCGACCACGTCTCAGCCCCGTATGTCATTAGTGGAAACACACACTGGTCAAAGACTTTCATCGTGAGACACTGCGGTATATCGGACGAAAAGATATTTCGTAGCTTACCGAACGCTGCCCAGCCTAATTGGATTCGATTATTGATCTCTTTGCTGAAGTTGGAACCTACCTAGCTGGACCGTTTGTCCCAGGTAAACATGTCCCACCGTATCTTGCTCAATTCTTCCTCCAGTTCAAAAATCTTCTTGTCAGTCCGAGATATGCGCGTGTTAAATGTTGCTAGGGCCAGAGTTCGTCGTTGGCGGTAGGCATATCTCTGCCGGAAATTCTTAGCACCCCCTGCCCCGTCGCTGCCTTGGCCGCTACCGTAGCTAGGGCGAGCGGGACTGCCGGGGACTAGGGGCCGGTGTTTCGTAGTGTGCATTATGAGGGGATTTGCCATAATCGCCACGCTTGGCAGGCGGGTTGGCGATCGCAGTAAGTTAAGAGTTAACCTCAGAGAGACGTTGCTGCCCATCCTCTGGAATAGTCTCTTATTCGACTTTTACGACACCCACGGGGAGAAATGGGGTGGTGTAATTCTTTATCCCCGGCACCAAACAGGTAACCGAGCTGATAGCCACCGAGGTGTTGGTAAATAAATCATCTAAAGTTATAGGTGATTTATTTTTTATTATCTTTTAACTATATAGAGAGCATTATGAATGCAAAAGTCAAAATAATAAAAATCTTCTGAAACCAAATAATTCAGGATACGTGTAAAGACAGCTCTATGTCAGGCGCGCTGTTCCGAAGACGAACACGGAGAGCACGGGGCACAGCCCCCCACTAGAGGGGCTCGAGGGGCGCAGCTTCCCGTCACAGAACCGAAAGGTGAGGGTTGGTTAGAATAGGTTAGATCAGTGACCAAACCAGAGACAAACTTTTGAAGATTATTATTGTATTGTTCAAAAAATATATATTATGATGTATTTTGGTCAATTTAATTATTTGTAAAACGTACCTTTTGTTTTCTGAAAAATTTTGACACGTCAGTTTTTCTTTTAAAATAAAACAAAATGATGATTTATAAAATAACAGCTTACCATTTGAATGTTTTTGATGTCATTGTTAAAGCTTTAGATTGTGAAATGAAACGTTGACAAATGTTGCTTGTGGAATAAAAATTGGCTAATTGTGTGGTAAACATTATAGAACCTTGTTCTCCTCCCCGCACCCCGTGCAATGTAAAATACACAGGGTATTATCAGATTGCCCGATAGGCAATGTGATAAATAAGGAAGTTCAAATTATTTACGTTGCCCAAAGTAGCTTGTCATTATTCATAATGCCCTAATAAATTTGTAATGTTTGTGAAGGATTAATAAAGAAATATTTATTATTATTTATTAATGCCCGGGCATTATGAAATTTATTAATCCATAACATATACTACATCAAATAATGTAAAAGGTTTTTATCACTTTTTCCGAATTAAAACTAAACGCAAATTATACCACAACAATTCAGATAGTTGCTAAACTAAATTATGTCCCAATAACCTCACCTAAGTTTCCGTCTTACGTCGTCATCATCATCGTATGATAGTCCCACTGCTGGGCACAGGCCTTCCCACATTAACGAAAGCATTTTTTTTCTTCTGTATGATTTATAAGTCCCCGTGCGACTGACCGCGAGCTGCAATAACAACGGCGCGCTACACCGTAATGAATACTAATAAATCAGAGATGGCAATCGTGAACTGCTCAAGTAAATTAATATAAAGTTGTGCAATCCTATGTGCATTAGTATTCAGAGTCTGCGTTCATATAACACGGAAACGAAAGATTTTAATGAAAGCCTGACATTTGAGGAACTGTATAGAGCTGCGAATGGTAGGCAAATTCTATTGTATTTTGCGATAGATGGATCATGGCATAGAGTAATAAGTTTATTGAACTAAGTACCAATTTTACAATATTATGCATCTGCATGCATCAAAATACCAATACCAAGAACCGGTTGAAACTTCTTCCCTTATTCCTTTTCCTTGTTTCTGCAGCTGATAGCAGTCAGTTGTTGAAAGCAACTCTTCGAACACCAGTTTTTCAAATAACACGTAAAGACATTCTAATTGTTCACTTAAAAGTTTCTTAGTGTCTCATACTTTGTTTTTATAATGTAATTATATATGATATTATAGTTTGTTTGTTTGTCCCCTCTAGATGTGACATCTATTATATCCTATGCTTGCATTTCCTGATAACAAATGACATATTAATTTTACCTCTTACGTGCCATATACTCCTTCAGTCAGCCTAATGCTTCTATGCTATTTTGATATTTATGTAAATTAGTAAATAAGTAAAGTAAAGAAAGTAAATAACTGTCCCACTGCTGGGCAAAGGCCAGCATCAAATAAATCAAGTCATCACTACAATTGATAGGCAATTGCTTAGTAACCATGCTTCAAAAAATCCGAAACATACTGCCCGACCTGGGAATTGAACCCGGCTCCTTCGGGTATCTGGCCGAGAGCTTTGCCACTCGGCCACCAAGGTCATCATCATCATCATCATCATCATCATCTCAGTCAAAAGACGTCCACTGCTGGACAAAGGCCTCCCCCAAGAATCTCCACAACGACTGATTTTGTGCTGCTCGCATCCAGCGACTTCCCGCGACCTTCACCAGATCGCCGGTCCACCTACATAGTTGGAGGTCTGCCCACACTGCGCTTTCCGGTACGCGGTCGCCACTCAAGGACTATTCCGCCCCAGCGGTCATCAGTCCTGTGAGCAATGTGCCTTGCCCACTGCCACTTGAGCTTAACAACTCTTCGGGCTATGTCGATTACCTTTGTTCTTCTGCGGATCTCCTCATTTCTGATTCGATCACGCAGAGAAACCCCGTGCACAGTCCTCTCCATTGCTCTTTGAGTGACCTTGAGCCTTTTTATAAGGCCCATAGTGAGCGACCACGTCTCAGCCCCGTATGTCATTAGTGGAAACACACACTGGTCAAAGACTTTCATCGTGAGACACTGCGGTATATCGGACGAAAAGATATTTCGTAGCTTACCGAACGCTGCCCAGCCTAATTGGATTCGATTATTGATCTCTTTGCTGAAGTTGGAACCTACCTAGCTGGACCGTTTGTCCCAGGTAAACATGTCCCACCGTATCTTGCTCAATTCTTCCTCCAGTTCAAAAATCTTCTTGTCAGTCCGAGATATGCGCGTGTTAAATGTTGCTAGGGCCAGAGTTCGTCGTTGGCGGTAGGCATATCTCTGCCGGAAATTCTTAGCACCCCCTGCCCCGTCGCTGCCTTGGCCGCTACCGTAGCTAGGGCGAGCGGGACTGCCGGGGACTAGGGGCCGGTGTTTCGTAGTGTGCATTATGAGGGGATTTGCCATAATCGCCACGCTTGGCAGGCGGGTTGGCGATCGCAGTAAGTTAAGAGTTAACCTCAGAGAGACGTTGCTGCCCATCCTCTGGAATAGTCTCTTATTCGACTTTTACGACACCCACGGGGAGAAATGGGGTGGTGTAATTCTTTATCCCCGGCACCAAACAGGTAACCGAGCTGATAGCCACCGAGGTGTTGGTAAATAAATCATCTAAAGTTATAGGTGATTTATTTTTTATTATCTTTTAACTATATAGAGAGCATTATGAATGCAAAAGTCAAAATAATAAAAATCTTCTGAAACCAAATAATTCAGGATACGTGTAAAGACAGCTCTATGTCAGGCGCGCTGTTCCGAAGACGCCGCGCTGCGCTCACAGCTGCTGTTTCTTTAAGTACTTCTGCGGCCGACCTCTCGCGCTCTCCTTAATTATTTGTTCTACCCCTATTTCATTACAAATTGGCGATCGTTCTTCGCAATTCAAAACTCATATTAATATTAGTATCTTATGAAATTTGCAGAGAAATACTTTTACTTATTGCTGGAAACAGGTACTTTTAGTTGATACGTGTCTTCTAAACATTTGTTAGTTATGTTTGAATAACTTACTGTACTGTAGTTGATGTTGTCACATTATTTAGTAATTGAACCAGGCACCTTCGAATATCGGGCCGAGCGCTCTGCCACTCGGCCACACCGAGGCGTTACTTTACGTGTGTAAACTTTAAATATTATTAAATTAATTTTTCGCTTCCAATTCTTGGTTTGCTTTTTTTAATCATATCCAGTAGTCGTGTTGTGGACACAACACAGATATACCTCAAGAATAATCATCATTAGCTCATTTTATGTCCCCACTGCTAGGACTCGAGCCTACCCCATGGATGCTCGATGGCGCAGTGGTTAATGCGCCCGGTCTGCGAGTGCTGAGGTTAAACAACTTTCGCAAAGACCGGTCATCGGATGGGTGAACAAAAATGTATCATCTCGAGCTCCTCCGTGCTTCAGAAGGCACGTAAAGCCGTTGGTCCCGGCTGCATTAGCAGTCGTTAACAGCCACCAATCCGCACTGGGCCCGCGTGGTGGTTTATGGTCTGTTCTCCTTATCAAGAATAATACCTAAGTATAATGTTGTTTATCGCATCCATTCCATTTAGCCCGGTGTGTAGCCACGAGCTGACGCGCCGGCCACACCGCACAGCCATCGTGGCCTCATTAAACAGCGTTATTTGCTTAGGACCGCAACTCAAACACTCCGTCACTCCGCGAATAACGGATTTTACGATTTAAAATATTTAGCCAGCTAGCTTTACCTTTCTGCGTTTACGACAACAAACAAACCTCTTTTTTACGCTTTCAAAGAGGCCGGAGCAATTTTCCGACTCTCGCTTTTAATATTTATGCAAATTAGTATGTGTACTTATTTTGGTATAACGCCATTGAACGAAATATCTGTTTGTTTGGATTTAAGAAGGGAGGGTTTGATGGAAATGTTACGTCAGTAACCGTCGTTGATTAATTAGCTGTTTGACAATATAACTTCTGTGGGACAATATGTGACATAAAAGACAATTTTAATTTTAATTTTGTTGCCTTTGTTTAAATTTGTTTAACCGATTTAAGACTAATTTTAAAAAATGAGGGTTACGGGCTTATATCCACTACTATAAGCAACTGCTATTTTAAAATCCCGTTACTAACTTTGTGAGACTAATTAAACATATGCAGTTGCAATTTTTTAATACGCTTGACTAGAACTTTTCCGAGTTATACGAGTACTGCATGCATGTTTTTAACCGTTTGAATGAGTTTAATAAAACAAACTACACTCTATAAGGGATCGAAGCAGCACCACTAAGTTTTAGTTTTACCTAGTCTTTTTTTATTAACATTAATATTATTGAACAGTTAAAAAAACTCATTTTGCTTATTATCAACGTTTCCCACATCCACAAAGGTAGAAGAAACAACAACTGAGCTGCAATACCATAAGCTACGGGGTAAACCAAGAGAATGCCCCCTGGAGCGAAAGTACTTTAAATATTGTATTATATTTTAAGAAATAACAGTAACTGAATTATTCCAAGTATATTCACAAATTTTCAAAAGCTTACCAAAGCCGAGCATCTTACCAACAAAAAATACAAAAACACACACTTAATTTTTAATTGTATGTACGTACCAATCAGGGCTGTACCTATACGAGTACCTCATACGCAATTCTCACACAATATCAACCAGATGTCAGTGCCCACTGCAGAATACGGTGACACGGTAAATTTTCATTGCAAATTCCGTTATCGTGCTTCATACACGATCCCTTTGCACAAACAATCGCGTTATAGTTGTCGAACTTAAACGAACCGAAATTTACCTGTGCCTACGGTGGCCTTTACCCGACCTCGCAGCCTCTCTATCAGTCATGTAACAACTGATAGAGAGAGGTGAGTTTTCAATTCGAAATCAAGCTGTGTTGTAAACGGTGAAGAGCTCATGTGTTTCCAGCGAGATTGCTGTAACGAACCGCGCCGTGTACGCACGGCGCGACCTTGTCAATTGGTGAGCTCGTTGCGAATATAGATTCAAATATTTTTCCAAATGAAGTATCTGAGAATTTTCGCATACCTATAGGCAGTTCTTTATCATTAGCGCCTTATAAATATTTATTTCTAAATGAAAGAGAAATTTAAATCTTATAGCATAAAAGTTATTTAATAACATATGAATAAAACGTATATTCTCTTATTTTATAGTTCGTAGCATTGCTCATAGGATTGCTCGTGGCATTGCTTGTAGCATTACTCGTAGCAAATAAATAATAAAGTTTTGTTGTTTTTATATTCGTCTGAGATAATGACAATAAGGTTACTAGATTAATAGGCCTACTAAGAGTATAAGGTTTTAATTAAGACTTTTATGCTCAGTATTTGCACAGAAAGTCATAACCTTCGAAAAGGAATACTAGTATTCTATTATGCCTGTTCCATTGCATTAATGCAATGGAACACAGGCGGGAACATTACTATCTGCGTTCTACTAAAATTCATTTATTTATTTATGGATGTTGAACAGATTATGATGAACCGAGCCTTCTTTGAGTTAATAAAGTTATACATTTAACTACATTTTGGTGAAAGATCGCTACAAAAAGAGATCCTGTTGAATTAGAAGTGGTTTAAATATCATTAATTTAATTTCTCCGTACCTGAATCAATTGAAAAGCATTTTTTTACCTCACAACGGATTTGTAGTGTTAAATATTATTAATGGTGTAATGAAAGCGGTCAATGCTGACTTCCTTTTTATGTATTTATTTTTAAATTCACCTTCATTTGTTTTCATTAAACTAGGTAGTAAGCATTTTGACTACATTCTGAAAATCATCGTATTTTGTTTATTTATTCTCTTTATACACACTGTTATAATATTTCTTGTTACATACCTAATTTCAATGAAAAAACCCACCTTCCACCAAAGCCAAAACACCACCTTCCACGCAGATGCCGGTCACGTGACATCTATAACATCACAGGCAAGTAAACACGCTTATCATGATACCTGTTTGCGTTGTGCGTGCAATAAAACTTTGTTTTTTTTTTACATATAATTGAAAGAAAAAGGTTTATGTTAGTTATACTATAATTATTTATGGTGCACTGACGCGACGACGAGCCCAATTCAAATTCAAATATTTTTTGTCCATCCAAAGGTTGTCTGGAAGAGATCACTCTTAGTGATAAGACCGCCCTTTGTACGTGTATTTTTATGTAGTTTTTTTGTCAAATGTTTTATTTTCGGTGTACAATAAAGTTTATTTATCTTATCTTTATCTTATAAATAGTGTGCAGTCCCACAGTTTACAAATACATCTAAGCATAAAAACTACGGAAAAAATGTTTGTTATTTTTTTACGAAGTTGTCTCCATAATGTTTTTAAACTTAAAGTTTTGTGTTTATTAACAACAATACTGATCTAGATGTGGAGAACATCCAAAAATAATGACCAAATATTAAAAAATGTCAACGTTTCGGGCGGTTTAACCAATCGCAAGCATTCTCGATCACGTGACCAACCACCTATAAAAAATAAATACTTACATTTTTTATTTTTTAAATTTTTACTGTCAAATCATGAAAAACGGTTTAGGATGACAAAAGTTCGAGCCATATTTTCATACCAGTCAAACACCCTATCACGATTGCAACGATATGTTTGTGTAACAAGCACAAAAAGTCCAAGTTCGGTTTTTATTCAAACACCACGTTATCTCACCTTAAAAATGTAAGTGTCATCTGGTTTTAATATTTATCATTCCTTGAGGGGAAACATTTTATTTTTAACAAACATATCACTTTTTTTGTTTAACTACATGCTCCTATACCGTTTGCAACATGCTATGTTGTTATTTTAATACATTTTGTACTGGAACTAGTTGTGACTAAAAAATTACACTGTAAAAAAAAAAGTTGATTGACAATTAAATTTTTCTTTATATCACAAAATAGTTATTCGAACATACAATAATAAAAAATTACACGTTTGATGTTGTTCTGTGGTCAATTCAAAAAATAAAAAAAAACAAATAAATCAGTTACTTTTTTATCTAAATGTAAATGTGGAAAAGAAATTAAGTATCAAAATTTACATATAACATATATACCTATAAGAAAAGACTATTAATTCAACATGACAAAGTCTCATCTAAGAGTCAAATGATGCAGCACACGGCAGTCGATGAACCGGAATGCACACATCTATCGACAACCGCACAGAACTTCCATAACGCATGCACCGTACGCGGGAATAGTCGGGAGTAGATAATATAGCGTATTGATCGACTCATCGATGCGACAACAATTTGCCGGTCCGCTCGCCTCGACTGTCGCTATGCAAATGCCCTCAATAGTGATGATCGCACTCCGACTCATCGATAATGCGATGTTCAAACCGAATAATGAATATTAAAATTGAATTTAAAATGATTAATTTTGTATAATAACAATACTCGCTCGCACTTTAAAAAATATATATATTTTTAAGGAGTAAGTATTATCTTTTTTGACAAATCATCTAAATAAATAAAGTAATAGGTACCTACTCGTATGTTTGCTTTTCTACTCTTCTAATAAAACATAAACAAAGTCTCTAACTTACCTATCTGTTCATATCCAATAACCAAAATAAATTCTTTGCTATTGCAACGCCCTTAAGTTTACGTTGATACGAAAGTCGTAAAGTTGAACAATCGATTATAAGCATCGATGATTCGATGATCGGAGCGGCGCGGCCGGGCGGGCGGCGCGGCGGGGCCGGGGGCGCTGCATGCCGGATGTTCCGCTGTCGTCGCAGGAAATTGAGAGCGCTGCATAAATTCTGATCCTACAAACCAAATTTGATTCGACCTAATCCGGATATTGATACGAAACAAACACTGCTGACATATTTTAATGATTTACCCTCGGATACAGAAATGGGATCACCATTTCCGTACGCAAAACCCCTTAGTCAGCACATGACTGTACGCAAATAGGTTTTGAGTAATTCTTACGTGGGCCTCTTGGAGCAGCACGAGTGCCAATGGGGAGAAATATTGTAGGGAAAATTGAATACGTGCTAGCATCCACAGAATTTCACAGTCATTTTACGATTCGTTGGCTCACAGAAGTTTTCTTTTTTAACACAAACACACATACCTTTTCAGAGCGTTCTTTAAATACAATTCAGGTATGGAGTAAACAAACGTGTGTTTTCTAACGCAGCCGCAATCAAAGCAGAGAAAACGAATTAAATGGAATCAAGCAATTTCTCACTACTCCACACAGAAAGTTGGATTTGATAGGAAATTCCAATATGAAAATTGCTCGTCGGTTCGGCCCACCTGTTCCTGTGATTAAAGTGCGTTCCCCGCTAGCACTTGGAGGTACGGAGCGGAGACGCCGCCGAATGTAAATGTTGGCACAAGCCAACCTTTCGCGGCGCACCCAAAGAACATTTTTCACATTACCGCACTTAGTGGGTACATCATTTGCATCTCCCAAAACATTTGACGCTCAAAGAAAACTAAACATGATTACCTTCAGTCAATAGGAAGGTACTAATATTTACTCCATCGCGGAAGTTGCTTGTACAGTGAATGGTGAGTAAAAGAAGTTGGTAGAAATATCTTCCAGCATTCCGCCGCTTTGGTCCTGAGTTAGCCGGTTATAATATCGACACTTCACGAAACGTCTTACGGAGCCGAGTGATTCTGTCGTCGGTGAATAGAACTAGGTACGGCTAAGGGTACATTAAATTCAATAACACGAGTTAGGGAGTTCGACGCTCGCTCCGACCGTCCTCAAAATAAGTAAAGAAGAAAACTTTTCAAAACTCCGTTCGACTTGTACTGTTGTGTGTGAGAAAATTTTCACAGGGAAAACTATTATAAATATGTATTCTCGGTGTATTGGTATCTAATATTTATTCGCACTGGTACGTTTCATTATAAACATAGTAAAACTTTTTATCTACTACGAGAATATTTAGAATCAATATCAACGGGGTACTTACCATGTCTTTACTTGTGGTGGTTTATAATTAGCTTTAAAATTTTATATATGTATATACTTCTTGATAAATAGCTGTTAAAAAAATGATGATAGCATTAAAAATATATTATTTTAAGTACACAAATTGATTAGCGTAACTTCCGATCTATTTTTCTGACTTTAGTGTTGCGAAAATATAGGTTCTATATTTTATGTTCTATAGGAATAATTAGTGATTAGTAAATAATGCTTTTCTATCGTATTGGTGTCAAACTGTCTAAATCAAAGTCAAAGATAGTCTTAAGGCGAAGGGTAAGGCACACTAGCGCCGCTAATGGATTTAATTTGATAACTTTTAAACTGGATTTTTTTTCAAACATTGCGGACCTTCCGACACTAGGCAAACATCTATTATTTAATAATTGTGCACTACTTTTAGGTTTGTTTTTGAATTCATTCGCTAACACCAAAAGTGGCCATAGTTTGTGAATAAATGCTATAGCCCGTTTTGTGAATAAACCACGCAACAAAAAGTAGTGCACAATTATTAAATAAATACTATGGGTGCTTTCCTGTTATCGGACGGCAGGTACGCAATGTTTAAAAAGAGATCCAGTTCGTTAATAATTGTCAAATTATCAATTAGTGGCGCTAGTGTGCCTTACCCTTCGCCTTAAGCTAAGATGAATAAATAAATAAATAAATAAATAAATAATCCTACAACCTTTTAGGTAGGTACTACTTACCAGGGGCGTGCCACTAGCACAATCTGTATTTTTAGGTCTGTCATTTTCTACATTCTTTCATCTCTGTACCGATTCAACATGGCAAAACGCAAGTTTCAACACGCGTTTCTTTCTGCAGATCAGTAAATCATGAGGCACCCATTTTTCATATTTCTTATCTCATTGACTAGATGCAAATGAGTCAATATTGTAGGTAAGGTAACATGCCACTAATTCCTGGGTAGTTTTACTCGCATCGACTTCCACCATCCTCTTCAGTTCAACGTTATTCACCAGTGGGCGGTCTTCCTCGTGGTTCGTTCTTCAAGTCGAAGTTTCCATTACGAAAGCGTTTAAACTAAAAACGCAAAAGGAGGCTTAAAGCACAATTTTTTTCAATAAATAATCAACAGCAGGTCATGAACGCGTTAAAACCCTGCTGGGAGAGAATTCCTCAAGAAAATTGTTATTTTGAACCAAATCAATCAATCAATGAGTGTACGCAGTAGAGGAAGACACCGAGATATTAAAGTCTTGCAAAATGGTACTTCACGTTAGATTTTCAATGTTTTTATCGATTTTTGTTGTTTCGATTTATTGTTACACAGTTCATTATCTGAACTCTTCTCTGGTCGTAGCGGTCTTCCGTTCCACCGGATTAAGAAGACGAAAGACGGGTGTGTGCACTTGCGGCGTTTGCGCGTACGTTTGGTCACCAAAATATCACTTGACTGGCTTCTTCTTATATTTAAATAATAAATAAACATCATGTATGCCTAAAAATGAGTTATTTTTATTATTAAAATAAGTAATCTTTATTTTAATAAAAGTCAATTGATATTAAATTAATCTATAAAAACTAGGTGGGCCCTATTATGTTATAAATATTAGCCGCTTTCTATCTAAAATTTACTTAAGACAAATCGTCATAATATACCGGTGCTATGTTGTTTACATAATTCCGTGTGCGACTCAAAAGCACGCGACACATGTGTCCAACTAGTAAAGTATCTCGGGACGTGTCGCCGCTAACCCGGCACAATGGCAAAGTTTCCGCTGAGTTCACGCCGACTACTGTCAACGTGTTAACGTTTGATGCATTCCTGTATATATGTAAACTTGGCGCTACTTCTGTAGTAATATTCATTTGTCTATTTTGGCAGCAATGTCTGTGTCACCGTAAAGTAACTCTTTTATGGTACTTTTTACAAATGCTGCATACAATAAACCTATATTTTTCTGTAAACCTGTAGGTACTTAGCGCAACATAATATACAGCAACTGTGCATCTGTATTATTGCTTCTTATAGTAAATGTGAATTAAGTTAACCTTTAAAAACATATTTTTATAATTTTATTTGAAGCTTTCTAGAAATTCAATATGTAAATCCCTTTGATAAAAATTTGCCATACTTAATTTACCGGTACTGTGTAGTGTGTTTCAAAGCACGCGACACATGTGTCCAACTAGTAAAGTATCCCGGGACGTGTCGCCGCTAACCCGGCACAATGGCAAAGTTTCCGCTGAGTTCACGCCGACTACTGTCAACGTGTTAACGTTTATGCATTCCTGTTTATATGCAAACTTGATAAACTTCTTCCGTGGCAGTAATATTAATTTGTCTATCCTAGTGGCGATATGTCTGTGTTGCCGTAACTTTTTCGAGTAGGTACTTTTCATAGACGAAAACAAACCCTTTATCCCAAGAATAGAAAATAAGGAATTCCTCATTCTACACAAAATACAGAAACGTTAAAATAAAAATAGTTTTAGAAGTTGTACAAAGGGTGACTTATCACTAGAAAGAGATATGTAAAAGGCCAACCGATTTTACATAAATGTTACAAAAAATCTGCTTTGAATAAGAAGCCACTCGAAACTCACTTATTTAACATTTATTAACGTTATTTTAGATTTATTAACACAGACACATCGCGTATAACTTTTTTAATGTTAATCGGCCATTTTTTGAAAAAAAATCCACAAACGGGATTTAAACCCGCACTCACTGACATACCGGGTCAGATGTGATTCCATTAAGCATCATGGCTCTGTTCGACCTAGTCCAGCCCCTAGCAATTCATAGATATCTAGATATCTAAAGTATCAACAGTTTCTTGCACCCATTCTTCTCCACAGCTAAAAAAATTAAAAGAAAAAAATACTTTTTAAAAACAAGCTATTATTCTTGTTAATAAAAAAAGAACTAAAAAGTTAAAAATAATTTTATGTACTAAAAAAAATTTCTTATTATCAGGTTTAAATTATTTTTAATTTTAAATTTTTTTTTATTAACCCAGATGTTACTAACGTTTAATATAGGGATGATTTAAGAAAATATATTTTTTTAAATTATTCTTTTAATTTGAAGCCATAGTTAAACAATATACGAAAAACTTCAAAGTTCCTTTGAAAAAAGGGATATCCGTAATAAGTGGGTTAACAAGTAATAAAAGCTTGTTTTTAAAAAATATTTTTTTCTTTTAATTTTTTTTAACTTTTTAGTATTTTTGTAGGGAGATAAGTGTTTCAGTACAACAGAGTTCGCCCTGGTACCCTGAGGCGTAACGTTAACGATATGACATATCTAGCAACAAAGTACTCGTCAAGACGAATGTCAATAGTCCAAACTCTGAGGGGGGGTTGTGTCGTTTAAGGACAGAGTTCCTATGGCCACCTTTCGGTTCCATCATCAGACCCTGGTTACTATCTAGCACCAAAGTACTCGTCAAAACGAATCAAACGAGCCCAAACTCGATGGGATTGTGTCTTTAATTACCGAGTTCCTATGGCCCTCTTCCAGCTCCATCATCAGACCCTGGTTACCATCTAACACCAAAGTACTCGTCAAGACGAATCATACGAGCCCAAACTCAATGGGGTTGTGTCGTTTAACTACCGAGTTCCTATGGCTAAAATCCGGTTTAATTATCAGATAAGCTCCATGTCATAATAATTTTGCATTGCCATCCGATTTACACATGCATGCAAAATTTCAGCTCAATCGGTAACCGGGAAGTGGATCAAATTTAACTTGCAAGATTTGATTATGCACAAACAAACATCGGGACAGGTGAAACTTAATAAAAGCTTGTAAAAATAGGCATCTTGAATAGTAGGAAAAAAAAGGTTTGGACGATGCAAAAGAACTTTTCTTAAGTATATTTAGTAAAAAAATTTGACTTAAAAGTTAATCGAGTTGTACTTTAAAAAATTGCCTATCAAACGATAACGGACAGGAGGAGCAAACTTCGGAACATCGTTACTGCCGGCATTGTGATGCGCTGCGCGTCCAACGGGCTCGTTATACTGTACATCGACGATCGACCAAGTGTCTCCCTGTTTACCCTCTAATTTTCACTTACCGTGATGTCCCAACTACAAGTGCTCAACTTCGGAACGCACTCGTGTCGAGTTCACAGTTAAACAGCTGAACTCTCGTATGAAAGCTGTTATTAAGTTATTTGATGGGAGGCAGAATTAAAATATTCTGCATGAAAGACTTAATATACTTCGTAATTATACAGCAAATTAACAATTTTACATCTTAATAATTTAGCAATTACTTTTTACTTTTTTATTTTTAAGTGCTAATTGCTGCACTGAAGCTCATTTAAATATTTTATAAAATATTTACAAAAAACAGTGAAAAAATTAAACGCCCACCCGACTCAGCCAGGAATCGAACCTGGGTCTTCCGCAATCCGGGCGGCTGCAATGACCGTTATGCTACCGGGAAGGCTGACATAAGCGCTGAATTTTGTCACTGCTTTTTAACTATTTTTTTTTGAGTGCTTATTGCGGCACAGTGCCTACTATCCAAAGGTAATACAGATTTAATCACTATTGATTGCTAATTCAAATTAAGATTTCTTACTGTTATTATAAAATAAAAAAGAAAGCAAAATATTAGCATATCTCCGGATTATTAATTTGAATATTAAAGTATGTTTGAAAGCATTCATAATAAATTACGAAAAATAGAGTGAATTCTGAATAGAAGTGAAGAGAAAATATCACTTCATCTGTTTGAGATCATTTTCTGTGTGACTCTTTTAAACTTTCGTGAGTTATAATGGCTATACAAGTTTCTTGCATGCAATGCATTATAATTATTGAAGGACGGTAATCGACGTTGCAGGTTAGTCAGAGTAGTCGCAACTCTTAAGAAAACTACACAAAGCTTAATCACAAAATAAGAAGACTGCAGAAGGACGGATCGTACAAACGCGCTTAAGCGACGCACTCATAGACACGGGCTCAGAATTTCGCAACGCACGTATGATATTGTGTTGTCGCATGCGACTTAAGTCACACTCGTACACACCTTCCAATTCGCATGACGCCGATTTTTCGTATTTTTGAATCGTTCGTTTCCGGTGGCACCGGAAACGTTTGCAGAAACATAATACGAAATGTTGGACGTTATCCGTTCCACGCAGAATTTAGAGAAAACCGTTAACAACCGCAATGAAAACGGAACGTAATATCCATGTTTCTATTGGCTGTTAAAAAAAACCTTTGCTTTTTAATAGAAAATACTATCAATGGCACAAACTAACGAGTGACATGACATTGAAACAACGCATTGATTTTGACGGTTATTCTATCAACCGCTTTGTATCGCTCTACTGCAACGAGTGGGTGAGGCACTCGCACTGTAGAACGTCGCCATATAACAAGTTGGACGGGAGGATTCGCCATCAAAGTCTTAAAACATTAATAAAATATATATATTCTGAAACTACAATAGCATGTTCATTTCACCCTAATATTTATAGTTTTTTGTTGTGCTTGGTTTTTTTTATATTTGATTTTGAATAGCCATGTTGCGGTTTAAGCAAAAAACATGGGTTGTATTATCGAGATTATAAATCCGCTTCTATTTCTTATTTGGATGGGATTTTTTTTTAAGCTTCAATATTTTCTTTGAAATATGATTCATTAAATATCATGCCATAAATATTAAAACTTAGTGAAATAAATTTATTTATACATTATTTATATATATTGATACAAAAAAAAATATATTATTTGACCTACAAAAAAATGCCTAGGTTTGCGCAGGTTAAGATATATATTAATTTGTAGTCCCAATATACCTTAACAAATTTCATGAAAATAGTGAGTCACTTTGAGTCCATTTTAGAGAAATCCTAAAATTAAGTTAAAACACCTGAGAAATGTTACGCGTGTTGTTGTTGTCGCGTGTTGATGTTGAGAGACGCTGAACACCTGATCTCCGATGAAGAACATGATAATATTACATTTGTGACTGAAATAACAGACGCGGTAACAGATCTAGATAATACGATCGTGTAATTTCGATATATTAAGAAAAATATTATTTTTTATATTAAATTTGGTAGCATTTGTAAAAAATTAAACAATTTGCATACTTGTATATGAGTAAAAATATCATTATTAAAATAACTCTACAATTTAAAGTTTTTAAATTGAAAATTAAACCCGGCGCCGATGCTGTCCGACTTGTTGTATGCGGTCGAGCGATTCAAAAATATGGAAAGTCAAATGTCGAACGAAAATCAGTAGAAAGCAAGCGCTCGACTCGAAGCGAAGGAATCAAAAATAGAGCCCCCGAGCTGTTGCGCGGTATGTATTAAGCTTACCTTCTGGGTCCTCCTTATTTAGTGGCTAAATCCAGTAGCGTTGTTGAATAGCATGATCTTGGGGCCGGTCGACTTCGCCGCAGAGTAAAATAATGCGACTTCGGAACTTTTCACATTAAACATCCTATGTTTGACGCGATTTGTGGCAAGTTTAATGCGTTGAGCGACGGACGGTTCAGCGATATATTGCGTAAATGTTTTGATTTAAAGTGAAACCATTTTTTTTAGTTTAAGGTTACAAGTTCCAACTACTTATAATAATACATATCAATGTTTTATCGTACAATATCCGCAACCTATTACATCTAGACAGCCTTAACATGTTCTAAATACGCTATACGATTGTTTAACCATAAACTTTACTTGCGCAAACGCAAATTGCGCTTGACCTTTATCTCATCTGATATTTAGTGATAATAAGGCCAATGGTACAAACCCACGGGGAAACAGTAAAGTTAAGAGTCATCAGAAACGTCTAAACTTTTAGAATCTTTAATGTGCCATTTACCTACTCGTATTCACTTCCCATTCGCGACTTCGAGCTCGTAGACCAAAGGAGAAAGCTTATGGATAACCTTGCAACGCTCATATTTAGGTGCAAGCTTAGAAAAAAGTATTTATTGGCCGCGCTTTGCTTGTATGTACGTTTCCAAAGTTTTTTTATATCTTCTATTGTTGTTTATTTGAAGTTTAAATAATGATTGGTTAATTTACAGTGCCGCCAACATAAAAAACGAATTAAACACAGTTTTTTTATGCCTTCGCTTCGGCATATTGCTCCGAGTTTATTATAAAGAAAATTATTTCAGGTTATCGTTACATGCCTATAAGTATTCGTGTCCGAAACGGGGAGCGTGCAGCGAACAGGCGCGCTCATCAAGCAATCATTATGGATGCGCCATGTTTTTACAACGGCCTCTACATCGGCGATCCAAATTAATCCTCTTCGTACAACGGCTTTTTCAACCTCCAACTATAGCAGTATTTTTCTTTTGCTTACGTTTAGAGTCATGAAAATGTAAACAACACTGATATTGAAGTAATTTGTAAATGTTTGCAGTGTTACTGAAAAGTTATGTTTTATTCGAGGATACTTTACTTATTAACTACCTTTATTATAATTAGTAAAAAATGATATTTAAAAAATAAAAATTTACAACAATGGAATTATACAGGCTATCTGTGCCTGTATTAAAAGTACTTTTAAGACACACAGTGAGTTCACAAACGGAAGGTTGAAATTTAATGTGCAATATAGGAAGTGCTTTATAAAAAGTATAAATTAATGACATGTTTAAAAGCATTTCCTTTTAAGATGGTATGAAAAGTTTTTCACGAGTAAAGAAAATATTGTCACTATCACTCTATATTGATAGTATAGTTTTCCTGTTTTCACTGAACCTAACAAGGGCTAACCCTTTCTAAAATCGTAAGCGTAAATAAATAATGAAATAAATATTATGCAGAGTAAAAAAATTACAGGCAAAGATACATCGTTGGTTATGGCCTGATCTTTCCATATTTATGTGGGGATATCCTAAGCCCAGCAGTGGATAATATCCATACAACATATTTCATTACCTGGATTTAAAGTGTTAAAAAAAATTACATATTGTAGCTGAAAGCGATATGGAACTCCTCCTCGATAATTTGCAGCGAGGCCGCGGGTCGCGGGCCCGTGACTTTCGACGTGATTTTGCATATAATTTTCTGCTCAATGAACCCCGCCACTATGCAAAGCTACGATGGAAGCCATGCCGATGCCCCTATTTAAAAATTAAACTATACTGTTTACTGTTAGCAGTAAAAGTATCTACCTACAGCCTGGAACCACATTGGAGTTTATAAAAAATCAATCTGATTCGATCCGAACCCTCTGGATAATCTAATAGGAAATGAGGACATGCTTGCGTGATGCCATTTCGATCACACGGTTTGAGGAACCCTTTAAGTTTCTCACCGCCCCCAAACAAGTCCAGTGACGCTAAAAAAGGCAGTCAGAAGCAATTAGTAAACTCTCTCCGAAAAGAAAAAAAGGAGCTAGAAGCTGTCACAAAAAAGAAAAAGTGATTGTATTGTCGGACCTGACCCGCGTAAAGGTACCAGTTGGCAGCCGACTCCACGCAGCAGCAGCAGACGACGTGTCTATGTATTTCTATGAAATTCCCTCGACAGCTCCCAACGACACGTCGCTCGGCGTCGTCGTCATAGAAATACATAGAAACCAGTAGTGTTGCGACGACACCTCGTCTGCTGTTGCTGCGTGGAGTCGGCTGCCCACTGTGGAACTCCTTGCCTCAGTCTGTGTTTCCTATCAAATATAATATTGGAGTCTTCAAATTACGAGTAAATCGGTACCTTCTAGGCAAGCATGTAACATCGTAGGTATCACTTACCATCAGGTGAGATAGTAGTCAAATGCAAGCCTATCTAATTATTAAAAAAAAACTGGTACCTTAACATGAGTTTTCATCTCTGGGTTTTCTTATTCTTCCTCACAGGCCAAAATCTTCCAGTTTTATATGATTACAAAAAGGGATGTTTACCATGGTAGACATAACTATTTTATATCATAATTTACAAAACAGTTCTAAGATTTTTTTATTTAAGTGAGTAAAAATTAGATCTATTTGTAAAGTAAGTAGGTATATGGAAATTTTTGGAGCGAGTATTAAAAATTAATAAATATAATTATTAATCAGTATTATTACTGTTACTGTTTTCTTCTACTAAACTACGTTTACACTTTTCAAAATGAACATAGTAAACGGAAATTAACTACAGTAAGTTAAATAAAAATGTTTTAATAAATATTATTCAGATCAAATTAAATAGAAAGATTGGACTTCTTGACGGGAAATTGAAGAGTCATGTCTGCGGTTTTGTTTTGTTTTCTAAAATTTGTGTTATTTCGAATATTAGTGTGAAATAATAGTGGATTATTAACCGTTAAGTGTTCGTGTGTGTGCACAAGTGTTGGCAAATGAAACAAAACAGTGCAACGTCACTTTTCAAACTCTCTCAAGAAGTCCGCCCGAGGACTTAGTAAAGCCCCACATCTTTACTGAGATACTCGAAGGGTTGGGGGGTATATCATTTCTCACTTCTCAATTCTATTATCATTCATCATCATCATACAGGAAGGAAATATTGTTTATTTATGTATTACTTGTGAGAAAAATTACTTTGACACTGGCTAAATGTACTAATCGCACGAAGTCATAACTAAAGGAAAAAAAATAGAAAGTCTGGGCAGGACGGGTAAAGCTGTCTGGGTCTTCTGGGTGCCTATGCGAGTTTTGTTTACTATCCGTATTCATTCGATTACGTTTACGAAAACGAAAATTAGTATGGCATTGAAGCAGATTTTGTTGCAAACAAATAACAATTTGAAAAAAGGCAAAGTGTTGAAAAAATGTTGATGACGTAGTTGTCGACATAGGGCTCCTTTGGCTTACAGAGTAAGAGTAGATAGTTTTGATTAATTTCAGCGAGTTGGATTGAGCCACGATAGCATAGTTGGTACTACCACCTAGCCTAGGTGCACTAGCACCTGACCCGGTATGTCATGGGGTGCGGGTTCGAATCCCGCTCGTGGAATATTTTCAACACTTTGTCTTTTTCAAAATTTTAATAATAATAATGTCAATAATGTTATTTTAAATATTCAATTTGTAAATTTCGCTTTGCTATCTCATTAGGTACCTGCCTGTAACGATAGTTGTCAGTGCTAAATAAATATATAAATCCTAAATTTCAGATATGAAACATTATATTAATTCTTATTAATCCGTAAACCCCAGGGCAGCCCTAAGCGATGTGATAATAAAACGAAGCATTTCACTTGCAAGTCACGGAGTAGATTACCGCCGCGCGCACTGCTGGCGCCATCTCTCGTCGCGTAGCACATCCAAACCGTAGCATGGCCGATATTCAAACCCGATTTGATCCTGACCATGTTAAAATTACATTACTTATGCATCTTTTGGGCAGAAATTTTATAAAACATATTTTTGAAATTAAACATATTTTTTACGAATTTAGTAGCGTTTTATTTTATTCTGACGTTACAAAGATACGTAATACAACAAATTTTTAATAATAATTACTAATAACTTGAGTAAGTATTCAAAACGCAATTTTGAATGGATTTCAACTAGGTATAGCATGAAATAGGTACTTTGCAACTTTATTAGTTTTATATTTTTTTCTTTTCTTTTTTACCTTTTAATGATAACAGAATAAAATTCAAAGCTGAAAGTGTTACATAACCACATAATGATAAAGCTCTATTAACCTAATAAAATTACGTTATCATCAGAGTTGTAACATCAAAACGAGCGCTGTAAAGTTGTTAGGAGGGTGCTATTTGACAATCAAACGTTTAATCTTAATTAACTACACCTGCAAGAACTCACATTAACCTTTGAACGGTGAAATCTGGCAACGAGCCGAAGTGCCTAACCCTTACCGCAGCGTTCCTGGCGCGGCGGCGTGAGTCGTCGTCCCTTTTCACCCCAAAAAGGGTGCGAGCGACCCTGACTTGAATAACATTAAAATTCTAAAATACCATTTTATAAGTTTAAAAACAGGAAATAGCAAAAATAACGTAACTTATTGGCAGTGTAATCGAGCCTTTAGAATGATGAAGTTTTTCAAAAAAAATCAATTAGATGCATTTTTGCGTTTTAAATACATATTTAAATAATCAAATCCACGCCAACCGGATTAGTCATATTTTACTTACTTTTACTTCTGACACCATGTTATGTCGTGCTAGTTCTGTGGAGTTTGGGTCTTCACAATAATACAGTGCTCTTCAGGTGCAGGTTCTTTATTAATACAATAAGTACATATTACCAAACAGGTACAGCGTCTATCGTCGGCCGCCCCGACACCAGTGACATGCCAAATATGGCGGCTCTGTAGGGATGTACCACTACACACAATCTATGTAGTGATGTACCTAACAACAAATACGTCCATTGTTTATAAAATTTGATTGACAATAAAGCCGTAAGTGGAACTACACTTGGAATCCTGAACTACTTAAGGAACTGGCTTCCTTATGTCTAACAGCCGTTGGTCAAAAAAGTCCTAGCACCAAGTTTAAGTTTTAAATTTTACTTTCCGTTAAATGCGATAACAAGCTCTACCACCTAATAATAAATCAACCGTGACTTTTTTTTTCCAGTTAATTATTTCTCACATCATACCGACAGCTAAATGATGTCTTTAATCGCTCCCGTACACTTTTATATTACAAAAACAGAAACAAACACGAAATTTGCGAACACAGAGAGGGTGACTAAAAAGTCCGACCTTAGCGGCGCGACACTTCAACGAAACGCTCCACAACCGCACGCTGGCCGTTGTGATTCCGGGCAGCCGCGGCGAATTAAGCGGGGACAAAGAAAAGTCCTATCAATAAGTGGCAGTGGAGCCGGCAAATTGAATTGAATAAAACACACAAGTCCGCTAACGAGCCGGTGTTTACCCAAGTGGACACTAATTGGCTTAGCCAACGGTCCGCATTGCCGCGACTAAGAAGTTAAACACAGGAACTGCGGTTTGGATGCGGCATTTAGTGTAATTTTGAGAATACTTGTGAAACATCGTCACCATCATCATTATCATCAGCTCATTTTTATGTCGCACTGCTGGGGCACGAGCCTTCCCTACGGATGGATAGGGAGAATGGGCGATAAACCACCACGCAGGACCAGTGTGGATTGGTTGTTGTTAATGACTGCTAATGCAACCGGGACCAACGGCTTTTACGTGCCTTCCGAAGCACGGAGGATCTCGAGATGATACACTTTTGGTCACCCATCCGATGACTGGCCTTTGCGTACGTTGCTTAATTTCAGCAATCGCAGACCGGGTGCATTAACCATTGCACCATCGAGCTCCTCCTCTTGTAAAACATGAGGGGGTATACCTCCTAAAGTATGGTTTTCATAAAATACAAGTTTTGTGTTCTTTTAATTAGCAACCTCACCGCACCGATCCGATCCGAACCCCTCGAAGAATCTAGTAGGGTACCAGGAAACGCGCTATTGCGTGATGCCGTTCCCTTTAGAAAACCTGTGACCGTGCTTCGTTTCAAACGGCTTGAGGAGGAAGTTTCTCGCCGCCCCCAAAAAAGCCCGTAAAGCTGAAAATGGCCTGGCAATCAACAAACTCTCGAAAAAATATGTATTGTCTTAAAAATTTCCTTATTTTAATCAGAAAGGAACAGACTTTTTTTTTTATTTAACCTTTATATTGTCTGTCACCGTCTCTGTAGCCTCTAAACATTTTCTATAAACTTAAACCCCACTAGCTTGGTGTCATAAAAAATCATATATTTTTTATATATATTATTTGTAAAGTTATTACTGTACCTATAATTGAAAATAATACAAGTTTTTGTGCTCTTCAATTAGCAACCGCACCGCATAAAACAAGCCGCATCCAAATGTAATTCGTATATCGGTCGCGAAACATTTGGCGCTGGTCGACTGCAGAATGAAGATGCAATCACTGTAACTAGACGCATGCTCGTGTAAACAGCCTCTTGACCTTGCATACTAATACACAAAACTGCCGGCACATAACTCGATTCGTTACAGTACAACTGTTCTTGGGAGTAGACACGATATAAATATAATTAAGAGGACAAAAAATCTAAAAAACAAGTTGGTCCGCAAGGCATACTTTTAAACACGGAATAAGTTGAGTTCATCAATTTAAGGTTATTAAAACGCTGTGAAGGTAATCAAAACAATCTAGCTCCTTAGTAACTGTAGGTAAAAAATAAATATAAAATAAACATTTTGATAAATTATGTCATTTTTACTTTTTTATTTTTAAGTGTTAATTGCTACACTTAAGCTGAATTAAATAATTTTATATAAAAATACAATAAAAAAATTAAACTTTTAAATTTTAAAATTAAATTTAATAATAAAAAAAAGTAAAAATTTACTATATCGTTGTGTTATCAATTTGTGGTATTCATCTGCAAAGATGAATCTGCATGTCCATCGGTTGCAAATACTTTTGGATAGATGGCTCTAATGTCGCTCTAAAGCATTTCAAAAATCAAAAAGCAGTGACAAAATTCAACGCTTACGTCAGCCTTCCCGGTAGCATAATGGTCAGTGCAGCCGCCCGAATTGCGGAAGACCCAGGTTCGATTTCTGGCTGGGTCGGGTGAGCGTTTAATTTTTTCACTGTATCTTTATATAAAAATATTAAATTATGTTATTTGTGAGAAGTTACAAGTTAATATTTTACCGGCCTAGTACCTTTAAACAAACTTTATAGTTTTAAGGGCTCAACTGAGCTGTACAGTGTAAAATAATGAAATATCTATCGATAATAAGTTTTTACAATAACAATATTAAGATTTAAAAGTTGCAAATTGTACTGGCGCGGTGACAGTCTTATTATTATCTCGATTCATGTCAAAATTATGTTCATACATAAGAATGTAATACTCTATTTACCGTTCCATTGCTATGCAAAGGCCTCCATCATTGTAATCAAGTCATCGCTACAATTGATGGCTATTGGCTTAATCACCACGCTTGCCAAATGTAGGTTGGTGATCACGAACCAGGGCCTACCACGAACCACGTTCGGCGTGTTGCCTCTCTGTCGCACTTGTAAATTCGTGCGTAAGTGTGACAGGGAGGCAACACGTCGATCGTGGTTCGTGGTAGGCCCTCAGGGCTATGCATCGAAAACTCTGAAGAGTCACCAAGGAATTGATCCCTGAACTCCACACACTCGGTTCGAATTGAAAAATTATTTTTGTGTTGAATAGTCCATTTATTGAGGAAGGCTATAAGCTATATTACATCACGCTATGATTAATAGGAGTGGAGCCGCAATAATTTATATGGCAAAACAACGTTTGCCGGGTCAGCTAGTTTATAATAAATGAATAAGGCTAAAAATGGACTACAATGACTTTTTATGGTTATATGTTTTATCAAAGTTTTTATTATTCTGTCAATATTTAATAGTTTTTTTATTAAAAAGGCTTTTTTTAATGAGGAAACGTATAAGTAATATGTAAAATTAAAACTTTTTAATGGGACCATCTCGGGAGAAAACTCTTTTAATCAAAAATAGAACCTGCACAATCGGTGCGTAGATTTCAAAGACGAGTGTGTAAATACATTTAAAAAAAATACACAGACGAATTGAAAACCCTTTAAACCTCTTTTAGTCGGTTGAAAAACTAAGAGGCTTGCCCATAAAAAAAACTCATTTAACTGGCAATAATTTACAGTAAGATTAATTAACTGATTGTCCATAGTTGATAAGCTTATTTAAACTTTGCGTTTCTTCCCGAATTCCTAGAACTCCAATTACCCCGTTGTGTCCACCGTTTAGGAGAACTGTACTGGGTGGTAGCTCTCCTGTACCCAGGATTTGTAAACTGCTTAATAGCGTCAGTCATATGATTGATTTACACAATGACTCCTTAAATGCATACCGCAAATCGATTTGGAAGCATCTTTCTGGCCCTGATATCTTTTTTAATGGCTGATTTCTGAGTTCTCTTTTTCCTCAATGAATGAACTATTTGTATGTTTTGTCTAAATTAGTCTAATTAGTTTTTAGTGTTTAATTGTCTTTATTTCTATGCATGCAGTGTTTACCTGTAATTAGTTGTTACATTTAGCTTAAGTAACTTGTAAGAGTCTATAGTAGTATTAATGTAAACAACTGTTGGTAAACCTATTAAAATAAAAAATAAAATTATTATATTATTATTATATTATTATATCAGCCATAGCTGTCCCACACCTGGGCAAAGGAAAAATTAAATAAAAAATAAAAATAACTGTGTCAAACTATAATACATAAGCTAAAGTTCACATAAACGAAATCACAGACTCATCTTGTCTTATAATAAAACACAATTCCAAGCTGAACTTTCATGACTAATATCATATTTCGAATAATCCTTCGCATTTGCGGTTGAAATAGTTAAGAAGTCATTTGTATGTGATTTGAATACATCCAATTTCCATCTATTCCATTCTGTGTCTTTGTGATCAAATCTTAGAATACACAATTCAGAACTAAGTTTATTTTAGAAATGATAACGGAGCAGAATTGGTACGGGCGGCGGCGAGCGCCGAGCGGGCTCCGGCGACATCAGTGCCTTGTATCTTGTGTTGAATTAGCATATAAATTGTGTCTTCCGGTCAGAAAGCCGGCAAGATGACGCACGTCGTGTCCGAAGCTACATATTTATGCATTCACACTTTGCCCATAAAGTGGCTGTGTTGATAGAGTTCGGCTTGTTTGTGGAAGCTTATTGCATATTCGCCAATTTGCGATGATGTAATACTGTGTGCCCCGTAGCGAGTACGTGCGTCCTACCGAATATTATTAAATAGCATACAGTACTGAGGAACTTGCCAGTTGGTGAACTAAGCTTGCTCTTCAATACTAGCAATAATTGTATTGTACATGATTATTTACATATAATTTAACGCAAATTTTGTTGTGAACTAGTTGTAAATTGAAAAAAGACAAAGTGTTGAAAAAATTCCACGAGTGGGATTCGAACCCGCACCCCATGACATGCCGGGTCAGGTGCACTACCAACTATGCTATCGTGGCTTAATCCAACTCGCCGAAATTAATCAACACTATCTACTCTTACTCTGTAGGTAAACCAAAGGAGCCCTATTCAATGTCGACAACTACGTCATCAACATCCGATTTTAATATTTTTACAAATATTGAAAGAACAGTTAAGAGTTAGGCAAGCTATATTTATGATTATTTACGTATAATTTTACGCAAATTTTGTTGCGAACAAATTATAAATTGAAAAAAGACAAAGTGTTGAAAACATTCCACGAGCGGGATTCGAACCCGCACCCCATGACATGCCGGGTCAGGTGCACTACCGACTACAAATATTGACAGATCCGGGGGTCGACCGCCTAACTCTCTCGCTTTCGATCGCTTTGAAGGCGAGGCGAGGAGGAGGCGTCATCTAGTCATTTCGAAAGCAATATAAAAGCAATATCGAAAGCTATAGGCTATAGCTTTCGATATTATTCGATATTATATTTCGATATTATATTAGAAAGCGAGGCGAGGGCCTCGCCTTCAAAGCGATCGAAAGCGAGAGTGTTACGCGGTTGGGGGGCAGTTAAGAATTAGGTAAGCTTGCCTGGGTGCAGGTTCAAGAATTTTTTCAACACAACCTTTTTTCAATGCATTGTACATGTTCATTTCGCGACGTCTCGGACACCCGAGGTCCCGGCTTTAATTACCAGGGGGTCGACCGCCTAACGCTCTCGCTTTCGATCGCATTGAAGGCGAGGCGAGGAGGAGGCGTCATCTTGTCATTTCGAAAGCAATATGAAAGCAATATCAAAAGCTATAGGCTATAGCTTTCGATATTATTCGATATTATATTTCGATATTATAATAGAAAGCGAGGCGAGGGCCTCGCTTTCAAGGCGATCGAAAGCGAGAGTGTTAGGCGGTTGGGGGGCAGGTCACGCAGTATGTTTTACATTTGTCGTTGCAAAGCCTGGGCTTGCGATAACCAACCCGCATTTGCCAAGCGTGGAGATTAAGGTTTTACCCATCAAAATGTAAGCGATGACTTGATTTCAATGATGGAGACCTTTGCCCAGCAGTGGGGCAGTTGTAAGCTATTTACTTACTTACGTTTTCATTTCAAGTACGTACTTGAATCACATTTGAATAAATATCATAACCAGGAGGTAATTACTATGCATCCAAATATTACGTAATTCAATTAACTTACGCGTTTAACTTTACAACATTCAACTTCCAAGCGGGAAGATACGACGAGTATAAAAGCTTTAAAAAATTGCATCTGTTTATCACAATAAGCAACGGATGTAAATTATTTGGAGGCATAATAAATCTGCTTATCGTTACTAAGCAGAATTAACGGTTGTATTAGTCTTCATCAGACAGTATCCTAACGGCGCGGGCAATAAAATGATGAAAAGAAGCTAATTTTTCACCAAATCATCCCGGGGTCATGACGTCATCAATATTCATTTTGCGGCGCGCCTCGAAACAAACACCTTTCCGTAGAAGCGCGGTTACAGTACATGTCGCTTCAGTGAGCTATCTTCCTTCATCTAACTTTTTTTTTATTTTATTATTTGATAAAATTTTAATTAATACAATTGTATAAATAGTACAACATAAACTTTTACGTTTTTCCGTGTACTACGATTCGTCTAAAACAAATATTAATTTAAATGAAACAACTTTTACGGATCTACTCGCGTTTATTTTACTTTACATTATTTAATGTTTATCCTGACGTTTCGGATCCTTTGCAGGGTCCGTGGTCACAGGGAGACTGAGGTGTTGGTCATCTCATAATTAGTTAGTAGCTTGTATACCCTCATTTAATTTAATCGGGTGCGTTCCGTTTTACGCAGAAAGAGCTTACAGTATCTTTTGATCTGGCAGGATGGTGTTGGGGCTGGGATTTAATATTTTGTATGATGGGGTCCCAGGCTGGTGGTAGACTCCAACCATCTTCTCTATTAAAATTAGGATGTTTTTTAATTTCAATAGCCTCGCGTATCATCCTAGGGATGAATCGTTGTTCTCTAGTGAGTACTTGCAGTTTATCAAATCTGATGTAATGGTTGGGCCCTTCTTGGGAATGTTCGCATACTGCAGACTTATTTTCGCGCCTATGCTTGACGTCGGCTATGTGTTCTTTAACGCGGGTTCCTATACTTCTCTTTGTTTGCCCGATGTAAGAGAGCCCACAGTCGCAGTCCAGTTTGTACACGCCTGCATCTTGAAGGGGTATTTTGCACTTGACAGGTCGTAAAAATTGGTTGATCTTCTTTGGCGGCTTGAAGTAAGTGTTGATTGAAACTCGCTTTAAGATATGTCCAATCTTGTCAGTGACACCTTTCATATATGGAAGTACTGCAGGTTGGCGCTCGACTGTGGTTAGTTTATTGCGCTTTCTGTGACGAAGCCGTGGTACTTTCAGTTTATTGTTCTGTAGTACGCGCTTGACATGCTGAAGCTCAGCAGCCAGGTGTTGAGTGTCACAGATGCCGCGTGCTCTCTGAAACAAAGATTTCCCTACAGTAGCCAACTGTCTAGGATGGTGGTGAGAATCACCATTGAGGTACCTATCTGTATGGGTTACTTTACGATACACGGTGTGACTTAAACTATGGTCCGGATTCCTGATGATTAAAGTATCCAAGAAAGCTAGCTTACTATCTGCCTCTAACTCCATTGTGAATTGTATTTTTGGATGTATGGAGTTAAGATGATCTAGAAAAGCAGATACTTTATCAGTTGGTAGGATAGTGATAGTATCATCTACGTACCGCTTGTAGAATCTAGGGGTTACCGGTGCTGTGCTTAGGGCCCTCTCCTCGAAGTCTTCCATAAAGATATCGGTGAGGACGGGCGAAACAGGGGAACCCATGGCGACACCCTCTACTTGCAGGTAGTAAATGTCATTCCACAAAAGGTAGCCAGATGTTAGACAATGCTCTAATAGTACTGCATATTCATCAGGCAGATCCTGTTCTGCTAGTCGTTTTTTGGTAATTTTAATGCAATCCTGTACTGGTAGGCATGTAAATAAGGACTGCACATCAAAACTAACCATAGTTTCATTGTCAGCAAGATGTAGGTCTTTGATATTGTTGACAAATTGGTAGGAATCCTTCACATAAGCTGTTGTGTTACCTCTAAGTGGTGAAATAATCTTAGCTAGATGCCGGGCCAGTCGGTAAGTTGGTGAATCGATCTGGCTTACAATAGGGCGTAGTGGAGCCTCGGGTTTGTGAATTTTCGGTAACCCATACTTACTTAGTTTAGGTGGTTTAGGGCAGGAAGGGATTAAATAGTTAGCGTCTAGATTTAACCATTCGGAGTGTTGTTTGACAAGATCACTAGTTTTCTTAAGTATTTTGTTGGTTTGGTCGCATTTAACGCGTTTGTACGTCTTGTCATCCGATAAAAGTGTTGTTATTTTTTCGTTATAATCAGACGTATCCATTACTACCGTAGCATTACCTTTATCAGCACGAAGGATAGTTAATTCGGGCTTAGCTCGCAGGTTCTTTAAAGCGAAATACTGATCACGAGGGAGGTTGGATTTCGGCAATTTGCTCCGGCGCAAGACAGACGATATGTCTTGACGTATTGCCTCTGCATCAGCCTTCCTAACGTTATTTTTAACTAAGCAATCCTCGACGTTGCTAATGATGCTTTCATACGGTATCCTGCGAGGGGCTACGGCGAAATTTAGCCCCTTTTTTAGTACCTCAACGGTGGGTTCGTCAGATATCAAACACGTCGAATACACTTAGCGTATATGTAAAATTGTATGTGTGTATGTGTATTGTTGTGTTGTGTTGTGTCAAAGTGCGTATCACTGGTATAACTGAAGAGGCGCAGTTGAGGGTACAGCTTAAACATACTTATTTGTTTAGGTTACTATAGTTATATATATATATATACAGGTGTGGTTTAGTCAAACAACGCCCATGTCAGGGGTGATAGTATACACGATACTGATGCCAAAAAAATTAAAAAAACTGTACTGTTCACCAAACATCAGTATGATAAATAAGTATGATAAATAAATAAATGATGTTGAGTAAGGAAGATCGTAATAATATAAGGTGGTTTGGACAGAGAGCTTCGATTTTAACAACGAGAATCCCGCTCTTGTAATTCCAACTAATAGAAATCTTAAGGTATTTGATTAGTTACGGTCACGGTTTGAGGAACCACAATGATTCTCGTAGCTCTCGACCCTTAAAGTGTTTATATCCCAGTAGTCTGTTATCATTACCGATATACTCGTACGTACCTAAAGCATTTAGCGTAACAATTTTTTTTTACTAGGTTAAGCACTTGTTTTTCATATCACCTGATGTTAAGTGATGATAAAGCCAATAGTGGAAGCGCACTTCACCCGGGAACCTCAACTACTGAGGCACTGGCTATCTTATCTCTTGCTGCCGGAACACAACACTGCTTCAAACATTGATGTTATGGCGACATATTTAGATAAGATAGTGGTAGCAAGCCAGGCGGACAAACCAGCCCTACCACCAACCAAACCATGTACACAAACATGTACCCCCGGCTAGGACTCAAACCCGGGATCTCTGGGTCTTAACCACTAGACCACAGAGGCGGTTCAATGCACAGAAATCACATTTATCAGTCGGTTTTATTCGTACACTATGTTCGTCGATTTTCTGTTTACAAGACATAATGTGCTGCATGCCGTAAGCCATTTATGATCCATTTATCAGTAAACATTAATCGTTTCTAAGACGGGTTTACTATTGTTTTAGTTATTAACAGCAAACACTTGGATGATGTTCCTATTTTAGCAGCTTTCCAGTAGGAAGTAAATGAGTACATTTCACAAACTCTTATTGATTTACTCGTATCACAGCTAAATTAAATAATAAAGCCAAATAGACTTGATAGGAACATAATAATGATGTGATGTGTGATGATCCTCTATTCGGACGGTTTCGGTCATGACAACCTCTGACCAAAAAGTGGAAGCAATAAAACAGGGAATAATAGGTTGCACAAGCGCATATAAACGGAGGACGACTACGTGGAAGGCCTAGACGGAGATGGCGGGATGATTTGGACTCCCACTTGAATAATTGGCACGAACTAGCTCAGGATAGAGATAGGTGAAAATAAAAAGGCCATTGCTCTGCAGTGGGAAAGTAATGGCTGATGATAATAATAATAATAATAACAACCATATATGCGTAATCGAAAGTGCACACACTTACCGTACCCAGTGGAACGGTAAGCTGGTACAACCAGAAGATTCGGATGATGTGTCCAAACGATAGCAGACTTGCCCTCTGCTACCTATCTAGCAGTAGTTTTAAAACAGCTCTACCTCTGTCATCACCAACACCAGTTCATTATATATCACTGCTGGGGCACGAACCTTCCCTATGGATAGATAGGGAGAACGGGCAATAAACCACCACGCGGGCCCAGTGCGGATTGTTGGACTTTAACGACTGCTACGGGACCAACGGCTTTATGTGCTTTTCGAAGCACGGAGGAGCTCGATATTGGTCACCTATCCGATGACCGGTCCTACAAATGATCTAACACTAACACACTACTATACGCATAGAACCGAACTCTAGATCTTCCACCTTCCGCAGGGTGGTACTCGGTGCCTTCTGTTCGTGGTTCCCCGTCACCTCCGCAAACGCTGGGATAGTAATGCGTTTTCAATGTGTATGCCTCTCTGCCTTGACGATCTCCTTGGAATTAGGCAGGATGCGAGAGGGAAAACCCCACATACCTAACTCGCAGGTTGCCCCAGACCCGCGAGTATGCGATATTTTCCGCAGTTTAAAACCAAAAATGCCATTCATTTTGTCTTGCTGCCTCGGCCTTTTGATCAGCCAAAACCCTTAGCATGTCAGCTGTGGAAAGCCATCCCCGCCGAGACAAGAGAAGCATATGTGGCATAGAGTAAGCATACTGATTGGCCTTTCTATAGATTAGACGACCCCTTTGAGGGAACTATGTTGTGAAGGCGCCGTCAGACCGGGGGCTAACTCAATTTGTTTGGGTAATTGGTTTGTTTCACTAACCTTTTAAATTGTTTTAATCAAACAGATTACTTTGGCGGTTCTTTAACAGCCACGTCAATATTTAAAATAAATCTTATGATTCCCCAAGATTTATTTTAAATATGACCTAAAGGTTGAGACTGACCGAAGCATTTTACTGTAACGTAACATGTCGATGCGAGCATTCGCATGGTTAGTACTAGAGGTGGGCGTTTAAAGCATAAGCACTTAAAAAAGCATGCTTTTATACAAAAGTACATAAGCGTGCTTTTAGGTTTGAATGTATGATGCTTTTCACTTAAAAAAGTTGTCGCACTTAATTTGAATTAACAATTTTTTCGTTTACATTTATACAGAAAGTAAAAAGTAGTACGTTTTTCAGTGTGAAGCGGTAAGTGCACGTTCTTGTACGGTGTGCTTGCTTGCCTGCTTATTTACGTGCTTTATGAAAATAAGTAGGAGTTTTAAAACTTTGTGTAATGACATTTAGTGTAATTAACATCCAGTGTAAATAAATTTTGTGTTCACGACAATCTTTTGTGAAGTACGAAGGAAAGTTCATTGATTAAAAAAACATTAAATTCTACATATTTACGTCGTACACTTCATACTTAAATATTCGTTTAAATGCCAATGAAACATGTTGACAACGAAACATGTTATCAACGAAAAACTTATTAAGCAGGTAAGCAGACAGAGAAATTCACGTTTTTCGGTTTAACACAACGTAGCGTAACAGCTTTTTGGGTAAAAAGAAAAAGCAAAAAAGCATTTTTAAGCATGCTTTTTAGGGTTCCGTAGTCAACAAGGAACCTTTATAGTTTCGCCATGTCTGTCTGTATGTCCCCAGCCTAGCTCATAGACTCTTAGTACTAGAAAGCTGTAATTTGGCATGGATATACATAAAAATCACGCCGACAAAGTGGTAAAGTAGAATTTTGAAAAATATTTTTTTTAGGTTACCTCCCCTACACGTGAAGTGGGGATGTAATTTTTTTTTCTTCTGCCCCATTGTGTGGGGTGTCGTTGGATAGCAATTTCAAAAATATTGCGGGTTTGTGAAAAAGTTTTTTGAATGAGGCATCTGTTTGTGAACTCTTAAGCTTTAAAGTGCAAAATTTTGTTAGAGTCAAGTTCCCCCCCCCCCTGCCAGCGGTATCACAGCAACTAGGCTTTACAAGTTTACGAGTAACAGCGACCAACTTATAAAATGTACTTGGCGCAGTACAAATTCCTCATTGGAAACTACTTAAATAACGTTGTCAGGTGTGTGAAACCGGTAGTATCTACATTTGTATACGAGCCATAGTTAAATAAATGTTCATAAAAGTCCTCTTCTCAGATTCCGCATTATTGAGATGGGCTACGGAACCCTACTAACTACTACTCTCTAGTAGTACAGTGAGCCGAGCCGCTCGCCGCGAACTCCGTGTGTATCGGTGTATCGCTTAGTCAGCAATGCCGTAACATACCAAGCTCGACGCGAATGGTACGTCACGGTTACATTACGATGATACGTAGGTGCGTGCGTATACAGTCATAAACAGTCGCCACCATAATATAATCGTACCTATTGTACCATAGTCAAAATGTTCCAAAATAGCAAAATATAGGTATGGAAAAAATAGCATAATCTATATATTATTACGTGAAGCAAAAACTTTATACCCGTTTTATACGAAAATTGCGCGGACGGAGGAGTATGAAATTTCGCACACTTATAGTTTATATAGAGAAGGTTATCCGACTGTTAATATATTTTTTAAATTATGCATAAAAAATACATTAAATCAACAAAAACAACATTACACACACTACCATGTATTTGACACACACGTATTGTTTGTCTTTAATGCGGCCAACATCTGTCAATGCCAATCCAAACTCACATACTATCTTTTTTAATTTTTCATTACTTAAGATACAATCCCTGCAGCCTTAATAAAATTACGGTCGAATTTCGACCACAGGGCGACCACTAGTACCAATAAATAGGGATTATTAATTAGGGTCTATGAATGAAAGTAGGTATACTGGATAAATGTCTATTCGTATCACTTTAGCTACTTAATACGTTACAAAAGACAAGACCGGTGGGAACGCGTGTATGGATACGTCTGGCGTCTGAGGCTACGTTCTCTGCTGCGCCGCTACGACTACGGGCTAATCTGCTGACTAGACGCCATTTCACTACAGCCTATATTCCTGTTGCGCAATAAATATTAATCTTAGGTTTACACGTAAAGCCATCCCTCTGCTCTGCAGCCCTGCCCTGTCGCATTAGCCGGCAGCCAGCGCACGTATCGTACGACCGCAGCGTCCAGCCAGATTACCGACGCGACGCCAAATTGCGACATCCGCCGTCTAATGCCGATCACGCGAACTGCTTCGGAACTGCAGGTACTAAGTATACTGGTATTTAATCTGTGAATGGACTTTGAGCGCAAAGCAGATCGTCATATGCCTGCACTGTTCCCATTTTATTAAGGGTATGTGCAAATGTTTGTCTTCCATTTTGCGCGATTAGCAAAATTCCAGTATCAACATTAACTCCATTCTTTGACATGTCATCAAAGGCCGTAAAGTGGAGGTTGGAAGACAAAAGTAGGAAAAGCACATAAATAAAGACTTCTTGGCGTGCTGTATTGTTTTTAAGCAACTTTAGGAAAGGCCGGTCATCGGATGGGTGAACAAAAATCTATCATCTCGAGCTCCTCCGTGCTTCGAAAGGCACGCAAAGCCGTTGGTCCTAGCTGCATTAGCAGTCGTTAACAGCCACCAATTCGCACTGGGCCCGTGTGGTGGTTTATGGCACGTTCTCCTGATCCAACCTAAGGCTTTTGTCCCTGCAGCAGTGGGGACATAGAATGACCTGGTGATGTATAAAAAGAACTTACCAACATCAGTCAGTCAACCAGTCCACCACCACTTTGGCGGGAAAGTAAAGAGTCATGTCTGCGGTTTGTTTTATTTTCTAAAATTTGTGTTATGACGAATATTAATGTGAAATAATGGTGGATTATTAACCGTTAAGTAATCGTGAGTGTGCATAAGTGTTGGCAAATTAAACAAAACAGTGCAACGTCACTTATCAAATTCTCTCAAGCCGTCGAGGACTTAGTAAAGCCCCACACTGAGATACTCGAAGGGTTGGGGGGTATATTATTTCTCACTTCTCATTTCTATTATCATTCATCATCATCATACAAGATGGAAATATTGTTTAAGTATATTTGTATTACTTGTAAGAATAATTACTTTGACACTGGCTAATATGTGCAAAGCGCACAAAGCCGTCAACTAAAGAAGAAAAAAACCAGTAGCGCTAGCGGTCAAAACACCAAACGCTTCCGAGGCTATCCTATGATCCTATACCTCTCACTCTTCAGTCAGTCTCAAGGCAGACCGCGACACAACAGTAGGTAACTCCTGTTTATTTTACCCGCAATGAATTTGCAGGCAATATTTTCCTCGGTTTTTTTTTAATTTTGAATACATTCGAGTACAATTCTCGGTGACGGTTGCGCGCCCCCGGCAATCTCCAAATTGCCTCTTTATGTGCAGATGTTTCAACCCTCGGTTTTTCCGTCTTTTGAATGTCGTTTTGCTGTTAAATAACGTGCTCTTTTATTGTAAATGGAGTTTTCAAGTTCACTTTGTACTTCGGCTAACGTTACTGTTGTTATTGCAGTACATCAAATACCAATGAACAGCCAACGAACTGAGATAACTTTATGGAGCCGTACCGTTGGTTATTTACATAATGACTGTTTCTCTTTCTTATTAAGAACAATGCTATTATTGTTTTCAAAATAATTTCATTTCTTTTCTGTACTAAAATTGCTTATTTATCTACGCAGGTTTCATTTAAAAAGGACAATATGGAACAAAGTATTTTCGTAATGGCTCTCTAAATAAGGTCCTTTCAGGTAAATATTAAAACGAAATGAGATAATTTCAAATTTCCTTGCCTCCTTGAATAATAATAACATAAAGCTTAAAGTATGCAAGTCAACCATTTTTCTTTGGCAACCGCAGCTCCTTTGAGTTGAACTCTCCTAAAGATCACAATTACAACATTCGAACTCATTTATTTTCGCGGAACAAATTATTTCTCGTGAAGCATATTAATTCGTCGGCATTATATTTCTTTCAAGATCTGAATAAATTAGAGCGAGATTTCGTAAAAAATAGACGGGCTGGGGCCCCCGGCTAGAGCCAAATTACGTCTTTATTTACAAGTTCCAAAACATTTCCTTCGCATTATGGAGTTGGGAGGGAATGCTAGCATTACCTATCTCATTTCTTGACTTTATTTTATTGTGCTACTTTCTTAAGGATACATTCTGTCTCAATTTTATTTCAATTGTCTGTAAAAGGATTAACGGGAATGAAACAAACAATCAATATAAGTTATTAAAAATCAATATTTCAGCAGATTGTATATTTTGCGATTTTGCAGCTGGTCTCATAGCAAAATTTACTTATATCGATAGGATGTTAAGTAGATTAAAATAGGTAATAAAAACATGAATCTTGCACAAAGTTTATTAAAATGTTCTTCTCCCAAAGCAATGTTCCGACAGTTCCGTTGTTTGTTCCCACATCAGAATAAGAAGTAAAACTGGAATAAAGCAATGTGATAATTAATAATGCAATATTTTATGTATATGTATATAATACAACCGCCTCTGTGGTCTAGTGGTTAAGACCACCGGTTTAGACCCAGAGGTCCCGGGTTCGATTCCCAGCGGGGGTACATCTTTGTGTACTCGGTTTGGTTGGTGGTAGGACTTGTTTGTCCGCCTAGCTAGCTACCACTATCTTATCTAAATATGTCGCCATAACAACAATGTTTGTAGCATTGTTGTGTTCCGGCAGCTAGAGATAAGATAGCCAGTGCCTCACTAGTTGAGGATCCCGGGTGAAGTGCGCTTCCACCAAATGGCATTATCATCACTTAACATTAGGTGAGATCAAGGCACTGTGCTTACCCGTAAATATATTTTAAAAATAAAAAACAATTGTATGTATGTATGTATAGAACATACTAACGCCAACGCAACAGTAGTGTAGTGTCAGGAATGAGGAAACTACCTCTATGTTTATTATTGATATTGTATTTATTTATGAGTTAAAGTCTTCATACCTATGTTTACTGCTATATGTGGATTTTTTTTATTAGCATCTAATTGTTTACTGTTTAATTTAAGTAAGTTATTTGTCTGTAAACTCTAAAATAAATTAAATTAAATACTTACAGAGGAGCTCGATGGCGCAGTGGTTAACGCGCCCGGTCTGCGAGTGCTGAGGTTAAGCGACTTTCGCAAAGGCTGGTCATCGGATGGGTGACCAAAAATTTATTATCTCGAACTCCTCCGTGCTTCGGAAGGTACGTAAAGCCGTTGGTCTCAGCTGCATTAGCAGTTGTTAACAATCACCAATCCGCACTGGGCCCGCGTGGTGGTTTATGGCCCTTTCTCCCTATCCATCCACAGGGAAGGCTCGTGCCCCAGCAGTGGGGACATAAAATGAGCTAATGATGATAATGACTTACAGTAAGTAAGTTCTTTTATAGGGTCTACAACCCTAGACATCCGCTCAGAAATAACTCACTGATAAAGTCTACGTACAGTAAAAACTTGAAAACCGCAAGTTATCTTAAAGTATGATTTTAAAAACAGTTATTAAATTAATACAAATATATAATTGACAAACTCACTTCGGGATCTTTTCCGTATGAGCATTTGTGGACATCAAACGCTCTCTGACATTTATCCTTATCAGGTGTGTCTGAAATTTATAAAAAAAAGTATTAAGGGATCCTTTCTACACATATTATCTCATTCGAAAAATTAGACATTTTCATGTTAATGTGATATATAATAAAAACATGTTTCTCATTTATGTTTTTATATTATAATTTGAATAAGAAACATGTTTTGCATATACTAGGTTTTGCATATACTAATTATATTGTAGGGGTAAAATTTGCTTATTTATTTTTATGTATGAAGTAAACTCTTACTAAACCGATTTTGAAAATTCTTTCACTTCAATAGATATAGCAAAGTCAAAAGTCAAAGTCAAATCATTTATTCAATATAGATTTTTACAGGCACTTATTGACGTCAAAACTAAGTATAAAATACAAATAATAATGTTTCCCACACTCACACCAATTATCTGGCCCCAAGAAAAGCTTCCTTAAGAAACTCGTTATATGGTTAACTAGACAACGGATAAACATACTTAATATACTTAAATACATACTTATTATACATAGAAAACACCCAGACCCGAAACAATATAGAAAAACAGGTATTTCTAAATTGATCCGACCGGGGATCGAACCCGGGACCTCAGAGATAGCGACACCATGAAAACCGGTGAGCAAGCCACTCGACCAAGGAGGTCGTCAAAATAAGGAATTATAGTTTAGTTTACTGAATCTACAGTTCTGTTTTTGGTCCTTTTTAATCCCGTTAAAAATCCCATAAAGCTATTTAATTCCGAACAAACGTTGTTCAGACTGGGACGGACGGGATATCACGCGGGAAGCCACGGATCTATGCTAGTATGTATACTTATTAAAGTTTTTACTCTACACAGTAAAAAAAGCAGGTACTGTAGGTAGTACACTAAAATGTATGAAAAAGCGGTACCTTCTCCATATGCTTATACCACTATACCTTTTTACCGTTTTTAGGGTTTCGTAATCAACAAGAAACCCTTATAGTTTCGCCATGTCCATCTGTCTGTCTGTCTGACTGTCCCCAGCCTAGCTCATAGACTCTTAGTACTAAAAAGCTGTAATTAGGCATATTAACCACGCCGACAAAGTGGTGAAGTAAAATTTTGAAAAATATTTTTTTTAGATTACCTGCCCTACACGTGAAGTGGGGATGTAATTTATTTTTTTGTCTACCCCATAGTGTGGGGTGTCGTTGGATAGCAATTTGAAAAATATTGCAGGTTTGTGGAAACAGTTTTTTATTGAGGCATCTGTTTGTGAACTATTAAGCTTGAAAGTGCAAAAGTGTCAGAGTCTTTGTTAGAGTCAAGCCAGCCAAATGGTTGATTTTGGATACGTGAAAAAATTAACGGTAGTTGTATATATGATGAAGTTAAAAGGAAAACTATCACAGCTAAGTAAGCTTTACAAGTTTACGAGTAACAGTCGACCAATTATAAAATGTACTTGGCGCAGTACAAATTCCTCATTGGGAACTACTTAAATAACGTTGTCAAGTATGTGAAACCGGTAGTATCTACATTTATTTATATGAGCCATTTTTTTATTGTTGACTGTTTCTATAGCAACTACTTATAAACAAAAGCGACTATAAATGATTTATTACAATAAGAGCTGCCCGTGGAATTCCAATAAAACAACTATCAACTTACGCCAGCAACTGGAACCATCTATGGTTGGGATTCTTTTTTTATTTTTTTATTTACATTTCTTTATTTATTTTCTCCCTTATTATCACTTTCAGGGTAAAATTAAATGATGTTTAGTGCTTACCCAAATGTCGACAGCCAAATATCATATTAGTAACCCTCTCTGTGTACTGCTCAGGAATGATACCCACCATCATATCATAATCCACCGTTCCATCATCGTCAACCTGCCAACAGTAACAAATTATGAAATTCTTACTGCTATCATCATCATCTTCAACTCATATGTATGTCCCCACTGCTGGGGCACGAGCCTTCCCTATGGATGAATAGGAAGAACAGGGCAGAAACCTTACTTACCTTACTACTATATATAATCTATCTATACAGGTCGACTTTTTTATCACCATCCAAATCTTTTGAGATGACTCCCGTGATACAAACGAACAACTTTTACTATTGGACCAACTTCCTAACTCGAAAAAAAAATCCGCTGTTCCATACAAAACATCAATATTCATTTGACCAAGATGTATGGAACAACTAATTTTGTACATGTTTTAAAAAAAGTTTTTAGTGCTTGCTGGTACCTTCTTACAATGAATACCATAAAATAAAAAGTAACAATTAGACCATCATACTTATAGCCAATATCGATGATTCACAATCAACTTTATGCCAATAAAATAATTTAAAACCTTACCTACTACTTACATTTGTATTTTCAATGCCTTACTTCTGCATTCGACAAGATAAATTAAGTTTTCATACCCACACGTCACCATTGAATTCCATGGGTAAGGAATCGAGTTAAAAATAAATTAAACTCATGTTTGCTCCTTACTTCGCAGACGGGAGATAGAAACAAACAACGGACTCACGAGGTTCGCTTCCTCCATCAGGCAAAACATATAGCACTTCAATTTGTTGTCCTCCTTAAATATGCCCTTTTCGCAATTCTTTATGTCCTCTGGGGGCAAGCGAGAATAAAGACTGCTTAATGTACACAAACGTTGTTAGATCAGCGCCAGTGGAGGGACGTAAAGGTGATACATAGGTACTTTTATAACTGACTGGGTGGAATAACTATGTCATGTTACAAAACAATATATCACTGAGTAACTAGCGATCTAGCTATAATTATTCAAAGGTAAGCTGCTTACCCTTTACTAAAGACATTTAGTAATGTCACATTGTTTTTATGGCGATAGACTTACACCCAATGACCTTATATCATTGCTTACACCCGTATTTATAAACAAGCCTTTACTTAGCAATTACTTTGTTCTTAGAAATGTCACTAAGATCTAATTTAATTTTATATACAAGTAACGTTTAAATTACAATAGAAGTTTTCTTATTCAATTAAATAAAAGTAAGTTATTATCAAATTCAACAATTTTATATTATTTTTTAGACATACTTAATACAAACTGTCACACGGAATATAACCTCAATTCTAGCTTGTCACAAGCTTGATCCTATGAATTCTTTGAGAAACCTAACTAGATTGCTTGAGTAAAGATATTGGTGACTATTGCTTGGCTAAGAATTCTAGCTTTTGGCGTTTCTAACTTCATCGGTTTACTAAAGAATATGAAATGTTACTTAAGCAATTACTTTGCTTCAGTATGAGCTTTTACTCGTTTATAAATAGGGGTGAGAGTATTTAAATATATATACGGGTTTAAGAGTACTTAAATCTATACAATCCATAGAGAAATCTCCTTCATGTGATATTCGAATTCATTACTTGATCGTAGGTCACCTTAAAATGAGAGATATTTAATTTAATATGCATTAGCTCTATACTCTATAGTACATCAGTACCTAAGCTTTTTCTAATAAGCATTTAATAAACCCTTCTTGTTTGAACCTACGTACTAAAAAAGCTACTATGTCGTTTTGCAGTTTTTTATACGAGTGTCACGCAAAGAAAATACATAACGAGAGGTCAATAAATAACCTCAGCCAGTAATTTATCTTATATAGGAAAGTATTTTTGTAGAAACTTTATACATTCGTTATAAGTTTAATAAAATTTTTGTGTCCTCACGCGTCAATCGCAATGCGTTAAACGCTGCGGATGCTGCGTAAACGAACCGAGCCCTGTATAGAAGCAATTCTAAGCACGGGTGGTGGATTATCCTAGAAGATTGCTGTGCATATTGCACGTCACAATCGGTGCAAAGTGGGAGGCTTCCATTTCTACTTACCCTCGGCTACCCCTGTCTTGGAGACGCATTCGTTGTGAACATGCTGTATAATCTCTTTGATTTCATCACTCAGTTCCTGGAACAAGGGTAATAAATATATGTGTAAAGTAAATATGGGCTTCTGTTAATAAGCCGAAATTACCCCTAAGCAGAAGTAATTGTACAGTCCATCCATACCAAATAAACTAGGTACAGCAATTTTTTTATAGAAATTAGAAATAACGACGACGGTACTCCTTTACGACTACCGACTTTTTGTAAGGCCGATAATCGGACCGATTTTTTCGGCGAGGTTTTAGTACCGATTTTGTGACCGACTTTTTGTAAGACGTGTGCGTTGCAACTTAATGACTCCTCACACTAGACGACACGCGACTGCGACAGCTCGGCGACTAGACGCGACGACAGGCTACGGCCGATAATTTTCATATATTTTGTTCAAAGCTCCGCACACTTGGCGTCAGTCGCAGAGTCGCGACGACAAGCTAGGGGATTCGCAAAACTGACGCTCACAACTGTCGCACGACTGTCATCGTGTGTGCGCGTGCTCTTAGAATTCCATACGTTTCATTTTCACCGACAAAAAAATCAGTCAACGATTATCGGTCTTACAAAAAGTCGGTCGTCGTAAAGGAGTACCGTCGTCCGTATTTCCATTGTTGAAATGGACTATTTGTCTTATTTTCATATCTTTATCTTTAATCACATTATCTATTTCAAATTTCTATGAAGCAACACAACTGTATACAACATTCAAGGAGTTTCTTAGAAGGTAATACATGAACTTAAATATTTGTATATATGTATATATAATCTTAACCATTCAAATGTAGCCTGCCCTATTACTATTCAGTTGCTCTCTGTTGATCTACATGCGTTATCTTTTACCTTTGTGAACGCTGTAGGGGGAAAAAGTCGCTCCAATATTAAAAATGAGATAACATTCTCAAAGAAAATATTAAGTCGTGATTCCACGGGGAGTAGCCCGATGCGCATCAACTTGTATCATAACGTTAAATATTAATTTAAGTGGTACGGATCCGTCTCCATTGTCATGATTTTTTTATTCGACATTTTCTGGTTGAGCTTCTCGTCTTTGAACTGAGTTCAAGTTTAGGCAAACAAATAAACAACTTCTTTAAAGCTCAAATGACTTTAGAAACCAGAATTTGCTGTATACAACCATAGCTTTGAAAATTAAATAGCTCTTAAGGGTGCGCCGACCAAAAAATGTCAAAAATGTAATCACGGTGAAGTTGATATAATTAAAAATACTATCGTATTAAATAAACAAAATATATATTTAAATTTAAAGGGAACGTGTTTACAATTAGTCCGATCCATAAATTCATAACATACTATAGTTTTTTCTACAATATTTTGGGGGTTAAAGTTACTCGCGTCCATAGGTTTATCCTACACGTGACCCCTGGGTGGTGGTAAATGAGTGACTCTGTCTGAGTGGTAGAAGTAGAGCCACGCTGCGTTGCAGCACGAAATGGGCCGGCTCGCCCGGCGTAATACCACCCTCTCACAGAATATCGGCAACAAAGGCACTCGTTTCTGTTGTGTTTCGTCCGGTGAGTGAAAGTACCGGAGGCCCATCTCTCACCCCTCACCGCTCCCAATTCAATTCCTACTTCCTCTTCAAGATCCAACTCCTTCCTCAAGGCCGGCAACGCATCTGCGATTTCTTTGGTTTTGCGGGTGTCCATGGGCGGCGGTGATTACTTATCATAAGGTGACCTGCCTGCTCGTTTGCTTCTTTTTAATATTAAAAAAAAAATCATTTAAATATGGGTAAAAATCATGAAAAGAGTGGCGGCGTTTAGTTGATATCTTATAGTTTATCTAAATTATTGTACCTCTGATTTTGTCTAAACAATCATCAATGGTCTAAACTACAAATCGTCCGTCTCACATTTTCGATTTATCGAGCGGTTTTTTAAATTATAATTTTTTAAACTAACACGTAAAATTCCCCATACAAAATTAGTATGGCCGCGCGCCATCAAATAAATATGGACGAAGACATTTCAAATAAAATATATGACACTTGTCACTTACGGACGGCGCACCCTTAAATCTAAAGCTCGTAAATACTTAAATGATTTTCAAAGCGAATAAACTTTATACATAATTTAATACAATCATCTTACTTTCAAAGCAAACACAAAACATTTTATTTATTATTTTGGATAGAATACATCTTATTATACCTACTCATTCTTAGTCCGAGATATTATCTTGTTTTATTTACTATATAGTTTCATCAGCTTCGCATGTGTGGCAAAAAAGATATCTCGGATTAAGCATCTCGTATAATTACAAAATTATTTCAAATTGTCACAAAATACATACTTAATCATAAACTTTTGCTTATGGCATGTGAAATACGAAAGCCCTTTAAAGATTTAACCTTTCTAGTTGCTTTCTCTTTTTCTCGGAAAGTGTTCGTTTTTTTCTAGTTAAGGTAAATTTGCTAGGCTCTGACTAGAGATCACAGATAGACTACATAATACTTTGTACATTAGTCTAGAAAGCTGACCGCCTGTGCCCATAATGCACGGTCCTGTCGTGACTCGTGTATCATTGGAGCTGCGTGTCGAGGCTGTATTACGTATTCACAGACGATGACGTTGAGCAATAGTGTCGCCTGCCGCCGCGCTCATCCATCTTCGCTCACCTCACAGCCACCTTATAAACTTACATGATGGAAAAAACTGACAGCAGTGAACCTTCGCATCCAAACGTCTTTGGAATGGAAAGGAGAATGGGAAACTAACTTTTTTTAACCGGCGGGCGACGTCGCCGCTTCAGTACCTACGTACTTCGTTTTAAAATAATGATCCCAATGCAAAGATAGCAACTTATCTTAGTTTAGCCTTGAAAACGAACAATGGTTTTCACTTAAATTTCGATCGTAATTCATAAAAAAAATGTTAAATGTCTTGGCGGGTTAACTGGTTTCTGTTTAACATTGACAGATTTAAATTTCCACATATTAGGTATAGAGAAAAAAAATCTTTTCCCACTTCTCAATATCATGGACTAAATAGTATTACTAGTCTATGTCCATATGAACTATAACTAGGTCTAACTCACATTCCTCCGTGCGCACAATGTGCTTAAAAAGGAAGTGTACCAAGTTTTTCATTCACTTATATCTAAGACCATATAACCAAGTTCTAAGACTTATATAGATAAGTGTTGGGAATAGAACCTATTTGGTTGTTTTTACACTTTTTATTGTAATTTTGACAAACTTTTTCCTTTTGACATTTGCTTTATTTTATTAAAACTTTGCTTCTTCTGTCATTGCTCTTGGACGCTGCGTTTCATTTATAAACCTATTTTTTATTATATATTTTAATACAGTCCACAACAATAAGGATACTATGATAATTTTCGTCTAGTCTACACCTTACAATATAGATATGTACTCGTATAAAGGATTGAAATAGTTGTAGAAGTAAGTTAAAGACAAATAATATAAACTGCCAAATTTTAAAACTTACCAGTTCTGCGTGGCAAGTACATGAAATTGCCAATAAGACGAATAGACTACTGAAGATCATGGCGCTTTGTGTGCTGCGCCACTGACTCCGTACACTCAAGTTCGCCTTATATCATCACTTGCATACTCACTCCTAAGCTAAATAACATAGTAAGGTGCACAGTTAGCAAAGCAACAATTAGCACATTAGCCGACACGGTCTTGCAATTCTGCAAGCTGTAATCATGACTCGGAAACTTTGAAACATGAACGAATTAGCAGGTAGGTAGATGTCGAGTTCATAGTGCTATTTTGAACAAGTCCTCCTTTGCAGACGCTAAAAACTTTTTGGTCGCTTAATAGATGTAAATACTTAGCGAATATAACCTCCTGTGATAAAAGGAGAGGCGGTATAATAGCTGTAGATGATATAACTGGAGAGGCCTGTTAGTTGAAGCAAGCAAGTATTATAGCTCTATCTCACTCTTCTGGTGAGACCTCTTTATTTATAAGTAACCCTTACTAATTCATAAAAATCAGGACTGTGAAGTGAAGTAAAGATGAAAGAGAAAGAAAGTAAACGAATATAAAAAATCCATTTCAAATCATTTATTAAATAAAAATAAGTATAATTAAATATGATACAATGAGCTTAAGAAAAATAAACAAGAGTAAGTTTTTACCCTAAACCATGTAATAACAAACAAGAACACTAGAAATATTCTCCTAGAAAAACTCACAAATTTAAATAAATATTATTTTGAACAGAATTATAGATCTCAATATTGCAATACTAATTGTTTTTATGTCACTTCGAAACGATTCGTATTTAAAAAGTTTTAATACCTACTTAATAACTTTATCATATAGTTGAAGTCTAGTTTTCACTTACGTGAACTATTTGTGACTAACTACTTGTGTCTATGCGTAGCGAAGAAAGAAAACCAAACATTAAATTAATTCATGTGATAATAATGAATTCCAAAGTTTATAAGTGGTGAAAAAAAACACATAAATAAGAACACCCACCAAAGTGTTTGTACATGTTCCAAACAAGAAAATAATAAGAGTTAGTGGTTAAAGCTCGTAGGCGAAATTTTAGGTGTTTACTATGAGGAAAAATACTACTAGTACTTTATAGTTATAGAAATTTACTCGTTTTATCGGGTATTAACATGGTGTTAACACTATAAAGTAACAACTTACAATACGGTTAGAAAACAAAACTCACACTAAGCACCCTGTAGTATTCACAACAACAAAACAGTGAAGGACAATTTTGACAGCGATGTTTACGTAAGCGTGACGGCATGTGGTGTTTCAGTCAAAATGGCCGATTGCAGTATTTTAATATTTTATTTTATTGAAAATCTTAATAATCTCATTTTTTTTTCAATACTACTAAACCAGCGTTTTTAATTTTTTTATTATGTATTTTCCCCTAAAATCATTAAATCATTGATTTTTTGACATTGTCGTCATGCCTATTCTCGTTTCATCAATGTGATGAAATTTTAAACAGTCATTTAAACTCGCATTAGGCCCTCTGATCAGTGAGCCAGGCACTCATTTCTTTTTATCGTTGCGTAAAAGAGAAACATTGTATGGAAATAACCTTTCAATCAATTTACTTCGTTTATCTTCGCAGAAATGAAGCATGCCTATGTGCTTAAATCGAAAAAGAGCTTTTTAGTCAAATTTAAATTATGTTTTAATTTGAAACTCATACAGGTGTTTCAAAAATCAAATTAAAAAGTACCGCTCCCAATCCCACCCAAAATGAAGAAACTCAAAGAACTCTCTCATGGTCATACTACACTACTGACAGATTGATATAACTATGATAGATAACAAACTTTGAATGAATACAAAAATCAATCACTTTAAAACTTATTGAAACTTAAACTCAAGACTATAATTAACGTATGGAAAACACTTTAACTCAACACTTTATGAGGATAGGATATAGCCCAATAATTTGTTGAAAACCGTTTGATATTCTTTGTGTACTCGTAGTAATAGTTTTATAAAATTGTTATTTATATCAATACCATGTCATACCATGTACTTCCACAACCACGCACTACACATTTATGGATCATTTTACTTAATAAAATAATCTATTACGTGAAATTATCAATATAACAACTTGAGTAGACAACTAAACATGAGTGACCGCCTGCATTATTATGACATTTAAATATTAAATAGCGGCCAGTGTTGCTTAGCCATGCCATGTGGCTAGGTCCCTAGAAGTTGGTATATATTGTCGATTACATACAGTTCACGAAACAGGGTAATGTTATCAAAATACGTTTAATACCAACACAAGGTAAAATCTACATAACGTGAGCCCTGTTTTTATGTTCAGTCATGGTATGTATCAAAATTATGTGTGGAAAGGGTGCCTCAATACACTTGCACCTTGCAATCGTTACCGTTAATATCACGTTTACCCTGGACAAATGTGGTAATTTTATTTATGTTTACCCATTTATCGACAGATTTGATTTATTGACTATGAATACAACTCACCAAACAAGTGAATTACAAGGCTGCCTCAAGAACAGGCCTCTCCAGTTATATCTACAGATTCATGGGTCTTCATCTTAGAGCATTTAATGCTCTAAGGTCTTCATGGATGGTATATAAAATTGTTTTTTTTTTATTATCTTACTTGGGCTTTGACCTACTGCTTGGTCGAAAAAGTCAACACTGTGTTATTTTTTCATGAACATTTTGAATGTAGGTATATTATTGTGTGTATTATTATTATAAAGCACTTAAAAAGTATCAGTCACAATTACAAAAAAAATAATGGAGAGTAGTTTTAGGAAATAGCCCTTAAAATTTTACTTTTGGCGTTTTTTTTTAAGTTTATGTCTTTTTAATTTTTCAGTATATGTTGTGCGTACCTATAATTTAAATATGTAAATACACGTTTTTATGATTATATAAGTTTAGAAAAATGTTCTGTATGTATTTAGTTGGTAAGCCTAATAAATAAAAAGATAAATAAATAAATAAATAGTTAAATAGGATTTCTAACAGATTTTGTTTTCGATATCTATGTCAACAGACTACGCTTTTGCCTTTTTTGTTTATTAAAATATTAAAATCCATAAGTTTTGAACGGGTAATAATAAAAACTCCATGAAGTAACTTTTTAATTATTTTTTTTCAATCAACTCAACAACAACAAAGCTTAGCTACATAGGTAATTCTTAAGTACTTCTACTTATATGCAATGCTATTTCAATCGAGAAAAAAACAAACTAAAAAAAAAACAATTTTTGATAAACTGATTTCCATCAGCGCTTTAGGGCTGTGTAGTTGTGTACCGAATACATCTACATCGATGTAGGTAGCGACAATTTTCACCAAGTCATTGCCCAACCAGTTTTGAACAATCATTCACTGTTTTCCTCCCGAACAATAGGAAGGAGCTTACGTGTTTTTGTGCTTCGCTCTTTTGTGCCCCGCACAATAATAATTATATAATTAATGTCATAATTTGCTATGTTCGCCGCCCGCCAGCACCAATAAGCTGGTGGTATCAAACGTAATGATTATTAATGGCCGTAAGACAGCGAAATCACTTCGGACATACTGAACGCTGAACTTACTTGACTAATTTAAAACGTGTGTCGTGACTCGTGACTACATTTGAGTTTCAGTTTTATGTGTTGTTTAATTACTATCGCCATCAGCTTATTATGAATATTATGATACACATAAGGCGAGTGCCCCAGCAGTGGGGACATATTATGAGCTGATGATGATGATGATGATGAACACATAAATACAAAAAAAATAAAAAAAAATAAAACAATAACGCAATTTGCAGATTTTTTTGTTGTTTTTAGGGTTCCGTACCCAAAGGGTAAAACGGGACCCTATTGCTAAGACTCCGCCGTTCGCTCGTCTGTCACCAGGCTGTATCTAATGAACCGTGATAGTTAGACAGTTGAATTTTTCACAGATGAAGTATTTCTGTTGCCGCTCTAACAACAAGTAATAAAAACAGAATAAAATAAATATTTAAGGGGGCTCCTATACAACAAACGTGATTTTTTTGCTCGTTTTTGTTCGATATTGATAACAGCAACAGGTAGACGCTTGAAATATTCACAGAATATTTAGTTATATATTCACTTTCAAAATAAATAATTAAATTAAAATAAAATAAATATTTAAGGGGGCTCCCATACAACAAACCTGATTTTTTTTCAATGTCTTGGTCTTAATAAGGATAACAGGTAGAAACTTGAAATATTTTTATAGATAATGGTACGGAACCCTTCGTGCGCGAGTCCGACTCGCACTTGGCCGGTTTTTTTGTTATGTTAATGATTATAGTTATTTATATATGTAGTTAGTTATCGAGGCATTTACTCGATTTTCAACCCAACAAATGTGCTATACGCAAGACGCTCAATAAAAAATAACCAGCTTTTTTTAATCCCAAACTCAGCGAAAACTACAAATATTTGTTTTGAAATATTGTATAGGTAATGACAGGCACACGTCTGCGCCGGCTAAAACTGCGTCGTGTTAAATCGACATGAAAAATCCATTAGAGTTGTTTGCGCGGGCAGCGAGCGGACAGAGGGCGCATCGCCAGTGACCGTGCATAAGCGGATTGTTGCTTCTGCCGCGATTCGCGCACCTCGCTCTAACCCCGCCCGCCCAGACGTGGGCCACGCGAAGCGCTACTGCGGGCCTACTGAAATAGTTATTTGTTATACAAGAGTGCTAGTTGTTTTTTAACCGCGTGCTCAATTTTGATGACCGAGCAAGCGAAGGATTCTAAAATTGAATCACGAGCGCAGCGAGTGATTCAAAAATTAGAATCCTGAGCGTTAGCGAGGGAATCAAAAGAGCACCAGGTGAAAAATCTTTGCACTCGAGTGCAACACCTAACTTTTCATCCCACCTCAGCGAGGAAATGACTAAATGCAAAAAAACATTTACAATCACAAGATACTTTTATTTCAGTTTAGGTATTAACTACTACATTATGAAAGGTAAGTATTACAGAATAATCTTTAAATTATAACAAACAATACTTAGGTATAATTAAGAAAAATTTAAAGTAACGTTGCTACAGTTACTAAGTGTAATATTTTTTTTAGGTACTGTAATGTTGGTGTTAGTAACTTGTGTACTGTAACACCCCGCTGGGTCGTTACTTAAGGAACGGGGAGTTGTATCGAATAATAATGCTTTATAGCTTTAAATATTTATATTACTTTCAACATGAAATAATAACAATCAATTCGTCGTCGCGACCCATCACCGAGTCCGCGATGTTCTTTTTTCTCTTCTACTATATTTTAATGCAGGCCACGGTGGCTGCCAGTAAATATGCCCGAGCAAGGAGTCTCGGTTGCTACAGTACTGATAAATTGGGCACCATGGAGGTAGAAGCAAATAGGTTTAATGATGTTTTGAATTCACAAACTTAGTGCACACGATGTTCTAAATTCAATTTACTTTATCCTCTAGGGGATAAAAACGGCTTTTGCACTCAGATATCGAAGAGCAAAAATACTCTTTCCGAGATGGTGGGATGAAAATAAAATTATATTAGTTAGACTAACAGATGTTCTCTAAAGTTTTTTTTAAGCTAGACATTTAAGTGAAACACTTCGTGTATTCGTTTCTCAGTTTCCTGATTCTGTTATTTTTCTCATAATCCAAAAAAAGAATTGTGGACGTTTTAAAATAGCAAAATCGAGTCCCAGTGATCGTGAACCCTGCAATATAAAATTTAAAATAAACGCAAGTAAATCTGTGCCAAGTATTTTATTTATAGTCTTTTATTTATATCTTATATAGGTACTGATTAATTTTAAAGCCTGCTACTAATAGATATAAAATCGGAGTTCCTGTACCGCTTTCTATCTGTTCATTTCTATAGAATAACCAAGCATTTACAATAGGACAATTGAGCATGGAAGTAGGTACACATTTTATTACAGCTCTTTATTTTTAAAATCACCCTAAGAAGGACTGAAACATTAAAACTCCTCCAAAGTCGAGTAATTACGGCCAGCCCTGCAGTTAGTCAGAAAAGAAATTATTTGAAGATAGTGGTCTGACGAGTGGCGAGAACGGCCGGGAGAGACGTCATTACCGCAATCAAAGCGCCGAAGCCGCGAGCCCCTAACGACGAGTACTCTCGATAAAAATTAAAAACACGTGCGAGTCAGCCTGAGGAAAGTTTTAATGAGAGTACGCGGGACGCGCTACACTGCCAGCTAACCGAGCCGCCGCTACGGACTCACCCGACACGGAAATACAAGAAATAATTTGAAGTGATAACTCTTTTTTATTCCTGTAAATAAAAATAGTAAAATTTGTTTTGTTTGTTATATTTAATGTCAACAATTTTAATAAGAATAGGCCGCGCAAAACCGGTCGTTGTGGAGATCCTTTGGGGAGGCTTTTGACTGAGACGATGATGATGGAGATTATTGCAGCACCTGAAAAGGGTAGTTAAGTATTTAACCTTACGTACCAAGTCAAGATCTGGGTGCTGAATACTAGTTTTATTCCATTGATCACATTGACAAGAAATTTTTTGGCATTGAAATAACGCCCCCTTGTGAAACAAACGAGATGAAAAATGGTGAATAAAACACGTACTTAGAAATCTGTATATGTCGCAATATGATAGATAAAGCCGTAATTAAGTTATATCCCTAGGGATATAATTATATACCGTAACATAGTTATACATTACTATCTTACTAGGAATATAATTATAATAATTATAATACGGTTCAAGTTTAGTGATATAATTAAATTACTTTATTAAGTTTAGTGAAATAATTGTGGGAGTGTGGTGCGGGGGTGCGGCGGAGGCGGCGGAGGCGGCGGTGAGGGCTTCGTTGTGTTTGTGAGCCCCGCACGTCGCTCGCTGCCCCAGTCAGTCGGTCGGCATCATTGGTGATGGCCATTCCATCTTTTGTCGCATTACTCCAACAATAATATTAACAATTTCAAGCGTCAGCTTTTGTAGGTATGTCTAAAAAGGTATGGTCATAAAGGTGAGATCTAGGTTTATAAAAAAACGTCGCATGTACAAAAACGTCATTTCTGGCGCTTCGCCGGCCGCTGCCGCGGACGCTCGCTCCGCTCGCTCGGCTCGCGCGTTTTTGGTCGCCATACTAACCTAACCTAACTTAATGAACTCTTTAGACTTTTTTCAAATAAAAATAAAAACCGAATATATTGATTTATTTTATTCTATGGTAGATTTATAACTATTTAACCAGATTAGTTTAGTCAGATAAACATATTACTAGATTGTGACCGTAAGATAGTAATGAATCGCTTTCGTATAACTATTTTACGGTATATAATTATATCCCTAGGGATATAACTATATTACGGCTTTATCTATCATACTGCGACATATACACACTTAAATAAAATAAACACAATTAAATTTGATTAAGCTGACCAACTTGTTATGTAATTTTCATCAAGCCATAATATTGTGTCTCAGCGAATGATTTTAAATCTCACATTATCGTTCCGTTTGGTTTCAAACCCTCTATTACCAACCACCACAATCATTTCTAGTCAAATATTAAGTAAACATTTGAGGCGTTCAGTGTTTCGTCAAGACGAACGAAACACTGAATTGAAAAAAAAATAATAATGTTCATAATCGTATTATACAATTTTTCTGGTAGATAAAAATTTACGGTGTATTTATTTCATACTTATTTCATTACTGATGAATGTAATGAAATGTAAATGTCATCAAAAATTTAACATTGCATTGTAATTATAATACTAACATAACTGGAAACTGAAAACGAAATACTAAAAGCTTTAAGCTCTAAAAGGTTGTATTTAATCGATCACCACACTAACCTAACCTAACCCACAAAAATACTAAGTTAGCACCTTAAAAAAACAAAGTTAGCACTAACTTACCATTTTAGATGCTAGCGTACTATTTTTTTGTGGATCAATTTATTATTTCTCAAAACTAAATAGATACTTACGAGTCTCAAATAAAATTTTTGTTATTTTTTTTAATAAGCTGCCCGAAACCGTGGTCTCTTTCTTTTTGTCATACTCACTTAATCACTTTCTTTTCATATGAAACTCAATTTTCTAGTTTAATATATTAAGCCGTGTGTACGTCTATTCAATGCCACAGAAGAGATAATATTACTGCTAATGGCGATGCCGATGCCGCCTTGAAGATTTTAAGGCAATCATCTGGTAGATCTCGTGGTATGCAATCCAATTTAGCTTTGTGCCATTCGTTGTTAAATACGCTGAACAATCGGGTAACTTATAACTATATACCAATTTATACCACAGTACCTAAAACAATTCAAACAAAATCGTTGTGTCGTTTATGAAATTACTACGTGTCGTGGTTCGTTTTCTCTATATATGAATGTCGTTTCGTTTCAGTCCATAATATAAAACAATGATCCACTATCAGTATTTATCTTTGGGTGGACAGCAATTACGCCGATGTGAGCGCAGGCCTCGAGGAATTTGAAGTATGCTCTGAAAACAGTTTTTATATTGAGCTAACTCTAAATTATTGCGATGTAACATCTATGCCAATGCCAACTTTAGTTTTATTGTTCTGTGGCAGGTACTTGCTTTATTTAATTAATGTATCAGGCGTTACTTTGCAAAAATCCATGGTACAAAAATGCAATTGAAATAATATGTAGATTAAAATAATATAAGACTTGTACTCGCAGACAAACCATATACTTACCTAGTTTTGCGAGACCATGGTGTAAATTGTTGTTGTTACGTGTTTAATAATAAAACAAATAATAATAATAATAATGTAATGTCAGTTTCGCTAAATTAGGCTCGTTTATCCAGCTTGTAATTTAGCGGAATTGACACTACATATTATTTTAATTGCATGTTTGTGTACCTATTCCCCACACGACCCTCTAAATGCCACTACCCATTACATAATACACTAAACATGCGCGCAGTTTAGACCCATGGGCCTAAAGGGGGTCGCGCGGGGAATAGATACATACGGTATGACACCGTACTCGTAGAACAAAGGTACGACGAGCCGGTTCACACGCGCTCTATACCAATTACAAACACGTATCTGGGCCGTGGCCGGGCGTGGTGGTGGGGAGAGGCCTCCCCACCACCACGGCCCGGTCAACCCAAACCGAGGTCCGAGCCTTTTCAGCCTTTAGAGGCGCCTTCGGGTTGTTCCGGTCTCCGATCCGATCCGAACCCTTCGGAGAATCTAGTGCGTTATACCGTTCCCTCTAGAAAACCTCCGAAGGTGATTCGTTTCACACGGCTTGAGGAACCCTTTAAGTTTTTTGCCGCCTCCAAAAAGCCCGGTGAAGCTGAAAATGTCGTCTGAGGCAATCAGCAAACTATCTCGATAAAAATCTTTATAGTTTAATATAACAGTTGTACCTCATGCATATATACCTACGCCAACTAACAACTATTTCGTGCCTATAGGTAGCCAGGGCGTCTAATGCGAGTGTTATTTGTCACTCTCATACTTTTCGTTATCGTTAACGTGATCGAATAGCGAATGAAACTCGCATTAGGCACTCAGGTGCGTTACGAAACACACCTATCATAAACCCGATACTAATTTTATAGATTGTCTGTGAATGAAGAAAATATGTTTTATTTGTTTATGCCTCTAAGTACTCGTATGAAAATGAATGTACATGCTACGGCTCCGGAGACCTTTTAATGATAAGAGCTGGCAAAAAAAGTTAGCAAAAGCTTTTCATTTCTTACTTTCTTTTACAAACAGCGTGTAGACAATGTGTTGTTTAAATAAGAAATGTTAATGGTATAAACTTACCGTCGGCCTATAAAATAAATAGTGCATATAAAAAATATTTTAACAAACTTAATACTACCTACCATTTGTGACCACTTCATGTCCAGAAAACTATGAGTGACAGAAAAACTGCATAGCCCTTTTGTATGAGTGCATATAAGCCTTGAAATCCGTCTAAATTCTAGAAGAACTTAGAGATAGCACAAACTCATACAAATAAATAATTAAGAATTATAATTTTATCGTAGGCTTTCAAAGCATTTTAATATTTTTATTACAGTGGAAAATCTCAACGATTTCAAGTAACTAGGAATCAAACAATTTGATTTGATTTCGCATCCAAGGGAATACTCGTATAATAAGTTGTTTGTTGTGAAATAAATATTACCATTCGGGAATCTTTAACAATTCCGCAATTTCATGAGGTCCCCAGAGTTACCAATAAAATAATGAGGTCATTTCATTAAACATTTCATTTCATTTTTGGGGGTTAAAGTTACTCGCGTCCGTAGGTTTACTCTCACAGAATATCGGCGTGAAACTATGGCACTCGTTGCTGTTGTGTTTCGTCCGGTGAGTGAAAGTACCGGAGGCCCATCTCTCAACCCTCCCCCTCCCAATTCCTACTCCCTCCTCAATATCCAACTCCTTCCTCAAGGCCGGCAACTTTGGTTTTGCGGGTGGGTGTCCATGGGCGGCGGCGGTTTCCATCAGGTGACCCGCCTGCTCATTTGCCTCCTTTTAACATAAAAAATAAACAATGATTAAACATAGGTAGCTGGTGGTCTGTATTCGGAGGCGGGAGCTGGAGGGGAGAACCTCACATAACCATCCGCGCCTCCCCGAGCGCGGTGGTACTCGGCCGACGAGTTTTCCCTTGTCACTAAAAAAGAAAAAAAAGAAAAAGAAGAAAAAAAAGTAGATGGTCTGTATTCAATTGTTGCTAAAGACTAAAATCAGTTACAGACCCCTATTTTTAATTATTAAAGAAAAAAATGGCGATGTCTGGTTCCTGTCGAACACTGGCGCCATTACCCTACATTATAATATTAGGTAAGCTATCGAAATAAAACACACCCCGAATAAAACTCTTTTGGCAAGATGCATTCTCGTTTTATTCATGCAGTCAGATTTTTCTGGCAACATAAAAAATCCATTAGATTTGTGCATCGGCATCAGACAACGGGCGGGCTGCTGACGCGGAGGCGCGTCCGCACTTGACCGTGTGTAAGCGGCTTTATTGTGGACTGTGGAAAGCACGGCAACCGTAACACCGACACTGTGAAAATGTTAGAGATATACAGAATTCCCAACAAAGTTTCTGATAAAGCTTGTGTTAAATGTTAAAGAGAAATAATAAATTGATCCACAAAAAAATAGTAGGCTGGCACCTAAAATGCTAAGTTAGCATCTAAATAGTAGTTTAGGTGCTAACTTTGTATATTTAGGTGCTAACTTAGTATTTTTGTGGGTTAGGTTAGGTTAGTTTGGTGGTCGATTAAATACAACCCAATGTTAAATACTTAGCAATCACACACATGATGCTTAGAACCGCGGGAAATTATAAACATAGGTATGTATGTTTTCAGGTGAAAAACGCCATATCATCGAGATATTGCGGTTGTTTGTTACCATGTTAAATTAAAAGTGACAACCCTATTTCCAGCTAATACATTGTTCTTTATCGTCAACCTCATGGTCTAACATTAACAGAAGTCGAAACATGTCAGGGATGAACAAAAATATAGTAAATAAGGTTATTTATGGAAAATAAAATCTACGTAAATGTTTTTGCATTTATTATCACGGTGTTCTTTATACGTGGTTGCATGGATATGTTTCGGGATTATGCACCTGTTACCAAACAAAACCCTATAAAACCGTTTAAAAATACCATACCCTCTTAATAAAAAAATGAGTCGAAAATCGAACTGCTATTATATTATTTATTATTCACACACGTAGGTATGTTTAGAATTAGATAGTTATATAATATAGGCACCGTAACTATAAATATAATACTCGTAATACCTATAATAACTATAAATTTATAGTAACATTTATTATAAATTATCTAGTATAGCGAACATGGTACGTGCCTCCATTATAAAATTAAATAATGTTTACAATTTAGGATATTGCACATCGCGCATCGTGATATAAATTTTGAAAAGTCAAAAAGTTATGCAAATTGCTGCTGTACCAAATTACTATAATATGAAAAGCCAACTGTAACAAACAACCCCAATTTGTATAAAAAAGAACACAAAAACATTTCATTTCAAGAGAGCCATAAAACAGATGTTTTTGTTCTCAATAACCCTCTTTGCAGTGTACGCTCGGTTAAAAACAAGAATAAATTGTGAGGATCTTTGCAAAACAATAGTTGGAAATGGTGTAGGTACGCGAGAAAAAGCCGGATGCAAATGCCATTCATATTAATTAGCAAAGCGAGACGGGGCTTTTACGAAATTAGACCTTGATTTCAGAGAAGATTTATTGTTGTGTCGAAATGGTTTTCGGAGCAAGGTAGCCATTTAGTAGCGGGCAAATTGGCGTTGTCGGAGCGGGTTTTTTTTTATTGAATCGACTGGGGTTGTTTGCTTTCGGTGACGCACGGCTAAGGTGCAAACTTGGCCGAGAGCTGCTAATTTATTAGTAGCGACACTGAAGTGGCTCGTTGCCTGAGTGATTGATTGCCTTACATATTATCACTTAATGGAAACTTTTTTGTTGCAGGTTTTATTCTTACCAAGGTGTAAGTGCGAGTTTTCTTTACTTTACTATTAATAAATCCTTTTTTGTACAAATAAATTACATTTAAACACATGTGGCGTTACACAAGACATTCAAAGGTAAGCTTATCTCTAGCAGAGATCTCTTCCAGCCAATTGCAGTGTGGTGTATTAAACAAGTATGCGGGACTAATAAATTGTAAATAATAAACAAACTAATTACCAAAGACATAACTAATTGAAAATAAAATATTATATCGCTGTAGCCCGTGCCGAGGCTGGGGCCTAGTTGACCACACTTTGTCTTAGATGCCTAGAATATTCGTAACCTACTCAATTGTGACTATTGTGAGAGCTGCTTAATACATGAAAAATAGACTCCATTTTTTAGTTCTACATAATTTATTGATTGACATTGAATTTGATCGTAATTGCCGCACCCACAGACGACAATTAACCCTAATGATTTTTTTGCAAGTAGGTATGATTTAATTATACGTGTATTTTTAAATAGGTTGTATTTAATCAATCACCAAACTAACCTAACCTAACCCACAAAAATACTAAGTTAGCACCTAAAAATACAAAGTTAGTACCTAACCTACTATTTAGATGCTAACTTAGCATTTTAGGTGCATTTTTTGTGGATCAATTTATTATTTCTCTTTTTAAATTAACCTACTCCGTTCCTCTGCTGAGTGCAGGGCAAAGGTCTCCCCCAAACGAGGAAGCGTTGCATAGGGGGACGATCACGACTTCTTTAAAGAAGATTGGTAGGAGACCGCCAAAGTACGAGACGTATAGAGTGTACCTACATTGTAGATAGAATTCTAGTCTTTATCACTTTTATAAAATAATAAGTTATAGTAACTAAGTGGATGTTGATTGACGTCTCTGAGTAGGTACAGCAATTAGACTCGCTATCCACTACAAACATGGGCTGAGAGGAGAGGTAGTCACCAAATAAAAAGTGAAAATGTTGAATACAACGAATAGGAATCAATTTTACCCATTTTTTATAGGAATATATTTCTTTTGACCCGTCCCTCCTCTTGGCCCATCTCCGAATTTTTGGATAACGGACCATATTCTTAGTGCAGTGATATTTACCAGGTTTCGAAATTATCTGATAAGATAACTCTCCGATAGTTATCATGATTAATTAAGAAATGCATAATAATTTGGACGGTTAACGAAATAAAAATTATATTTTGAATTGTGCGCAGAGACACGCACGCACATGTGTTTTTTTTGGAGAGTTTGCTAATTGCCTCAGACGACATTTTCAGCTTCACCGGGTTATTTTGGAGGCGGCGAGAAACTTAAATGGTTCCTCAAGCGGTATGAAACGAATAACCTTTGGAGGTTTTCTATAGGGAACAGCATCACGCACTAGTGCGTGTCGCCGTGCCCTACTAGATTCTCCGAGGGGTTCGGATCGGATCGGGGAGCGGAACAACCCGAGGGCGCCTTTATAGGCTCGGACCTCGGCTTGGGTTGACAGAGCCGTGGTGGTGGGGAGAAGCGCCCAGGTCCATGTCTGTATAGAGAGCCTGGTATGGAGCGCGTGTGAACCGGCTCGACGTACCCTTATTCTACGAGTACGGTGTCTTGGGCCTAAACTAGTGTGCATGTTTAATGTATTCTATAAATGTGTAGTGGCATTTAAAGGATCGGGCGGGGACGCACATGTGTATGAGTGCGGTAATAAATCGTTGTTTGAATACAGTTAACTTTAGTATGGGCAACGTTTTGTTATTTTACAATTGATAAAATTATCCAAGTGTCATTATCATAACTTTCGTGTTAAAATTATAGATGGCAGCAGTATCGCATTTGTTATCATTATAGTGCAGTACGATGCGCGCTCGGAAACGGACGCGCTCCATTGTGCAGTGAGAATTTCATATTCGCGATTCGCGCGGCAATAGCCACAGCGCGTGTATCATCTATGAGTTCCCAACAACTCATAGCCAACGAGCTGTTGGCGTTTATTCAAAACGCCATCGACACCATGGACGAGGTCATCACATTGCAGATCTGCAAGTCCAACTTTAAGGAGGACGAGATTTGTAGTGGCAAGCTGCGCTTTACCAGACCGTTAGCAAGGCCGACCAGATGCCATCTCGCCGGAATGATGGAACCCAGAAGATTCTCCAGGAGTGAAGTTCAACGCCAATCTGAGGGTCGAGCGGTTGGAGTCCCGCCACAATGTGAATTTTAATTCATTTGTGGTGAGATTACCGACCGACTATCTGTCGATGGACTGGATTCATGAAAGAGGTCTATTGGCCGAAAGGTGTCATGTTCCGGCGGTTCCGAGGCCGGCTACCGGACACCACGATGCGTCGCACGTCGCCGTCTTTACGTGTAGCATAGTTATAATATTATTTGTAGGTATGTACATATGTTAATCTGTAAGATAGGTGTCTATTATATGGGCCTCTTTGTATTTTACCATCTTGTACACTGTTTTGTTGCCTGAAATAAATCTATTATATTCTATAATTATCGTGATATTTATTATCCTTTCGTACCCTGACATTTACGCATATTATAACGGTTGGAGAACCTCAATATTGAAAGGCCTTCTAAATGTTACATTTATTGGCAAGATTAAAAAGTTGGTATTTTGGGGTAAGTAATTAGTTAAAGACTGCTTTATTATATTAGGCACTGATGCCGTTATTTAATTGTACTTAAAGATAAACAAAATAAGAAAAAGAAATAGAAACTCAAAAGGATTCATCATTCCTCGCACAAATTGTTGATTTATATCACTTGATATGTAGGTACATAATGTAAAAATTTGGTATCGGCAGACGACTACCCCACCAAAGCATGATATTTATTGTTCTCGCATCGCTAATACTAAGAAATATATTTTATAATAAAATTTAACAAACTTTGATCACAATATGTCCGATAAAAGCTGCGGCTTTACAAACATGGAAGTAACAACCCTGAAACGATAATAACACAACCAATACTCGCACGCAAATACGCATCTATGTGTGTTACATGACACACTACTTATAGCATAGGTATAATATAAATAAATAGAATAACATGCACCAGCAAAGAGGATAACTAACACTTAATTATGGAAACTCATTGGTCGCATTGTACACACGGCGGCAGATCAACCTATCCTAAACTGTCAAATTTCTACAATAAATTTTGAACTTTAATGTTTGGTTATAAGGATCAATATTCATTGGAGAAATTTGACAGGTTTGGGTAGGTTGATCTGCCGCCGACTGTACATATGCAGGATAAACAGAAAACATCTGTGATATAATAAATGGATGATGTACGAGTTACCTCTATATTAAATAACTAGCGACCCGCCCCCGGCTTCGCACGGTTGCAATGCTGATATTATCAGTGTTGCTCTACTATATGCATGTATTATACATATAAACCTTCCTCTTGAATCACTCTATCTATTAAAAAAAACCGCATCAAAATCCGTTGCGTAGTTTTAAAGATCTAAGCACACAAAGGGACATAGGGACAGAGAAAGCGACTTTGTTTTATACTATGTAGTGATACCTATGTGTCACACATAAACATTGATTATAATTATGTTACAAACAGTTCTTAGGCTAATTCTTAAATACTAGGTAGTAAAATATTATAACATATTTCAATATAATTTATATAAGTATTATTTTTACATTACTTTTATTACAAAACGTGTAACTTTATGATTATAATACAAGCTCATACAATAAAGTGTTTAGCCAGTTATTTTGTTAATTACTATAATCAAAACTGCCATCGTCAGAATCATCACCATCTTAGCCACACCCTTAGTAAGGGATTTTTGATATCTTTCTCTAATTATGGTATAATCCCCTCTAAGCCTAATAGTGCAAAAGCAAATAAAAATTATAACGAAATAATTGGTTAGAAACACTTTATCATCTAGTATTATTTGTAAAAAAATAATTAAGTTAGCATCTGTGTGGTATACATTGAATACATAAAACTCTTAAAGCTATTGATAAGCAGTAAAAATGTTTGCTTCAATAGTCAATAAGAAATCATTGTTTTTATCTAAAAAATACAAATTATTGTTTCATCAAAAATGTACAATTGTTTAGGAACATAACAAATACATTCTCATAAATCTTCTCATGAATAGATAATACTTGAGTTTGTAAATATACTCAACTGTACAAATAAAATATATATCCAGAATGAAATTGAACTACTTCAACTAACTTAAGGCTATTATCTTTTTTAGTTAATTTTGTTCTATACATTATACTTGCTTATAGTGAATTTCCACTTTGTTTGATCTTGACACAGCACAACTTTTGATTTAGTAACATAGAACAGCAAAAAAATTATGGTGGTGGTGGATCAAATTAAAATCCAAACTGAAAACAATGTACAGTAGAGTAAAAATGTGAGCAATACAAGCAAATTGAGCACTGTTCACTTTAAGGATAGTGTTTTTCCATCGTTATATAAGTCCGATTTACAAAATCTCTAAGTATTTGATGCATATTAGCCTTGTTGATTCTAGTTGGTCACAAACAAGGTGGTGGTAAAGGCATATCAATTAATTTACAGACTTCTAAGAGGAAATTCTTTAAAATGGCTGCCTGATTATCTTTGGATCCATTCAAAGTTATTGTTGGAATAAATGATGGGTTTACTATGCGAGTGTCGTCTCCATGTTTTTTTAACAGGTCTGATCCATAGTCGTTTCTGGTGCAGCTACTAATGGGCTCCGGATCTACTTTCAATTCTTTGGTACACTGAAATTGATATTTATAAATAAGTTTATTTATTTTTATGGACATGTATTAATTGTTGAATAAAGGTTTTTTGTTGTCTTTTATCTCAATTAGATCTCTTTTCTTTCCTTCAGCAAAGAAAGTTTTATTATCATTAGTGTATTACCTAGTTTGAAAAATTAACTTCAATGTTTGTATGGGATACTGAAATCTTAAACAGAATCTTTTTTGGCCAGATTTAAGAATTAATTAATATTTTTTTAATCTACACCTGAATATTTTACTATGTGAAACATTTTTTTTTCATGTTTTCTAACTCTGGTACAGAAAATTCTTACTTTTACTATATTTTTTTATTAGGATATTTTAATTTAAAAGTATGTTGTAACAGTTACCCGTTTCAATGCAGCATCAGCATCCAAATTATCAACAATCATGCACTCTGTAATCTTCACAACCATGGTCATATTTACAACTGTCGCTATGGAACAAGCATGTATTTTGTTTGCATAGCACTCTTCTTCACCGTGTTGACAATTGAAAATATATTTGCCATTGCTTTCTTTGGTCTAGGAATTTAAAAAATTGTGAAATATAGATTAAAACCATTGAAATTTTGATTTAAACATACACAAAATAAAATGGATATGAATAAGTTACTTACAGTAGCCTTCCCATAAGGGATTAGAGTTACGTCCAAAAATTCAGATAACTTCTCTGTGACTGGGCTCAAGTGTTTAATAAAAAAATGCTTTGAATCTGGGCACAGTGTTTCATAATAAACCCTTATTTTAACTTTATCCTTCTTATGTTTATTAAACCTATCATCTTCTAGTTCTACAATATCCTGCAAAATAAGTTTTTGTTAGAACAAAATCAAGATATTCATTTTAATATATAAAGACTAGTTCGTAAGAAGACTATAACGATATTCCAACTTTATGGTCAGTTCAAACGTGACTAGCCTCTTCTTCTTTTTGTTTTAGACGTGACCAAGTCAATTTAATAATATTCTCGATTAGTATCATATGAAATTTGTATCCTTATTCACCTCTGATATTAAAACTTGCTTTTTTGGAAATAATTGGAAAAACTGCCAAATTATTAAGCCTAATAACACCAAAACAACCAATCTGTATCGATTGCAGGAATAAAATTTCATTTTTAAAATTAAATGTACGATGTTATTACACTAGTTATTATTGACGGTAAAAAGGCAATTATTGCAATGTATTTTAAATAAATTGAATTAAAATATAGCTTAAAATTTAATATTTAAAAAACTTCTAAAAAATAAGAAATTCTACATAACATGGAATCAATTTTATTATTTTTATTGACACTGTATGACATTGACAGACAATTGATTTTTTTTTTTTTTTTTAATAGTTTGTTCTCTGAGGAACCGGCTAAGGTCATAGACCATGCTGCCATGTCATTAGTTTCTTAATTTCATTAGTATTATAATCCTAAAGATGATGATGAATGATAATGGAAATGATGATGATGAATGATAATGGAAATGAGAAGTGAGAAATGATATACCCCCAACCCCTCGAGTATCTCAGTAAAGATGTGGGGCTTTACTAAGTCCTCAAGCGGACTTCTTGAGAGAATTTGATTAGTGACGTTGCACTGTTTTGTTTCATTTGCCAACACTCATGCACACTCACGAACACTTAACGGTTAATAATCCACCATTATTTCACATTAATATTCGACTTAACACAAATTTTAGAAAATAAAACAAAACCGCAGACATGACTCTTCACTTTCCCGCCAAGAAGTCCGACAGACAATTGACACTAATCTGCATGTTTTTTTTTTGTAGGTGTAGTTCGTTCCCGGAGGAGCCGGCTAAGGTCATAGACCATGCTGCCATGTCACTAGTTTCTTAATTTCATTACTCAAAGTAACAATATTTCTTTCCTTTATGATGATGATTGATGAATGATAATAGAAATGAGAAATGATATACCCCCCAACCCTTCGAGTATCTCAATAAAGATGTGGGGTTTTACTAAGTCCTCGAGCGGACTTCTTGAGAGAATTTGAAGTGACGTTACACTGTTTTGTTTCATTTGCCAACACTCATGCACACTCACGAACACTTAATGGTTAATAATCCACCATTATTTCACATTAATATTCGATATAGCACAAGTTTTAGAAAATAAAATAAAACCGCAGACATTACTTTCCCGCCTATGATAAAGTTAAATTGACACACATCTTATGTACTTACATAAGATGAGAAAGCAAAGAGTTTTAATCCATTCAGCCTAATCTATTTTATTTTTAATTCATATAAGTATGAGGAAAAATAATATTTCTTCGATCACATTGAATTTCAGTAAAGGAACATCTTCGGCCATTTGTCATCTTACATAAACCGAATTCCAGATAAGTTCGCAGCCCAATTTTTATAGTACACACGCCTGCACAAACTGTAAAATTTCCTCAATATACTTTGAACTTTATGGCTAAGTTATATGGTTGAAAATGTATTGAAGTAATTTGACAGTTTTGGATAGGCAAAGGGTTCGAAACGTCAGGATAAACATTAAAAGTAATGTGTAAAATAAACGCGAGTAGATCCGTAAAAGTTGTTTCATTTCTTTCTTTTCCTATAAGTGCTAGAGAAACTTCTATCTGTAACGGATAAACAATAAAACAAGTTGTAGTCGTTTTAAATTTAATCATTCAGGTGTAACGCTGCAAACCTTTCTACATCGTAAAACCCGGCTTTAACTTGGCGACCGCCAAAAAATCGGCCATTTAAATCGACAACTGCCTTTATAGCACTTTCAATGCGTTTAAATTCGACAAATATTCGCACCGCTTCATCCGATGGTGCATTAGGAAGTTCAAATATGACAACCTTTATAACATCTCCATATTTAGTATTGCATTCGTCTTTAACTTCTGGTTCAAGTTCTTCATCTACATCACCAGGCCCAACCATGTTCTGTAATAAAAAAATATACTTATATGTAGTAGAGCAAAGCAAGGACGTACCCAGGGGGGTCCAAGGGGTCCGGACCCCCCCCCCCTCATGTGTTATACCTACAACATATACACATACACACACACATATACATATACACACACTATTAAAACTGTTAGCGTCGCTCTCTGTATCTACAGCAAGTGTTGAGAGATTTTTTTCAACATTAAAAGGAGTAAAAACATATTTACGCAATAAAATGGGGAATGATCGTTTAATTAAATCAAGCGATTTCAGTGGAAGATGTTTTGAACAAAATGTCCTCCCGACCAAGACGGTTAAATTTAATGCTGTAACATTGTCTCATTTTTAAAAATATCTATTGAATAATTATTATGTGACAATTGATTTGCTATTTATGTTCCAGAAGCTTTTACGTGTCATTTAAGTACTTTACGTTACTTACGTTTTGTGTCTGTCATATTGTTAACGCGCTAACGGTCTGCGAGTGCTGAGGTAAAGCAACTAAGCAAAGGCCGGCCGGATGGGTGACCAAAAATGTTTCATCTCGAGCTCCTCCGTGCTTCGGAAGGCACGTAATGCCGTTGGTCCCGGCTGCATTAGCGGCTGCATTAGCAGTCGTTAACAACCACCAATCCGCACTGGGCCCGCGCGGTGGTTTATGGCCCGTTCTCCCTATCCTTCCATAGGGAAGGCTCGTGCCCCAGCAGTAGGGACATAAAATGGGCTGATGATGATGATTGTTTTTAAAAGCGAGACAACCACAATAAATGTTGATTCTGTGCGATTTAGAATATAATGAAGATTTATAATAGTAAAACAAAAGAAGAAAGTTTTAGACAAGCGTTTTTCACAGTCACAGTTTTACAGTTCGGAAATTCGAAGACATCTTTTAAGTACAAAGTATGAATACTTACTCTTAAAAGAACCACTTTGCTCGGTGATTTCATTATCTCAGTAATGGAGGGTTCTTGTTTTGAAAGCTGAGGTGAATTGGAAGATGCGTTGGGTGAATCTAAATGCAAATAAAAATATTATATTAACTTCATACACCCGAAACAGTATATCAAAATAAAATGTCGTGGAGTAACTATTTTGATACACTTAAACAAAGACAAACTTTATAGTATGTCTCATAGTCCGTTATAGGACAAGGTAGGTCAATTTTGCAGAATTTTATGACGATATCTTAATAAGAACATGTCATACAATACAAGTACTACGCATTAAGAACAGTAGGGTTACTCTTGAAACACAATTGCAATAATAAATTTTACAATCACAAATCTAAAAAATTCAAATAGCACTCTTAAGAGCGATAATATTGCCACATTGGAATTAAATTGCGTGGAAATTGAGTGAACAAATTATTATCGGGATGGGGCGTTCCGAAATTGCGAAACTTATCTCAATATCGATACATATTAATCGCATTGGAATTGTATTAAGATTGAGTTTGCGTCAAGAGTAGCCTACCTGGGGCTTTTTGTCTAATTTTAACCTTTATCATGATACCATTCAAAGGTTTTTACGCTTGTTATTTTGCATAGACGATTCTAAATAAATTTCAAATTGACGATGTCGTTGATTCAACAACATTCAAAACCACGTCTCGATCGCAATCACTGACACGTCTTGTGAATTAGTTTGACTTTGAAGTTCTTGAATCGCTTTCAAATGTCAAATTGAAAGGTATTACGATATGTATTAGAGTTAGACAATAAGCCCCCTGGTTAGCAACAGACGCATGCACATCAACCTATCCAAAACTGACAAATTTCTTCAATAAATATTCAACCATATGCCATTATACACATAAAGTGCAAAGTCTATTGGGAAAATTTGACAGTTTGTGGTAGATTGAAAAAAGACAAAGTGTAGAAAAAATTCCACGAGCGGGATTTGAACCCGCACCCCATGACATGCCGGGTCAGGTGCACTACCAACTATGCTATCGTGGCTCAATCCAACTCACCGAAATTAATCAACACTATCTACTCTTACTCTGTAGGTCAAAGGAGCCCTATTCAATGTCGACAGCTACGTCATCAAAATCCGATCTTAATATTTTTACAAATATTGAAAGATCAGTTAAGAATTAGGCAAGCTATATTTATGACTATTTACATATAATTTTACGCAATTATTGTTGCGAACAATTTACAAATTGAAAAAAGACAAAGTGTTGAAAAAATTCCACGAGCGGGATTTGAACCCTCACCCTATGACATGCCGGGTCAGGTTCACTACCAACTATGCTATCGTGGCTCAATCCAACTCGCCGAAATTAATCAACACTATCTACTCTTATCTTATCTTAGTGGGGCCTGCTGAGGTTTCCCTCTTGCAGCAACACTTCTACTCTTACTCTGTAAGCCAAAGGAGCCCTATGTCGACAACTACGTCATCAACATCCGATCTTAATATTTTTACAAATATTGAAAGATCAGTTAAGAATTAGGCAAACTATATTTATGATGCACCTGATGTTAAGTGATGAAAAGGCCAATTGGTGGAAGCGCACTTCACCCGAATCCTCAACTAGTGGGGCACTGGCTATCTTATCTCTAGCTGCCGGAACATAACATTGATACAAACATTGATGTTATGGCGACATATTTAGATAAGATGGTGGTAGCTAGACAGGCGGGCAAACAAGCGCTACCACCAACCAAGCAGAGTACACAAACATGTAACCCCCGCTGAGAAACCAACCCCTTAACCAATGGTCTTAACCACTTAACCACAGAGGCGGTTAAGCCCATATGGTATATCTACAGCATTTAAGATCGTTGACCCTATATTGCACTACCTATTGCTATCTGCTGATAATAGAATTATAAGTAAAGCAGTCAGTTCGCAAAGAGGAGTCACAGCTGACCTGGGCCAGCGGTCGGGGGCACGGTGAACGCCGGCGGCGGCATCACCACGGCGCCGTCCTTCTCGTGGATGATGCGGCCTCCGCGCTTCGACGTTTTCTCCACTTGAAGAGCGACGGACATGCCTTGCTCTTTTTTACCCAGGCCTTGGCCTTCCTGCAACAACAAGAGAGATGGAAACTATTGATACTTCAAAAAAAATAGATACATTTAACCTTTTGACCGTTACAGCATAAATGCGGCAGTGTCCTGTACGCCAAGCATACATTTTGTTAAAAAAAACACAAATGTTGAAAAAATTTCCACAAGCAGGATTTGAACCTGCATCCTTCTGACATTCCGGGTCAGGTGCTCTTCCAACTGAGCTATCGTGGTTCTAACCAGCCCGCCGAAATTATTCAACTTTTTACTTTCAAAGCCAAAGGCGCCCATTCAATGTCAACAACTACCGTCACTAACATCCAATCATAATATTTTTACAAATATTAAAGATCAGTTAAGAAGTAAGCAAGCTATTTATAAATGTTCAAATAATTTTTAACGCAAATTTTGTTGCAAACAAATTCATCAATTGGAAGAGCACCTGACCCGGAATGTCAGAAGGGTGCAGGTTCAAATCCTGCTCGTGGAATTTTTTTCAACATTTGTGTTTTTGTAATTTGTTTGCAACAAAAAACAAAACAAAATTTGTGTTAAAAATTATTTGAACATTTATACATTTTGTTAACAATAATAGGAATTGCCGATCGTTGGCGTCGCACGCTGTCGCTTGTCGATTATATTGATTGATTGATGAGAGATTGATTGAAGTTAAAGATATTTAAAGAAATAAATACATAATATTACAGTTTTTTTTTATAATTGACAGCCACATGATAATGACGACGCAGATGTGATATCAATCAATCAACTATCTAAATAAACGATTTTATGATGAAATGCCTGTGTAGACCTACCGGCCGACGGCATAGTGACATTCATAAGTGCTATTTGAAGCCTAAACTGAATAAATTATTTTGAATTTTAAATGAACTACCAACTGTCTTAACTATTCTATGCTTTTTCTGTTTCTGGTCACTGTTTTGTAAAAAAGTTAAGAATATGATGACTTTATCACTATACCTTAAAACCATATTTAGCCATAATTTTGGCGGCCACGGAACTTGCTCCGTAGCCTCCTAGCGAGAAGCCGGCCGCCGGCGTGAGCGGGGCGACAACGGGCGGCGGCGTTGATGGCGTCTCTACCGTCAGCGAAGGGGGCGGCGCTATGGCAGCGCCGGCTGAGCGCTTCGAGATCTCCTCTGCTTCTTCTTCCTCAGGTTGCTGTTTAAACGAAGTATTGTTATTCATTATATCTCACATCACCAGTTTATTTTTATGTCCCAACTGCTGGGGCACAAGCCATCCCTATGGATGTATAGGGAGAACAGGTCGTAAACCACTACGCAGGCACAGTGCAGATTGGTGGTTGTTAACTACTGCTAATGCAGCTGGGACAAACGGCATTACGTGCCTTCCGAAGAGCTAGAGAGATAATATATTTTTGGTCACCCATCCAATGACCTGCCTTTGCGAAAGTTGCTTAACCTTAGCAATCGCAAACCGGACGCGTTAGCTACTGCGCCATCGAGCTCTTTAATTGTTATATCAATTAAATCATATTATTTTTTGCTGGCTCTGTTGTCTTGTGGTTGATAACACCGGTCTTAGACCCAAAGGTCTCGGGTTCGATTTCCAGCAGAGGGTACATGTTTGTGTACTCAGTTTAACAGTATACAAAGAATGCCTGATCTTTAATCTAATTCTAATACTTTAAGGTTGAACATTATAGTATTAGAATTGAAACTGGAAATGGCACATTAAATTGAAATTTAAAGTGCGATCTATTTTACCACATTAACAGCTTAGTGTTAAGTGTGTTCAAAAGTATCTGTATGCAGATACTATTTCATACATACTATTTCCACCTCTATACTTGATGTCCGTTACTTATATGGTATGAGATATAAAAAGATTACTTTACATTTCTTTTCTTTTTGAAAAAAGAGAGACTATGCAGAAGTGAATACATTGGATTGTGCATTTTGCTTACATATCCTTATGCATAGTGTGAGTAAGAAGTTAGTTAAGTAAGCAATATGCCTCATTTTAATAATGCAATATAATAATGTCTTTAAAGTCCTGGCATAAGCGTGAAAGCAACAGATAATTTTACCATTGGTATTAGTGTTTTTTCTGGAATAACCTCTTCTTCCTCACCAAATCTGGACTTTCGTTTTCTGTCAGTCCTTTCAATTTTATCTACACCATCTAACTGCAATCTCTTTGCTTGCATTTCTGAAAACATAGTTTTAAAGTATAATTATACTGCATGTTACACATACAGAATGAAAGACACTAGTCGCCTACTGGTCAAACTTCGAATGTAACTTACTGAATATACAATGTAATGTTACACTTTATACATACATTTTATCTTTGCACTTCTCTATGTGAACTTAAACTATGCTATAAAATGTTCAAATAATTTTTAACGCAAATTTTGTTATGAACAAATTACAAAAAAAAAAATGTTGAAAAAATTTTGAAAAATGTTGAAAATCCTGCTTGTGGAAATTTTTTTAACATTTTTTTTTTTTTAAACTATGCTATATAAAATGTCACATTTCTCTGTGTGTGCATGGTGCTTAAAAAAGACTACCAAAGCCAGTAGTCTACTGACAAAAAACTCTAACTGAGTATATACGGTTCACTTGTAGTATTGAGTTTTCTCTCCCCCCCCCCGCACTCTCCTAACTACAACTCTAGTCTTTTAGCAACACCTTACTGATAAATAATATTATATCAATAAAATTCAATACCCATCTACCACTATTACAGTTACAAATAATATTCCTCCAATTCCATTATAAAAAAAAACAATGTTTATTTAATTTAATGTATTAAAAATTCATAAAATTGAAACATATTAAACATATATTTTGCAATTTGTTACTCCTCCTCCATATAAACTTTAACTATACCAAATTGCACATTTGTCCATGTGCACAATTTACTTAATAAGGGTCAAGAAGTTTTGCTTTACATACTAATAAATAGAAGATAGATTTGAATTGTCGATATTGATTCTATATCAATATAAAAGATATATAAAAAACAGTCTTTATTCATATACTTTAAAATATTTCTCTTAACTTAATATATACACACTCAAGCTGTCTTTAACATTGGCCTTCTCCATATCTTTCCGGTTGCCTATTAGCCATTTGTCTTGGCAAAATCTCCTCTAACCCAGTCATTTATTTATTTATTTATTTCCCCACCTCAGTCATCCTTCCATCTTTGGTCCTTTTACTTACCTGACATCTAATACATTTTGTTTATTAACTATAACCATCTAAATAAGTGTATGAAGTAATCAATACTCACCTTTTGCAACTTTTTCATAATCATTAGGCCACATAGGGTCATACTCGTTGGGCACATTCCAGTCAAAGTCATGAACACTCAATGAAGCAGTTAATGTTCTGGGTTGTATGTTTGGACTATTAGCACTGTCTTCATCATCTTTTGGTTTGCTTTTCAAATCTATAACAGGGGTTAAAACCTAGAGAAAACGATACCAAATAATTATTAGTTTTTATTTATATATATTAGGAGGCAAACGAGCAGGAGGGTCATTTGATGGTATTAATAATAATCATTGTTTTAATAATTATCACTACTATAAAGTTATAAAATAGTATATAAATATTTAGAAAATTAACTAGTCAAAGATTGTAGTATTAGACCAGATAATGGATAAAACTACATAGATATTACACATCCAGACTCAGGTAAAAATGTAAATTTTCAACCTACAAACAACAGGCTACTATGGTGAGTCCAGCCCCCCAACCGCCTAACACTCTCGCTTTCGATAGCTTTGAAAGCGAGGCCCTCGCCTCGCTTTCTAATATAATATCGAAACATAATATCGAATAATATCGAAAGCTATAGCCTATAGCCTTTGATATTGCTTTCATATTGCTTTCGAAATGACAAGATGACGCCTCCTCCTCGCCTCGCCTTCAAAGCGATCGAAAGCGAGAGAGTTAGGCGGTCGACCCCCAGGTTGGGAAACTTAGGGTAGAGAACACTACTATTACATCGGACGCCCGTGTATTGATCTCAAATTTATAAAAACCTTGTGATACTTAAAAATCGGTTAGGAGGAGCATCGTTTCATACATTGATTACTTATAATACAGTTCATGTTGACTGCATGTACTCACTTGGGTTGAACGGCGTAATGCTTCTCTCTTAGGTTGCGTTACTGCAGCTTTTTTAAGTTGTAGTTGCGACTGCAACAATTTTATTCCAGACGACCAACCCGCAACCTTATCAGTCGTCCTTGCTTTTATTGTATCCAAGTCATCGTACAAAGACATTTTAAATTAGAAACACAGTTCTCTATGTATAACAAACTGAAAATTACACTAAAATTACAATTAAAGTTCACAACATTTTATATTCACAAAATCACAATAATTTTATTATTTTGACTCCTCTACCTACAAGGAAAAATTGACACTGACAGTGAGTGACAGTTAGTAAGAGGTGATAGGGTTGCACGATGTATCGATTCAAACTTTATTATATTCGATATTATCGTATCATCAAATATCATCATCATCATCATCATCATCATCACCACCTGCTCATTTGAATTTCCCAACTGCTGGGGAACAAATTAATTATAAACAATTGATTTATTTTATTTCTTTATAGGAAGACCAACAGCTATGACACAACTTAAAACATAATTAATAACAATGTGATGCACTTAATAAGAAAAACGCACACTTAAATTTATTAATTTGACTACTCAAAAAATAACTGGCTCATAAGCTGTTTCGCCGATGCATCGCTTGTGTTAAAAAGGTCAAAATCTAGTTTTTTAGATAAGGCATTGAAGTTGTTGCTCGCACGCCAGATATACGTGTTCTGCCTATAGTTGGAAGAGGAAGGGCGCAGATATAAAAGCGGGCTAAACCGAAGGAGGTTAGTGGGCGCTCTGAGAGTGATTTGAGACAGTAGATCTCGGCATTCAATGTTACCAGAAGCAGCTTTTAATAAGAACAAAATATTGGCTATTTCACGGCGGGCGGTTCTCCAAAGGAAGTAGGTGATGTCTTTTGCAAAAACCAAGATGTTGTGTTGCATACCGGTCTTTGGAACGAAAGCAAATATATTTGATAAACCTTTTTTGAATGTTTTCAATTCGCGATATATAAGTTTGGTATATTGGGTTCCTCACTTAAGACGCATACTCCAAGTTGCTACGAACAAACGTACAGTATAAAAAATTTAAGGTCTTAATCTGAGTAAAGTCTTTAAAGTTACGCATGACAAATCCGAGAGCTTTGGATGCTTTAGATACTATATTGTTGACATGAACATCAAACACCAACTCGAAGTCGTGGAGTACTCCAAGGTCTTGTACAATAGATACTCGTTGAAAATTAACTCCCTTTAGCTTATAATAGAATAACACCAGATTACATTTTTAGCTAAAAGTAACAACACTACACTTGGCGGGTTGAGATCCAAGTGGTTATCGGCACAGTAGTCATTCAACCTCAAAAGATCCTCCTGTAGCAAGACAGCATCAGCCTCTGACGAAATGGTAGCAAAAAATTTCATATTGTCAGCAAAACATAGCAAACGGGATGAATGAAAGCAGTGCTCGATGTCATTAACAAAGATTACAAAAAGGAGGGGCCCAAGTAAAGACCCTTGAGGTACCACACTGGGGACCATAACTTTGGTTTAATGCTCTAAGACCATAACCCATCCAGATAATAGCTATTAAATTGACAACCACTGCCTGCGAACGCTTATCGATGTATGATGAAAACCATCTAAGTAGGTAAATACAATTTACATTCGATATATCGGGTGTATTTTAGATAAAAATACGTAAAACACCGATACATTTTTCACATGAACATCGCTACGACAAGATTAATTTAAAAATAACAGATATTTTTTTAAATTATGAGAAAACAGAGAGATCTAATAACAGCCCTTACAACCAACACACATGTCATTTGTTTGATTGATACCTCCGATCAATGTAGCGTATTTGCTCTGAGCTTTAGTTATTGTTCTGAAAGTAATTTCTACTTTAACATAACCTAAGTACCTGTATGGCATGTCCACACGTATCAGATGATCATTAAACAAACCGTAAGCAACTTTGAACATACGTCCTGTGAGTGAACACAGGTACCGTGAATTTATCTGTGAACTTGACATTATTTATCTTTTTAATAATATTGACATATCTTATCAAATTTTTGATATTTTTATTCCTAAATTTTATTGAAATGTTTGTTGTATTGTATTTAACAGATAAATTTTTTGGTTAAATATTATAATAATGGGTATTTTGTCAAGTAAAGATACAAGGCGAGTCAGTTTTGATAATACATTTGCTTTAGCGCCAGCGTTAAATATCCAAAAATCTTTACAGGACGAGAACAGCGTAGTAATTGTAGAAGATTTAGCAGCTGTAAGTTTTATTAATTCTCAGCAACAAATTCTGTAGGTTATAATTAGGTATTCCAATTTTAGTCTTAAAATCTAGGTTTACTCAGGTAAGCTGTCGAGATAAAGTAAACTACAAAGCCGTTACAAGTTGGTTAAAAGGTCATTACTAGATGGCGCTGCTACAAACCTATAAATTGTAGGTCCTAGAATAATAACCTATCGTAGGTTTCTACCTATTTCTATTTCTATAGCAGAATAGAAATACGCGGCGGTACATGTTTGTGTACTCGGCTTGGTTGGTCCAGAAGCTAGAGATAAGATGGACTGTGGCTCAGTAGTTTAACATTTCTGGTGAAGTGCGCTTCCATCACCTTATGCCCTTATCACAGCCTAGATCAAAGTCCGTACATCCTCTTCATCATCCTCAGCCTACAGAGGTCCAATGGTGAACATAGGCCTTCCCAATGGATCGCCACCACACTCGGTCCCTCGCCTTTCGCATCCAACCACTTCCCACCGCCTTCTTCTGGTCGTTGGTCCAGCGAGCGGGTGGCTGGCCCAAACGACGCTTTAAGCGTGATCTCCATTCGAGAACACGTCTGCCCCAACGGCTATCGGCTCTACGACAAATATGCACCGCCCATTGCCACTTCAGCTTTCTAATTTTTTCTGCTATGTCGGTGGTTTTAGTTCTCCGTCAAATTTCTTCATTTCGGATCCTATCCCTTAGAGAGACTCCGAGCATAGCTCTCTCCATAGCTAGCGAGCACAGCGAGCTCGCTGTGTGACTTGGAATCTATGAACGAGGCTTTTTGTCAATGTCCACGTCTCAGCGCCATATGTGAGGAACGGCATCGGCAGAATGTACTGTGCCCCTACTATGAGGTCTTATAGCAGTATTATTGCAGTTGTGGAAAAGAGACGCGAGTATATTCGCCGCTACACGCGTCTCGCTTTCACAACTGCAATATTACTGCTATAAGAGCTTGTGGTAAGCCTCCTGATCAAAAACTCACGTTTTTAAGCACTGCGGTATAGGTGCCTCAAAGATCTGACGCAACTTCCCAAACGCTGCCCAACCCAGCCGTATTCTTCTATCAACTTCCTTGTCGAAGTTGTTTCTACCTAGTTAAATGACCAGTCCTAGGTACCTATATGTATTCTTGAACAACTTCGATGCTGCCATTCGACCGACGACATGCCGACGACAACTGGTATGGAATCCACAAATGAGTTAAACATGAGCTTAGTCTTGTCCAAGTTCATCTGTAGTCCAACTCGTCTGGAAGACACGTCTAGGCTCTGCAACATTTCAGACAAATCCTGCAGCGATTCTGTCATAATAACTATGTCGTCTGCGAATCTTAGGTGTGAAATGTACTCGCCGTTTATGTTTATGCCCCGTCCACCCCAACTTAGTGTCTTAAAGACGTCTTCCAATGCGTTGCTAAACAGTTTCGGAGATATGATGTCTCCCTGTCTCACTCCACGCTGCAAAGGAATCAGTCTTGTCTGGGTATCCTGGAATTGGACGGTCATCGTAGCGGCACTATACAGGCACTCTACACCTGGACATATCGCCAGTCGACTTGGCATCGCTGCAAAGATCCCAGAACAGCCCAGGTTTCATCATAGTCAAAGGCTTTTTCGTAATCCACAAACGCAAGGCAAAGAGGACGATTGAACTCCTCAGTCTTCTGTACATCTGTCGTAGAGTGTGAATGTGGTCCACAGTACCTTTCGAAACCTGGCCTGCTCCGGCGGTTGAAAATTGTTAAACCTTCAGGTAATTTGAAATTACCTACGCTTTATTGTCGAGTTGTTGTAAATGTTGTACTTTATAGGATCCTAGCGATGAGTTGCTTTTTCAAGAAAGTAAACCTTTAGAGCCACAGCAACAGGAAGAGGGTGATGGTGATTATTGGGCTCATAGAATTGAATATCTTAAAAAAGAGCACCAGGCAATTAACAAAATAATTGAGACGGAATATGAAAAAACAGTAGAAGGTGCTGATAAAACTTTTGAACCTCCCAAAGTAACAAATGAAAGAATACAAAAGATTAAGCCATGTTTAGATGTGAGAGCTAAGGTCAGTGATTTAATAATAATGTTGGTTTATTTTTTATTTATACAAGGAAAATAAATTTATATAATTAAAATATTACAGATCTTACAATGCTACGAAGAGAATCCGCATCAGCCTCTCGTGTGTTCGAATTTAGTGCAAGCTTTTAGCCAGTGTGTGTCGGACTGCAAAATGGAGGATTAAGCATTTCTTTTGCAAAATGAAAATATTACTTGTTTGATTATATAATTTTATTTTCCTGTTTTTTTACTATTTTTTGGTTTCAATAAAACCATTTTTTTATAAAGAGTTTAAGTATTGCATTTTTTATTAACTGATAGCCATGAATCTTCTTATGGGAATAAACTGACCAATAAAAAAACTAGTTTTCATCATCAACAAAATTGTGCTTAGTACATTTTTCTTTATGTCCTGTACTACTAAGGCTTAAATGAAGTATATAGAATTTAACAACTCACATTTGGCACTTTTTCAATGGTTATACCTTTTTAAATTGTTTTACGACATCTATAGATGTCACTATAGTCACTGTCTCTAGAACTTGGATCCTCAGCTCGGACCGCACAAAAACCAGCAACCACTGACAGCTGTTGCCTCGCCTGTCACTCAGTGTCACTCGCCGATGCTCGTTGGATATGTTGAATTTGATTTTGAATTCCTAAGTCAAATAACTAGTTTGAAAAAAAATAGTTTTAAACTTGTAAGTAGTAAGTAAATACAAATGGATGCGAACGATTCTAAGGCAGAGGATGGTGCTGTTCGCCATACAATTTTAGAGAAAATAAATGCTATTAACGAGAATATTATCACCAAGGTAAATATTTTGTCTACTCTCGTTTGCTATGAAATAGAGGAAAGGTTGCATTACTAATCTACAACACTGACCAAAACTTTGAATAAAATAAAATTGTTTCTTAGCATGAGCCTATTGCCAAATTTATTTCTAAAAATTTAATTTACGTGGACTTATAGCACACTCATGTGCTTATAATATCTATGAAATAACAAATCAATGGTTTCATCGTTTCTTTAGGCCCCAGATATAAATGATTTCACTATAGTAAAGCCAATTAGCCGTGGAGCATTTGGGAAAGTGTTTTTAGCTCACAAGAAGAATAACAAAGAACTTATGTATGCTATCAAAGTGATGAAGAAGTCGGATATGATCAACAAAAACATGGTTACTCAAGTAGTAACTGAAAGGAATGCATTGGCCTTGTCAAGAAGTCCTTTTTGCGTACACTTGTTTTATTCTTTGCAATCGGCATCATCTGTTTACTTGGTAAGCGAGAAGATAAATGTTTGATTTTGATTTTGTTGTGCATTTGTACACACGCCTGCACATTAGACTACCACAAGCTGTAAAAGTTCCTCAATAGAATATTTTATAAAATACAGTGAAAAAATTAAATGCCTACCTGACCCAGCCAAGATCCAACCTGGGTCTTCCATAATCCGGGTGGCAGCACTGCTTCCGGGAAGGCTGACGTAAGCACTGAATTTCTTACACTGCTTTTTAATGGCTGGGTCGGGTAGGCATAAAATTTTTTCACTGTATTTTATAAAATATTTAATTCAGCTTCAGTGCAGTAATTAGCGCTTAAAAATAAAAAGTAAAATTTTCTCAATAGACTTTAAACTTTATATATATGCCATAAAAATGGTTGCTTATTTATTGAAGAAATTTGACATGTAGACGTAATAAACAAATACCTGTATACTGACTTTGGTTTGAATAATTCTCAAATGTTCACTGTGTGTATGTAAATAATATAAAAGTATCTTTCTGTACACCAACCAGAGACTTATAAATTTACACTCTTCATTTATTTTGGATCTCTCAACTAATTAATAAAAAAATAATGTTACAGGTAATGGAGTATATGGTTGGAGGAGACTTGAAATCACTCCTGAATGTTTATGGATTTTTGGAGGAGTCCATGGCTGTTTTCTATGTGGCCGAAGTGACATTGGCTTTAGACTATCTGCATAAACACAATATAGTTCATAGAGACTTGAAGCCAGACAATGTCTTAATATCTAAATCTGGTCATGTGAAGCTAACTGACTTTGGTTTATCTAAAATTGAGATACACAGAGGTTTGTATAGTTATTTTAAATGTCCATTTTTTAACTATAATTATCATCAGACATTATTAGTGTACTGCTGGACATAAACCTCTATAGTGCAAAAATAATCTAAATAAAGATGATTAATGAAAACCTTGGATGGTTTGGTTTTTAGAAAATTATGAAATCCTTTGGCCATTGTATAAATAAGTAAATAATAACATTTTTAAGTAAATTTTGAGGAAATATGTTACCAAAACTTATTTGTCTTGTATATGTGTTTGTTAAGACATGTGTCTTATTTGCAGATTTGGAAGTATCGGATTTTACGAATTGCACTCCAAGTCTTAACATGAGAACTCCTGGCCAGCTGTTGTCATTGACATCTCATTTGTCATTTGGTTCTGGCGGAGGAGATAGCACACATGCCTCGGGTATTTCCGCGGACGCCTGTGAGAACCTCCTTGATGAACTTAAGGAGACCAGTATGAATTTATTGTTGCTTTTTTCTGTAGAAGTCCTTAACTTTTTAACTGCCAAAAAATAACCAACCAGATCAAGTAAAAAAATAAATATCTACAATAAATAGGATCATCATCATCATCATCATCATCGGCCTATCTTAGTCCACTGCTGGACATAGGCCTCCTCATGTAATACACTTCGTTAATTTGCATTTGCTAGACTTTTGTTGTGTATATACAACTCAAGTGGAATGTGCTTCTAATTCTAAATATTTGTTGGATAAATCCAAATAGTGGTTTTAAAGTTATTTAAAAAAACTTAAACAAAAGCTTCTCATATATGTATGTTTGTAAATTTTGCAAAATTAATGCTTTCTTCCTTTAGGTAAACTACAAGGAGCGTTCGATGGAGTCAGTGGTCTGCAAAATTCATCAATCATGGATCATTCACAGATGTCTGGGATACACCCCTTTATAAGTGCCGAGAGTATCAATCTGGATGATGTTCCTGTAAGTTAAATGTAGTCAAAAGTTTTGTAACAATTCCTTTCTCCAATTACAGTTTCAATATAACACATCAAAGTTCTATTCATAGTTTATAGATTTAAAATATATAACTATATTCTGATGATAAAAATGTGACACTACCTGAGTGAATTATAACTTACAGTACTTCAGCATTCAGTAGAAATTATTTAGTTGGGTTCCTGTTTACTTGTCATTCTATTTAGATAAACTAACTATGCTTTAAGCTGAAACATTTTTTATTTTTAACTATTATCATAAATCTTATATTTTTTTTTGTTTTTAGTCAATAGACTCAGGGTCAGAGTCACTAAATTCCTTTCATACTTGTGAAAGCTCCAAGAACAGCACAAACTCCAGAAGCAACAAGTCAACTGATATTAGCAGCAACAATGGTTCGTCTATGGGAGAGTCAACAGTTTTGACAGATTCTCAACATGATCAGTCAACTTCACCAATATGTAGGGGCACTTTGAAAAGAATACCGAGGTATCTAAAAAAATTATTAATATCACAGGTTTTAACTATGAGTTATACAGAATGATTTTTTCATCATTATCCAGTTACTCGATACAATATTTTAATGTTTTTGTTTTTGTTTTTTTTTTAATGTTCCATTCATGAACAACTTTTCTCAAGAAACTTGAATCAGAATGAGACAAAAAAAATTCTGACCTCCCATATTAAATTGGTTAGCTGATCGGGCCCGCTTATATGGACATATAAAACACTGACGTATTTCGATCCTTGTTCCTTTAACAAAGTCGTTCAATTTCATTAATTAAACATTGTATCGAAATTTAGATGATTTAAAAATCTTCCTGTAGAATGTATCTGAAATTAGGTTTTTATAGTTTCAGAGCTAAAAAAAGGAAGAGAATTCTAGACGGTGATGGTGACACTCCCACCGGTGTGACCAGCTTAGCTGAGTCCAAGGAAAACCACAGTGGGCTCACACAGGAGATAATGGCTCTAGAGCTTAGCCAAAACACGCCCAAGCGAATGGCCATACATCCTACTCCCGACAGACGCAAGAATCCGATAAAAGGTGTCCTGAAAAAGAGGTATGAGAACCTGTCGGTTTTCCGTAGCATTTCACCCATCGGGTTTTTTGTCCTGTCTCTAGAGGCGAAAAGCCTACTGTAGTATTCTTCTGGTTTCAAATATGGGACATTCTTCTCTTAGCCAGAGACACTGCGTTTTCTTTCCAGAGTCCATATGCCCTACACAAGGCGTTTATTGCCTGTTTATTTATCAATAAGATGCATAGACATTCTTTCATTTTTATATTTGCTCTCTCTCTCTCTGGAAGTTCTGGGTCTGAGACTAGTGGTAACTAACCACTAGACAACAGAGGTGGTTAAAAGTTTATAAAAGATTAAAATTAACTAATTTAAATAATATTGAAAAGTGGAAGGGTTAAGGGGAAGCCTTTACCAGCAGTAACACGAAATTAAGTATACAAATCAATAAATAAAATTGCAAAAAAGGCAATCAATTTTTTCTTCCTTTCTGTCATTAGGTGGGCCTCACAAGACGACAGCCACCATTTCAATGTAGGAGTAATATTCTCAACTCCAGTATCTAACAACAAATCACCTGGAGCGAAGAAGAGGCATAAAGCAACGCGTTTCAACTTGCCCAAAAACGAGATACAACCAGAGACTGGATCCAGCACCAAAGAGAAGAGTATTATATTTAGCAAACACATTTCTACAAGTTTGGAAATTTTTCCTACAAGAAGAATGAGCAAGGTTACTTTTTCTTTTTATATACTAATAACTAATTAAGTGTTACACATTCCTTCCACTAATTTGCTTGTGTGTTTTATTAGCATGAACTAATAAGTGGGTTCTTGTCTGCAGGTGAATCAATGCAATCAGGGTAATGGTGATCAAACCACTCTGATGCATCAATTTAGACTATTAGTTTGATGATTATTTATATATAAGGTCACTTTTTATTAACTGCAAATATTTTGACAAAACATCTAATTATATCAGAGAAATAAGGCAAAAAAAAAATTCAGGTTAGTGTTTTTTTAACTTTTCCTGGCACAAAAATTGAAATATTTTTAAAAGCGGCCTCTCTGTCAGCTTTTTTTAATGAAACTAGGGGCACGTGTAAGCGGTGAAGGCATTGCGGCCTCTTTATTTCGGCTCCCTTGAATTGAAACCACCGAAAGTGCTTTATTTTTCTTTTTAATCGAAATGTCTTTTGGCGTTTTTCTTCAAAACTAGTGTATACAAATTTTAGGTTTTTTCATAAAAATATTTAATATTATGTTGTTGAATATATCCTCAAAATATTTGCAGTTAATAAAATGTGACCTTATATAATTTTACGCAAATATTGTTGTGAACAAATTACAATTTGGTAGTGCACCTGACTCAGCATGTCATGGGGTGCGGGTTCGAATCCCGCTCGTGGATTTTATTCAACACTCTTTTTTCAAACTATTAGTTTGGCTTAACTTCACCTTTTAAATTATATTTGCTAATAGTGTTTATTTATATTTATTTTGTAGGAAGAGAGATCGCCGACGGATTTGTGTAAGACTCCATTAGCTACTGTAAATACGCCATACAGGACACCCAAAAGCGTCAGGCGCGGAAACCTAATCTCTGACCATCGGATTTTGGGAACCCCAGACTATTTAGCGCCAGAATTATTACTGAAGTAAGTGTTAGACACTATACGGATCTACTTATGCAATCTCCCTTGTAACTATGGAAACTGTAACTCTGAAAAGAGGTTAGAACGCCAGGATACGATAAGACGTAAAATAATCATCTTTATATACATCTATATATTAATACGTGAAGCAAAAACTTTGTACCCGTTTTTACGAAAATTGCGCGGACGGAGAATTATGAAATTTCGCACACTCATAGTTTATATAGAGAAGGTTATCCGAATGTTAATATTTTTTATAATTATTCGTAAAAAATCAACAAAAACAACATTACACACACTACCATGTATTTGACACACACGTATTGTTTGTCTTTTATGCGGCCGACATCTGCCAATGCCGATCCAAACTCACATTCTATCTTTTTAAATTTTTCATTGCTTAGGATACAATCCCTGCAGCCTTAATAAAATTACGGTCGAATTTCGACCACTGGGCCACCACTATATATATAAATCTTCTGTGCGTGTGTATGAAATTGAACTCCTAAACGGCTGGACCGATTTTAATGCAATTTTCTGTATGTGTTTAAGTAGATTCGAGAATGGTTTAGATTTACAATTGGACCCGGTAGGTGGCGCTTCTATAGGGGTCCATCATAGGATACGGGTGTTCTTAAGCGGACGAATGATTTGTTTGTTTTGTTGTCATGAAAACTGTCAAAGCGGTACGAAGTCCGCCGGTCAGCTAGTAGATCTATATAAAGACGCCTCGGTGGTCGAGTGGCTAAGCGCTCGGCCCGATATCCCAAGGTCCCGCGTTAAATTTCCAGGTTGGGTAAAGTGTGTTTCGGATTTTTTCCCGCATTGATGAGTTCGATGGCGCAGTGTTTAACGCGCCCGGTCTGCGAGTGCTGAGGTTAAGCAACTTTCGCAAAGGCCGGTCATCGGATGGATGACCAAAAGTTTATCATCTCGAGCTCCTCCGTGCTTCGGAAGGCACGTAAAGCCGTTGGCCCCGGCTGAATTAGCAGTCGTTGATGATGATGATGATGAACCCGCATTTGTAAAGCGTAGTTGTGAAGACAATACCCATCAATTTTATTGTAGTATGACTTGATTTCAATGATGGAGGCCTTTGCCCAGCAGTGGGACAGTTATAGGCTTTTTACTTTACCTAAAGAGCATCCAACTTTGGTAGGGGAAGACAGTGACTGGCTAAAAGCAATTGCTGTGACTTAGTAAAGCATAAATATTGTTATCAGTGATTTATGATAATGCCTCTATTACTGAAAGTACCTGCTAGTGTTTTATTTCATCTGTGGACTTGTTTTGTATCTGTTTTCAGAAAAGGTCATGGGCCGTCGGTCGATTGGTGGGCGCTAGGAGTTTGCCTCTACGAATTTATGACAGGCGTGCCTCCCTTCAATGATGAAACCCCGCAGGCTGTGTTTAAGAATATACTTTTGAGAAGTGAGTATATCTCCTGCCTGCTGACTGGTACCTATGAGAGATTATCATTATCATAATTTTTTTGCCGATCCGATCTGAATCCCTTGGTCTCGATCCGATCCGAACCCCTCGAAGAATTTTGTAGGGAACGTGAGCACGCACAACTGCGTGATGCCGTTCCCTCTAGAAAACCTCTGACGGTGCTTCGTTTTACACGACTTCTCCGGTGAAGCTGAAAATGCCGTTTGAAGCAATCTCTCTCTCCAAAAAGTTATTTTTTAGCAGTAACACATTATTTTTTTAACAATATTATCTAAGTCATATACTTATGTAAATCAACACAGATTATAAAAAAAGTGAGTCATGTTTTGCGTACCTTTAGAACCTTGTATCTGTGGATTGGTAGTCGAACCAAGCTAGCAGATATGCATACACTCAAAGTAGATACTAACACCACTTAGTTCAACACATTTGGTCTTTAAAAAAAAAGTACGGTCTGGCGGCCTTGCGATCTTGCTTTATAATTAATGGAATCATGCGTTATTTTTCGGAAATCCATAGTACAAAAAATGTAATTGAAATTAAATGTAGTGTTAATTCCGCTAAATCACTCGTTCATCCAGCTTGGATGCCGTACGCATACACCGCCCTCTCGCCCGCAAAAAATTACAAACAAAAATTACAAAGTTGCGAAACAAATTACAAAAACACAAATGTTGAAAAAAATCAAATCATGCTTGTGGAAATTTTTTCAACATTTGTGTTTTTGTTTTTGTAAGTTTTATATTACTAACAAAAATTGCATTAAATATGTATTTTCGACTTTAAAGTATTTGTATATGGGCCATCGTAGCTTGAAACAAATGATTATTCTATTATCTCTATCTATATGTATCGTTATCTCATGTCCAGACATCGAATGGCCGGAAGAAGACGAGGCCCTCTCAGTGGAGGCGGTGAGCGCGATCGAGTCCCTCCTCACGATGGACCCGCGCGCGCGCCCCGCCGCGGCGCTCGTAAAGCAGATGCCGCTGTTCCGCCGCGTCGACTGGGACAACCAGCTCGGCGCGGAACCGCCCTTCGTGCCCACGCCTGATGATCTGCACGATACCGGGTACTTCCAAGGTAATACTTACCCACTCAGTTATAATAACCGTTTTGGTTAGATGTCACTATTGCCGCTAATAAGCAGTCAAAATCAAAGTAGTGAAAAGATTGGTTGTTTTTTTATGAAATTAGGTTGGTGCTTTTTTTTAACCGATATACATTTTCTTTGTTGCAGCTCGAAACATATTACAGCAGCTGCATGTATCGAACTTCGACATTTAAGGCGTTGATCGGATTTATTTTAGTATTTGGCCGATTTAGCGCCATGATGTTTTTATTATACCATCTATTCAATACGTCTCGTACAGATGCTAAAGTCTTAAAAAGGTAAAAATATTGTAACATAGATACTTCTTTTGCTTTTTAATTTAAAAAAATCTTCACCCGCTCTCCTGCATTTGTGGCGACGCCGAAGTGACTGATTTCAGAGTGATAAAATAATATAGATTTTGTATTGTGCTATTAACTTAAGTATTAAAATAACTTTAAATTTTTTAGTATACAAGTACTATTATTACTACTTAGGACCTAGAACACTTCCAAGGTACTTGTAATAGTAAAATAAATAAAAATAAACATAGATATATGACTTTTTTGCTTAATGATTTTTGATAATGTAATGTTGAAATCCGGTGATAATTTAATATTGTAATAATTAAAATATACTTATGTACTGATGTTTATTCTGCTGAAGACTGAAGAGGAATGTGAATTTTAGGTTATGTATTTATTGTTATGTATTAATAATCTTAACTTTAGTCACAATGTAAGTATATTAGTCAGGTATATTACAAAGAGTTCTTAAATAAACACATATATTTTACGTAAAATGTATTTTATTGGTCACCAATTTATTAAGAAAGGCAAGATCGATGGGTTGTCTTTCTCAAACAATTGAAGAGAGCTTTCAATAATGGTCCTTAATCCATCATAGTTAGAGCTTAAATTATTAAAATGTGGTATGCTACTTGGAGTTCTTCTGTATCCAGGGTAGGAAGTGGGTGACGCGCGTGTACACTCCCGGGTACTGGCCCTTGCCGCAGCCGATGCCCCACGAGACCACGCCCACCTGCGTCCACCGACCTCCCTCACTCACCATAAGCGGGCCGCCACTATCACCCTGCAAAGTAGACATTTAATATGAAAAACTACACCAGGAACTCCAGTTTGAAGCTTCTGGGTATTTTTTTAATGCGTAGGGTGGCTAGCGAGTCGTCGTGTCACGTGGTGGAAAGTAATTACCGGTGGATACCCGCATAGAGGAATTGCAGATGTGTTGCCGGCTTTTGAGGGAGTAGTCCATTTTGTGTTTTGTGATTTTAGAACTTAAGCGATGATTGCTTTCTTAAGTTTACGCGAACACAACACATTGAAATGAAACCACTTTCACGGTCTATCTACTCGCGTTTATTTTACAGATTAACACACAGAGTGAGGTCACAGGGAGTCTCCCTGTGACCACGGAAGCTGTTAAGGGTTCAAAAGTCAGGATAAACATTAAACTTAATGAAAATATAGTAAAATAAACGCGAGTAGATCCATAAAAGTTTTTTGTTTTTATATCTTATGGATGCCTTCGTCTCATCTGATATTATGTGAATCCTCAACTACTGAGATACTGGCTATCTTATCTTTAGCCAGGACACAACAATGCTACAAACATTAATGTCATAGCGACATTAAATAATTATAAAATATAGTGAAACAATTAAATGCCTACCTGACCCAGCCAGGAATCGAACAGGGCTTTGGCAATGCGGGCGGCGGCACTGACCATTTAATTGTTTCACTTTAATTTTTAATTATTTCATTCAGCTCAAGTTAAAAATAAAGGGTTATGGCGACATATTTAGATAAGCCTGCTAACCAGGCGGACAAACAAGCCACCAACCAAAAAAGTGGTTTAATATCAATGTTAAGCGATGATATGGAACTTACACTGCACGAGTCCATGTTGGCTTTGCCGGCACACAGCATGTGTTCCACGATGCCGCCGGGCGCAGCGCCGCCGTACTTCAGCCGGCACTCGTTGTTGGTCCAGATGGGGATCGTCACCTCTTGCAGCGTCGCCGGTTGAGGGCCGCCTGAAACAAAAAGTTGGTTTATATTTAACGCTAATTTTTAATAGCCAATTATTAAATAGCCTATAGCCTTCTACAAAAATTGGGCTATCAAATGCAAAAAGTTTTTTTCTAATCCAACTGGTAGTTGTAAAGATTAGCCCGTTCAAATAAAAAAACAAACTCTTCAGCTTTATTATATTAATATCCTTACGGAGGCGGGGATTATCGGGGAATCTCTTTGTTCTTGCCCGTCGCATGAATTTTTTAATTAAATATTTGATTGTGTTTATGGATACTTTAAATCAATATTTTTTCAGTATCAGAATCAGAATCTTTTTTTTTTGTTGTAGTTTATGTACTTGAATAAAATTAAATCCAAATTTAAAAAAAAGGGTTCACTTGTTTTTTATACTGGTTATGGGCGGTCAAACTGTTAACGCAAATTAGGTAGGTACACCGGCCTGCACATTGGACTACCACAAATTTTCAAATTTCCCCTTTTTGTAATACTCACTCTCTCGCAAACTTCCCCATCCGATGACGGTAGCAGTTTGACCCGCGTAGATCCGCCCCCCGGCTGGCAAGCATACTGGCCTCACATTTTTCGTGAACGAAACTGGTTGATCCAGGGTTAGAATAGAGATGTCGTTATACTGCAAAAAGGACATCACATACATTGAGTATATTTTCGGATTCGATTTTTAAAAAAATGCAAACTGTAATCATTTGGCCACCAACCTGCCTTTTGGTGAGCGGTAGGTGACGTAAGGTGGTGCATGCTTAGACAGGAAATGCCTATTCACTCTTGCTTTGAAGAGACCCAGGTCGTAGTGAACAGGGAAAACGTGACGTGAGAAAAAATCTGCTGTTTCATACATTTTGGTCGAATGAATATTGATGTTTTGTATGGAACAGCTGATTTTTTTTTCGAGTTACGAAGTTGGTCCAATAGTAAAAGTTGTTCGTTTATATCACGGGAGTCATGTCGGAAGGTTTGGATGGTGATAAAAAAGTCGACCTGTATACTCGTAAAAATGTGTCTGTTAGTTCGGAGTTTCGAACATCTAAGCACATGAGTAAATATCTATTGACTCATTTACTCATTTGATTGAAATTGTTATTTTTTTATTAAACATTTTCTCGCGTCATCCTATTCTTCTCGCGAGCATCCACGAGTGTGGAACAAAAGAAAGCGGACACAATCAACAGATGGCGCTGTTAAGAAATGTTAAGTACTCTTTCTTTAGTTCGCATGCTCACGCTCCTTTGTTTGTTGATTTGAAATGAATAGAACTGAAATCTTTGCGTGCATTGCGTTGCGTTATCATATTATTAAGCTCACCGATCGTAAGCTTGTTAAAAATGAGTTGAAAAATATGATTGTTTTACCAAAGTGCGCATGTCGAAACCGCGATGCCTGACAACTCTCTTGATTTTCCTCTCGATGTGCTGGGTCTCTGAGTTTGTACGAATGTTGTGGTCGCCCAGCCTTGCAGTCAGCCGTGCCACGTCCCAAGAGGTCATGCTGTAAGCAGAATGTTTAAGTTCTCGGCTGAGCATAATATTTTATCTGTTTGTAGGTATATCTACTTAAAAACTTTTACTGTCAAATGTTTGGAAGGGGATCTTAAACTAATAAAGACAGATTAAATAAAAGTTTATAAAAATCCAATTATTTCTATAACACACAACTAGCGATATCGAAACGACTGAGTCTACACTCCACAATCAATATTAATCTAGCCGAAAAAATGTCACCAAAAACAGGCAAGTTGAAGGCTAATTCCGTCGAGTAAAGAAAAAAACTGTCTATATTGATATCAAGAGCTGAATATAGGTACTATCTGATACTCACTGTGCTACACAATGCGCGGCGGACAGCACATGCCTATCGTCCATTAGGGAGCCGCCACAGAACTGGCGGCCGCCGTTGAACAGCGCCACGATCCAAGGCCACTCGTTCAGCTCCGCGTTGTGCCCGCCGACTATGCGCTCGTCATCTGTCTCGATACTCTGAAGAAGGTTTTTTAAAAATGGTAAGTATATGTAATATCTTGCACTTCTGTAACCTTTTTTAGGCATGTTCTGGGGTAAACTTATGGTCGAGTACCAAAGAATCGGGAGAAGAGGGTTTCTGAAGCCTAGGTCAAAATGTGGAATAAAAAGAAAATGTAGTTCAATGGCGCAACTGCTACGCGTTTGCGTTGCAATGCCGAATGAGTGACCAAATAAAATCAAAACGTCCGTGCTTCACAAGGCACGTTACTTTGTCAACCAGTCCTTAGATGTTAGTGGTTAAAACCCACCAGACTGGATTGGGCGGGCAGGGTGGTTTCTGGCTCCATCTCCTGGTGTGCAAACTTTTCCGCGTAAATGGTACCTGTTTCATGTGGGAATGCTTGGGAACCCTTGAGTATTGTTTTTAAGACCGAATATAGTCTTCTGGTATCTGATGGCGAAGAAGCTGGTTCAGTATTCTTACCTTAGCATTCTTGTTACCGCATGATCCATCAACCGCCGGATGTGCTGGTGGTCTACTTGGCTGGGTGGGATACATCGGCGGCCATGTCTGCAAATTATTACAAAAATATAAATATAATTAACAGAATAACGCCCTTGACCCATCAAGTAACATTTATATATCAAATGTTAATTTCTCAAACATTTTTCTTAAAAATAGATCATGACTCCGTAACATTCTAAACTGTTTAAAAAACTATTTTCTTTCTATGATTGCATAAAACCACTTTTACGGATCTACTCGCGTTTATTTTACACATTACTTTTTAATGTTTATCCTGACGTTTCGAACCCTTTGCAGGGCCCGTGGTCACAGAGAGACTGTGGAGTTGGTCGTCTCATAATTAGTTAGTAGCTTGTATACCCTCATTTAAATTTAATCAGGTGCGTTCCGTTTTACGCAGAAAGAGCTTACAGTATCTTTGGTCTGGCAGTATGGTGTTGGGGCTGGGATTTAATATTTTGTATGATGGGATCCCATGCTGGTGGTAGATTCCTAAACTAGAAGCTTTAGAAAACAATATTCTTTCTACGAGTATATCTTTTTTCTATTTCTATTCTGAATACGAACTAAATCGTGATGGAATAATTTGCTGGCATTGGAGAAAGAACTTTGAGATTTATTACCTGAACAAGAAGAGCAAAGGAAGATGGATTGATGGATGGATAAATTGTGTAAGTATGATAGGATTGAGAAGAAAGTTTGATGAGACAACTGCTAACCTGAATAGAAGAAAAAAACATACTCCGTCAACTCCATATAACTAGATTGAGAACAAGGTAGTATTTTGATGACGATGGTACTTGCCTGTTTAGTTGTAGGTCTTGTTGTCATCTGTGGTTTGGTTGCCCACGTGGAGGTCATAGTCGTAGGTGGCCTGGTAGTAACGCCGCCGCCGGCGACTAAAAGAAACAGAAATGTAATTACAGATTTTTTTTTACTTTAGTTACAGACACAGTTAAAACTTACCTTATCTCTAATCTTCGGAACAACAATGCTACTATAATTGATGCTATGGCTAAACTTGTCCTAGAATTGGACCTACCAACCTAAAGAGGGAGGATGCGTAGGCGCAGTGTGGTCGGGTGGGTGCGTCGGCAGCGGCGGGATGGCGGGCGGCCACCCTGCTGGGATCTGGCGGTAGTTGAAGCCGTTGAACCCCCATTGTGGGGATAGAGCGGCCAGTATCCCTCTGTGGAAGCTAAGACAAACAAATACAAATTATTATTCATTCGTTCCACGGTTTTGTTCAAAAGTTTATAAGAATTTTTAATTTTACTTAGTCATACTAGATGGCATTAGTGGTCGACGGGAACCAAACACTTTTTTCCTTTAAATCTTTAAAGATAGGGGTCAGCTATTGATTTGCGACTTTATCAACAATTTAATATAGACCACGTACCTACTTTCACGTACCAGCTTCCTTCCGTGGTCATCCAGTAAAATTTTAATGAAATTCTATGTTGTTTTATTATGACACGGAGACGGAGTAGATTTTAGTGACGGCAGTGTTCATAATCCCAAAGACCCAGATATATGCAGCACTCTCAGACGGTGCAGCAGACACCGAAATCCTTGCGCGTTAAGAAAATATGGAGCATATTTCAGGGACGGTACTGTTGATTTTATTTTTATATTTATTTTAATATATTTCAAAACTCACAGCTCTTAATCTAAATTAACAAACTTATATACCTACTTAAACATACAGCAATTAACTAATTTTCTATATACTTACTGTTACTTATAACATTTGTAAATAAGAGAAAACACATTTTTAACCTGATAGGTTATTTAATTAACTAATATACAATACATAAATATGGATAAACACATATATAAATATACATACATTAGACTATACACAATATAATATACATAACATATATTTACTAATCATTATTTTACATAGAGGTGGAAAGTAAATTGCCAATGTCATTTTTAAAAGAGCTCAATGAGGAACAGAATAAGTATGTTGCTGAAATTTCTTTTTTCATTATATGTTTTCTGAAGACGATTTATAACTGAACTTTGAGCGTAAATACTCCGTGCAAACATAATCCAGAAATACGCGTTACCTAGACAATTGCGGCGGCAGCTGCATCGGCACGGCTGGCGGCAGCACGCCCAGACGCTGCACGTCCGGCTCTTGCTGCGGCGGGGTACCCACGGGCTCGGTGCAGCACACACCGAACACCTGCAAAGCATACGGCATGGTTAAACCAATCTGAGGTCCTAGGAGGAACTAGATGGCGCAGTGGTTAACGCGCCGGCGAGTGCTGAGGTTAAGCAACTTTCGCAAAGACCGGTTATCGGTGACCAAAAATTTATCATCTCGAGCTCCTCCGTTCTTCGGACTACGTACGGCACGTAAAGCCGTTGGTCCCGGCTGCACCAGTAGTCGTAACAGCTACCAATCCGCACTGGGCCGCGTGGTGGTTCATGGCCCGTTCTCGCTATCTATCCATAGGGAAGGCTCCTGCCCCAGCAGTGTAGACATAAAAAATGAGCTGATGATGATGATGATGAGGTACTAGCCTGAGGTTAAGTTGAATAACGAGAGCAGAAAACCCGAGGGCGTCTGAGGCTGACACACCATTGAGACGGAGAGGAGCTGAGCGGAGGAAAATAACCTTTATTGTAACGTCTCTTATTCTCTTTTAAGGAACTATTTTGTTTATTTTTCACACCTCTCCGCATCAATGGCGTGTCACCTTTAGAGCGCGCGCTTTATGCGAATCATCATATGATTTAAACAACTCGGAGAAATTCGTAAGGGACGGGCATGCTTGCGTGATGCGAACTTGATAACCTTGAGGATTGTTCACTTACCACGGCCTGAGGAACCATTAAGTTTTTCGGCGCCCACGCTGTAAAGGTAATTCAGTTGGACGTAAAAAGTTACAGTAGGATGTAAAGAAAATTCAGACGTAGGTATAAACACAAATCTACCTATTTTTTACCTACTACTCATTTGAGACCTCTTTATATTTGTAGAAAGAATAGGCGAACGTAGCTAAGCACAAAACTAAATCATATGAAACCTTAAAAGATATCTATGGAATAATATGATAATTAGCTCAAAGTCACCTCCATATTGTCACCGCTGATGTAGCTACAGGTGTCATAGTGGCCCATGACCCACCCGTCGTGCCCAGAGAGGTCGACGACCTTGATCAGAGGATAGCATTCTCGAAAGCTTTTGCAGGTCCCTTTCTTGCCCAGAGTAGTTTGGCAATCCTGTCCGAACGGTCCTTCGTCAGCCTAGAACAAATTACAATGTTCCTAAAACAACAAAATGGTTCCGATGCGTGAATTAAGGTCGTAAAAATATATATCTGTACTAATATTATAAAGCTGAAGAGTTTGTTTGGTTGAACGCGCTAATCTCAGAAACTACTGGTTCGAATTGAAAAATTATTTTTGTGTTGAATAGTCCATTTATTGAGGAAGGCTGTAGGCTATATTACGTTACGCTATGACTAAAAGGAGTGGAGCAGCAATGAAAAATGTTGCGAAAACAGGAAAAATATTTACGCGGGTGAAACCGCGGGGCACAGCTAGTCACATCTATATTTATACTTTATCTATACTATTAATAAAGAGGTAACGTTTGTGACTTTGTTCGTTTGTATGTCGGGCCTAATCTCTGGAACTACTTACTGGTCCAATTCCAAAAATTCTTTTACTGACAGAATGCTACATTCCTTGCGGGTAACATAGGCTATATTTAAATTTAATAAACAAAATCTTTTAAATCTAAAATCCACGCGGACGAAGTCGCGAGTAAAGTGCAAGGAGGTCATAATATTATATTAGTTAGTATTCTATTCTAAATTAAATCATTACTAGGTATACATATTTGTACTACAAATTTGTTGTAGTTTAGCGTCTCTTAAGTTTAGTGATAACTTATAGTCTTATCACTGATAAGACTATATGTTTTATTTCCCAAAGTACTGGATTTCTAACGGCATCACGTATTGTGCACGATCTGGTAGGCTACTCTTGATGCAAACTCAATCTCAATACAATTCCAATGCGATTAATATGTATCGATATTGGGATAAGTTTCGCAATTTCAGAACGCCCCATATCGATAATAATTTGTTTACTCAATTTCCACGAAATTTAATTCAAATGTGGCGCTATTATCGCTTTTAAGAGTGCCATTTGAATTTTTTAGATTTGTGATTGGAAATTGGTTATTGCAATTGTGTTTCAAGAGTAACCCTACTGGTTGGTGTTTGGATTTGGAAAGGCTTATTCTAAGATGGTATAATCAACTTTAAAGTTGGTATTGAATACCGAAATCTATAAAGAAAGAATCTTTATTTATTTGGGTACTTACCGTTCTAGTCTGGAACAGGAACAGCTGTTTGCCATCACGCGTGCCATTCTCTGCTTCCCGCTTTACTCGAGATACTGCAGCTACAAAACAAAATTAAGAGTTGTAACAAAATATTATCCGTTTTTAAGATATGTTTTTATTACCATGAGCTCTTAGAATAATAACGCCTAGAACGATAGTGTCAAACAAAGTTCGTCAAAATATTGAGGCACAAAATACTCCGTCGTGTGCGTCAGCAGATTGTCATTACACACACAACCGTACGAATAAATGTTGCAAGTAAAATGGTAATTTCCCCAAACTCGGGGTAAATGGGTAAGTTACTATACTCTTATTTTGTTTCATAGTTCAAAAATAGTATTGTTGTTACATATGATTTTTTTAATTACTTCAATTTTTTTTATGTGAAAATAGCCACAAAGTACATATTATTTTATTAAGATGTTTTCATTTAAGTTTGTGATTATTATTTAAAAAAGTAAAAATTGTAAGGTACATACATACATAAATAGTCACGCCTCAATCCCTCAGGAGGGGTAGGCAGAGACAATGGACTGCCACTTCTCTCTTAAACTGTTTGGAAGCATAATTTTATCTCATTATGCATTGAATATTATTTCGAGCCTTTAGCTAACTAAAAGATAAGATAAGATGGCGGTGAAGCTACGACACCACAATTTTCATATCATTAGCTACTTATTTAAAGATACTTACATATAACACGAGAACATGTACATACATGTAATGTTATGTAAATGTTGAAGAAGTAAATATAAGAGAGAGTTCCAAAGATGATTTATTTAAATACACACCGAAATAAACACATAACAATAAACTATAAAACTAGGTACAAAAACATGTTTACTGTGAGAAGCTATCAACAAGACTCAATTCACAATGACACATACACATATGTTCTAGTTTCTTTCTTATAAGAACACAAACAATTATTTGAACTTATGTCAAGTTAGTGTTGATTGCAACTGGCCAGCATCACTGACCAGTATCCTTTCAACACACCCCCTCAATCAACTGCCCTTGACAAATGTAACAATGTTTGGTGATAAATAAGAATGCCAATATTTATTCATCTACTTTATTGCACAAAAATCAGTCTTATCAGAAAAAAATACTGTTATAACATTTTTTCAGCATGTCAGTTTAAAATCCTTGTAGCTGTAACTATTTTCTAAATAACTGGCGCTTTGATAACAGCAATCGTGATAAATTGTCTTTCTTGGACTCTAGACTTGGATAAAAACAACTGTAAATAAAAAAAACTCTGAACACAAAATGGGGTAAAAGTTTTCCTACATCTAGCAAAACATACATGGAATGACATATTACAAATTTACAAACATTAATATCGTGTTTTACGAAATAATAGACATTGATTAGCTGTTCTTACAGGTGAAATGTAATCTTAACATCCTTTTTGCTAGATTTTGACTTGTGAAAGCATCCTTTGATGGCACAAATCGTCATTATAAACAAAAATTGCGGAGCTGCTTACGACACGACGTGACCTTGAATACTAGCGAGCCGTTCGGCCAACCAAGCCACATATGGCTTGGTTAAACTTGCCTCAATCACCGTGCGCGTACTCGGCTTCTAGGCGTTATTATTCTAAGCATGAGCTTTGTTATTTTATGTTTCGTTGTGGGTATACGCAACTTCGATAATATACATATGAGCAATTTGGCAGATGCACCATAGACACATTAAGCGTCCCAATCTTTAAAAAAGTCAAACGTACATCAAACTAAATGAAAAACTAAAAAATGTAGATCTAAAAAGGCCACAATAGGAAACAATTGTTTTCATTGTGACCAATTGTTTGCCTATTAAAATTAAAGTCACTATTTTGTTGCAATATCAATGAACCATTAATTAACCTAGCGTAATACGATACACAATAATTTTCGAAATTAAGTAACGACTATCTTATGGGTAAGGAATTCAAAAAAGTTGTTTCCACTACGTTTGCTTAATGTTACTTTTTAGACCCTCCTCCAGTTGGTTCTAATCAATTTGTTGTCAAGTTAAAATGTACGCATTTAATTGCACACTGCATACGTGACGTGTCAGTGCAATAAACACGCCATGCGTATCCAGTTGACAAAGTTAAGGCACAAAATAAGAAGACCTAGGAGGTTATCTTAATACATATCACGCTAGAGCAAGGCACACATAGACCCTCTCACGAACACGGATCTCGCAACAGCTCAGAATGGGTCCGAGCACAGCTGTTGCGTGTTTCCGTATCGAGCGCTTTTGTATGAAGCTTACATTCTGCAGTCTCCTTATTTTGTAGTTAAGGGCTGTTTAGATTTGCTACAAATACTAAATCTACGTCAAACAATATATTTACGAAAAATTTCTTGTTTAAATAAATTTGAACAGATACCTAAGATAATTTAGAAGGTTATTCATCTGTAAGTAAAAAAAAAAATTCAAAATTCAAAATCATTTATTCAGTTTAGGCTACAAATAGCTCTTATGAACGTCATTATGCCATCGGTTCGTAAGTCTACTCTGGGCGGGAGATCTTGTACTGAGAAGAACCGGCAAGAAACTCAGCAAGTGTCCAGATCTTTTCTCCCTTACATCGTCAAAAATATTGGAAAATGCCCTATCATAAAAGGACATTTTCCATCACAAATAAAAAAAAAAAACACATAATATAAAGGACAATCACATGAGAAAAAAAAATAGTTTGCAAAAACACCATTTACCAGTTAAATTTTTTACAATGTCATACAGTACTAGTAAAAGTCAAAACCTGTCTAAGAAAAAACAAAGTTAAACTATAGTTGATAATAATAAAATTAAGACAAGTATGCAAGAGCAGACCAGCCTCCACAGGCGGCACCCGTTCACGAGTATGACATAATGAATCAGCCATCGCTTCGCTCAACCATATTTTAGGGAACGTAACGACCCGACGCACATGCCACCACCGCAGAGACAATAAAGAGAGCATGACACACCCAAGCTACTCTAAATCAAAACTAATTGAAATGTTTAGTAGGTTCCCATAGTAAATCAACTTTATGAAGTGCCATTGAGGTAGGTAGACGATCGTTCTTACATACATACATACATCACGCCTTTTTCCCGGAGGGGTAGGCAGAGACCACCTCTTTCCACTTGCTGCGATCCTTACAGACTTCTTTCGCTTCATCCACATTCATTAGTCTCTTCATACACGCTCGTCGGTTTAGGGTACTCTTGACCTGACCTTTTTTAAGGACCTGACTTTTTTTTCAAAAACGTAGTTTCTGATCGGATAGCTATTTTATTCGTCCCAGATGTGCAATCAATCACTCATCACTCTATCATATCATGATATACTCGTATCAATGTGATGCATATCATCAATGCGACGTATAACAACTTTATAAATTTTCTAACCATGAATCTGAAAACCTGTGTAATTTACTACTCAACAATTCATAGAAATCTTAAAATACCGGGGAATGAAATACCGATCGCGTTTCTTATTTATGCTTCATAACAAAGCATTCGCAAAGCAAACCAAAATAATAAAAAATAAAAAACATAACTGAAGAATTTTTGTCTCTAAATTTTCAGTATTGGGAACGAAAAGAACTTTTAACAAAAAAGAAAATTAATTATTTTATTTTACAATTAAACTTTATATGTACTTACTAACACACAAGCAGGCGTTGAAATAAATAAAGGCCAATAAAAGTACAGTAAATACGTAAGTAAGATCGCTCATTCCAGTTTTTAAGCTAATGATGATTTAAAAATATAAAATGCTTTTTGTCCAATACCGCTGGTTAAATTGAAGTAACGGTTTAATCATTTACGAGTACCGTAATAACATCCACAAAGTATGTAGTGTGTAAGCCCACTAAACCGGATAACACCCAAAAAGGCCATTTGACCGCTATCAATTGGACATGTGTACTTTAATCGGTTTTATATTAGTATGCATAATTTTATTTATAGCCAGTGTACTTACATACCATTGCCAATAATACATTTATGGTAAACATACCTACTACTGAGATTTTCGCGCTAATATAGAAGACATTAGTAAATTAGCATACGTTTAAATATAACTTTAACAGTAATAATGATTCACCTGTTGTTCTTTTTTTATATTAAAAGAAGGCAAACGAGCAGGCGGGTCACCTGATGGAAAGTAATCACCGCCGCCCATGGACACCCGCAAAACCATAAAAATCGCAGATGCGTTGCCGGCCTTGAGGAAGGAGTTGATTCTTGAGGAGCAAGTAGGAATTGGAAGGGGGGAGTGGGGTGAGAGATGGACCTCCGGTACTTTCACTCACCGGACGAAACACAACAGCAACGAGTGCCATTGTTTCACGCCGATATTCTGTGAGAGGGCGGTATTACGCCGGGCGAGCCGGCCCATTTCGTTCTGCTGTAAATCTTTAAATTAAAAATGTAATTCAGTTGATGAGGTCTCCAGGTGAAGTGCACTTCCATCTTTGGCCTTACCATAACTTAACATAAGGTGAGAAGGTCAAGTGCTTAGTTGAAGTAATAAAAAAAATCCAAAATAAATTAGCGCTATTAGGCATTGGATATAAAAGACATCAACGAGTCACTACATGTTATTACATTTTTAAAATTTTAGCTTTTGATGAAATTAAATCCTTCCATAGAGTGATTTTTATTAGTTTATTTTTTAATCAGAAAGTGGTTGCAGTTGCAAGATCACATGGTTGCTTAAATTTAATATGAGTAGTATGTAAACACTATTTGCCTTACAAATAAAAAAGAATAAGGTCCGAATTCCGTGTTTTGTTCCTGTCATGTAAACGTCATTTCAAATTACAGTAAAAGAGACAAAACATGGAATAACTATTCGGACCTTATTCTTTGTTTATTTGTAAGACACTATGGGTAATTGGGTAATCTATGGCCTGGAATAGTATTCTTCAACCTTAGTTATTAAGATACAAATAAATTTGATAAAAGAGAATTTCTTTTTAGCAAAGAACAACATCATCGTCATACACGGGGCTTGCTTGGCAGAATTAGTTACAGAGACGAGTGTTTTTGAGTAAACACGCATGTTACGCGCCATTCGTTTGGGCCGCTGCATAACGGTTGCCGTTATATTGTAACGATTTTCTTGGATGCCGATGCCTTACTGTTCGAGTGTGGGTACTGCATTTTTGGAATTTGTAATACTGCCAACTAATTTAAATAAATAAATAAAGCATTAATACATTATTGCCACACAAAATACGAGTACAATAAATGTTACTTCAAACACTCGTCTGCACATCAACCTTAACTTTAACCTTAATTTAACCGCCTCGGTGATCTAGTGGTTAAGACCACCGGTTTAGACCCAGAGGTCCCGGGTTCGATTCCCAGTGGGGGGTACATGTTTGTGTACTCTGTTTGGTTGGCGTTAGGGCTTGTTTGTCCGCCTGGCTAGCTACCACCATCTTATCTAAATATGTCACCATAACATCAATGTTTAGCATTGTTGTGTTCCGGCAGCTAGAGATAAGATAGCCAGTGCCTCACTAGTCCAGGATCCCGGGTGAAGTGCGCTTCCATCATTGGTCTTATCATCACTTAACATCAGGTGAGATCAAGGCACTGTGCTTACCCGTTAATATAAAAAAAAACCTACCACAAACTGTCACCTCAATAGACTCTGAACTTTATGTTTAAGGCATATGGTTGAACATTTATTGAATAAATTTGACAGTTGGAGGAGTTGGAGAGGTTGATGTACAGGCGTCTGTACTTTAAACTATTAGCACTGGCAACCAGGTCAATTTTGGTTTTTTATGGTATCTGAACAAAAGCCTTGTTGAAATTTTACTCGAATATTTAATAAGAGGAACTTATAGGTATTATATTTTCATAAAGTAACGTTGTTGGGTTATTATGTAGGTATGTAGGTACATGATTTTTAACATAAAATAAATTCTTTATGTAGTAAATAAGTAAGTAGCATAAAAGCTTAATGCTATTTTACTATTTGTACTTCCTTCGCCACCGTCAGTATAAATTAAAATTAGCTCGAATGCGATCATAAGATAAATTAAACTCCACAAAAAATGTCGCTCGAGCAACCAACCTTAAAGATGATGCCAGCGAAGAGCTTAATACTGCGAGCATATACGATTAGGGACCTCATCGCTTCGCGATTAAGCTTGATATCCTATGGCGATGCGTAGTTAATGTGTGTTCTTTAAAGGTTCCTAGATTCAACGGAAGGAAAAAATAAAAAATATCAGTAAAAAGCTGAAATGTGCTTTAGAACGGGGGTAGAGACTATATTTTCGAATGATGAAAACATGCAACACCATAAATAGCCTCACCTTGCGTGCAAGTAGACCGATTTCTGTACCTAACCCATCCTTGAACTTGGCATTGGTTTGGATTCATTCGTTGACCGAGCGTTGAAGCGCTTTACAATTTAATAATTTAAAATAGGTAGATCTTTGCGAGCGAGTTGAATGTCGCCTTTCAATTGACAATATTTATAATTAAACTTATAAATCTTATTCAGAAAAAAAATTAAGTATTTTTTAAATGCAAGTCGTTATTGTTATCTGTGTTAAAACTAAATAATTAAAATATTTTCATTCCTACAAAACTTTAAAATAAGTGATCTTGAAACTCCAAGAATTTTGGTTACGCCAAGGTTGCACAAACTCTACTTGTATCGATATGGAATTTGTTCAAAAATGTTGAAGGAATTTTGAATGACTTTGGTGCACAGTTCCTTTAGTTATCATATTTTTGATGGAACACATATGATACTATTTTATTCCGAGAAAACACCTTAGTCCGATAGTTATGCTTTTTGTGACAGACTGAATTTTACGCGGGAGCGAAGCCGCGATTGGAAACTATTAGCATACATATTATGCTTACTCATGCACACTACTTGTTGTATGTCGTTACTTCTATTAAAGCTGTGAAGTTTCTTGCGCCCATTCTTGTCCACAGCTAAAAAATAGACGTCCTGAATGGATAGTAGGTAAAAAATGTTTGGACGATTTAAAAGCACTTTTCTTAAGTTTATTTGAATAAAAAATTTTGACTTTAGCTTGAGTAAAACTTTATTCTTACATCCATGTATTTTCGTGGAAGTTATTTATTAGTCACGGTAACTTAATTGGACGAGCGGTCCTCCGGATTGTCGTGGGTTCAATTCTGAGTCAAGTCGTCCTTTTTTAAATGCCTTTTTATATTGTGTATAGTATACATATGTATGTATAAACAATAATAATATATTTTTTAAGTTTAGCATCGGGAATACAAAATAAAAATGTAATAACATAAAAATAAACTCAATTCAAAAACGAGACGATATTGAAGCCGACGATAATTTGGTGAAGCGCTTCTTTAAGATTTAATGATGAGGTGGTGCACACGCCTTAACATGACATTTGGGAGGAGCATACCCAATCATTCGAGGAAATGTGATGCTTAGACTCCACGCCGGCCATGAACAAGTTTCAATCAGCCACCAAGACAATGGACATTTCTCAGCATTCCGGGTTCAGCGATCCAACTAAAGCAAATGTCAGCAGCGTCACCCCGTTTCAATCTCTAGTCGCCGATCTAATTAATGTCCTCAAAGTGGGACCGGCAAAAAACGCAACTACTTAATGCTCACATCTAATGGGCCGTGTAGACGAGACAACAGTCGCTGTAAGCCGAAACTAATTTATTCGGAACAGGCTATTGGTATTTAACCGAAATATGATTGACGTGATCGTTATGTTGATCCCTCAAGAAATTTTATACCTATCATCAGGATTATGAGCAAAATATTATATTATAAATTATTTTAAGCAACAGGGGAAAACAACAGCGAAGAACTTGGTAAACAATGCCGATAACCATTTTCTGTTTATCATCTAAGAATATAAACATCCTTCAGCTTGGTTAGGCTTTCTTTTATAAATATCAGCACATGATGGGTATGTCAGCCACCAATCCGCACTGGTTCTGCGTGGTGGTTTCTCTATCCATCCATAGGAAAGGCTCGTGCCCCAACAGTGGGGACATAAAATTATGGTGGATTGATAGCTATTTAGACAATTAGACTACAAACGGGACTTAAGGCATAACAAAACAAGCTTTCCGAAGCACAGAGGAGCTCGAGATATTATATTCTGTTTACCTATCCGTTAACCAGCATGCAAAAAATGCTGAATGCGAAAGCCGCTGCGACATTGAGATGGAGATGGAGATCCTCTTTGCGTTACTGTTTTGTTTTTAAGTTGTTTATTAGAATTTTGTGTATTTTTAATTTATTTATTCATTAAATTTACCAACGTCTGTTAGTAATCCAATTGCCCCTATTTAATTATTACAATTAATTTCTACTAACATTCTTAAAGGTTATCACGTCAGTATGCTATTGCGTTTTAAATATATACAATTCATCAAAGAATGTGCTTTTTTATATAATATTTCGTAATGATATGACTTGTAATGCCATACATTATGATACCATGACCACTAATGTTTAAGGTATTAAACTTTTTGATATCATTAAATTTTTACCCACAACGGTTTTCGTGTCTCATCTGCACAGGCTCTAAATGCTATGGACAAAGAGTTGATTGATTGATGTGATCAGCCGCATGTATGTGGGCGGCAAACGATTTGCATTGAATCGGCACCGCAGTTATTTTTCGTATACTTACTAACCCACGTTTGAAACAGTTATCGGGCGGGTTGGTGACCATAGGCATAGACCATAGTCAATTTTGAAGAAGCCAATATAGAAAAATGTAAGATTACGTACCAATTATTATGAAAATATTTTAAATATGCGTAGTTTGTGTTTAAGATCTCTTTGTATATAACTGTGTGTGTTCGAGTCGTCAGCAAGTCAAAACAACATTGTAAAGTCGATTTTTTTTAAAGCTTTTGAATTTTTTACCTCCAAATCTAATTTTTGTTGTCAATTAAAATTTAAGGAACCAATGCCACCGTTAATTTCAGTAATTGTATTGATAAACCAATATTTTCATCCGATTGTGTTCGCTGCCGGACATCTTCCTTACAAATGACTTTCTCTAGCCTCAAAACCTCATACCGTGTGACGAGCATTGTTTTGTGGCCACACCATACGAATACATAGTGGTGAATCATTAAAAAAATACAACAATACTTCAAGAAAGTGACCCACTAATCGTGAGTAATTGTAGTATTTAATACTGTTCTTTTAACATTGTACTTAATCGGAGAAATGTATGGGTATAAATCTGTATGACTGTTGTTATAGGCTGTGGGAATGTCCCTATTTTCTCAACATAAACAGTCATTGTAAAGGTTATTTTCAACCGCGTATATGTCGAAACAAAGTCAACCTAATGTTTACTTTTGAAATGGCGGCATATTTTATTATTTACCGAAGTAAATACTACACCTGAGTCTTAAAAAATACTTGAATATTGAAGACTAACACTGTACAGTTAATTCAACAAAAAAATGTGCCTAGATTTGATTGTAAAAAATAATTAAAAGGTAGATTAATCTCATTAGCTCACCATTTAATATAACTGCATCGTCGGTGTAATACCCGCCATCCTTCGTGGAAAATCCGTTGCTATCGTCGGACACACTACCGCATATTGCAGCGAAAAGGACTATCGAAAGTATTATTAATTTACTTTCCATTATACTATTACTACATTCACAGTAACAATTCAAAAGAAATTTGTGCGCGCGTGAGGATGTGCGCCTCGCAAGGAGTCGCCTTGCAAAATGCTTTGGCCTCTTCACTCGCCGCCTTTATAATATTTTTACACGCCGCTCTACATTAGGATAAAAAGATAACAGAGCTTTTTCTCCTTTTGTAGCCGGCTGACATTTCGATACAAACGAGCTTAGTAAAATATGACAACCATTCGGTTGAATGCGCTCGAGGTATCATCGATTGATGGCGTTTATTTTTGCAGGGTTCACACGCATCACAACAAAGAATATTTGGCGGGTCAATGAACCTTGGGAATTTCTTCATTATGGACGCAGTAATAACGAGAAGCACGAATCGGTGGCCAGTGTAATTTAAAGGGCTGAATGTAAGATAAGCTACCAAAATAATATTTAATGTAAAAGCTGGCGCCGGTTGCGTGAAATCGCAATTTCTGCGCATTCGCAACAAGATGTACCTACCTATCTACATTTGTGTGCATTCTGAATCATGGTATAACTTATTATCCATAATGCCTCTATGAATGGATCTTTCCTGTTAAATTTAAATTATTAATATTAATAATAAAATTGTTGTTGTAGGTCATGCAGAATCAGAACTATCAATATCAGCTAATTGAATGATTACGGATAACGATAAAAAACATTATGGAATTAAATAAATCCATGAATTAATAACCTTTTGTCACTTGCTGCTTGTCATTAAAGCAGAAAAACATCTTATTCTTCTATTAAAATGAACTATAACAATAAAATTAATAAACGAAAAACAGTTTACTAGCGTAATATATTCTGAGCCAGTCTCCACATTACGCTGAGCCTGGCCTGAGGTCAGGGTACGTTTACAAAATAACACTATAATAGATAAAGGCACATAAAATTCACAAATTATAAAAATGTTGTATAAAAACGTGAGTATTTACTTTTTATTTCTATTAATAAAACTCGTTAGAAAGCTTCTTCCCAAATTGGGATATTGTGGAGGCAGATAGAACCGTGCCAGATTTTTTATTGAATCGATTTCATATTTATCAAAACAACAATTTTTGTGTTATTTTATTTATTTATTTATTATGCTCTACTTGGAAATCTTACAGTGTTGATTATCAGTTAACAAATACAAAATTGACACTCTTTCAAAGCGGTAAAAACCATGACTACTAGTAGTATAGACTTAACAATGAAGAAACTTTTACTAGAGTTGCAGGCAGATCTTGCAATTATTACAAACAAAGTGTTCTTTGATATTCATTTAAGACGAAGGGTAAGGCACACTAGCGCCACCAATTGATAATTTGACAATTACTAACGGACCAGATCTTTTTTTAAACATTGCGTACCGTCCGATAACAGGAAAGCATGAATAGTATTTACTTAATAATTGTGCACTACTTTTTGTTGCGTGGTTTATTCACAAAACGGGCTATCGCCACAGATTAGGTAGCTATCGCATTTATTCACAACACAATTCACTTTTGGTGTTAGCGAATGAATACAAAAACAAACCTAAAAGTAGTGCACAATTATTAAATAATAGATGTTTGCCTAGTGTCGGAAGGTCCGCAATGTTTGAAAATAAAAATCCAGTTTAGCAGTTATCAAATTAAATCCCTTCGCCTTAATTCAGCGAATCACTCAGTCAGAACACTATCCAATATAAATTTTAAAATATTTTTTTTGAAAAAAAATTGACCGAGTGCTGGTTATATTGTTAACTTTAAGAAGATTTTCCATTTGTGAGTCTATTTTAATAAAATAAATTGTCAAATAGAATAAAAAAATTATCCTGTTCCTCTTTTAACGACTAAATCTGTAGGTACCCCAATCCCTGTCACGTTTCAGATACGCAACCGAAAAACAACCAAATCAATGTCGATGACCTTTATTATGTCTCATTAATTCCTCGTAACTTTGACGTTTAACATGACTTATACCTACAATAAGTATTGTATCATACATATAGGATAAAGCCACTTCGAGCTAATAAGACTTAAAAGTCATGGGTGCTTTTAAAATGTGTAAGTTAATTCGTTGATATGTTTGTCTAGATCACACAAAAACGAGATCGGAATGTTGATACCGAACAACGCGACAAGAACAGTACAACCGATTGAGCATGTGTCACCAACGAAATATATTATTTATTACTGACAATGCAATGCAATTGTAGTGCTTATTACAACGATTTAAAGCAGACTCGGCTTCCTCTAAGTCTTTTTGTTGCAGGTCTCTTTGCGTTCATCAATTATTAACACTAAAATTAGACCTCTGCATATTTCTTTGAGGATATTGTGGTTTGTCTCAAGCATTAGTAAGTACACGTTCAATACACATGATTAACTTCATTAATCTTTACGGGTCCCGTTATGTCAATGATCAGCTCGTTTTGAGGTACAGCAAAAAGTTGAAGCATTCAATGCGTTGTCTCAGAAATGGGAACATCGTAATTTATCATCACTAAACAATCTTGCGATATTTTTAAAAAAGTAATATTAATTTATCTTAGCTTTTTATTCATTGAAAATCAGCTTTAATTGTTCATTGATAATTAGTTGTTTGAAATGGCTGGAATTTTAGAATTCACGTAATATTGGATAAGATTATCTTATGTTTTGACCCACTTTACTATATATATTTTAGCTTAATTTTTGGACATAAAAAAGAACATAAGAGGAAAAGCTCTAAAATATAGAGATCTTGAAACTATAACAACATTATGGTAGTATTTAATTAGTTAGGGTATCAAACTTTTGTTGAGTATTTTGAGAAAATGTTTCAATCTTTTGAAAACAGTTTGTTTTGCTTTCTTTTTGTAGCGTAAGAGAGTCCTCAATAGTTTTCCGAAGTGGAAAACTTTGCCCTTGCGCTTTCCCTATAGGTACCAGATTTGTATCTGTTCGATGATTGATGATAATGATTACTTTGTTTGATTTTCGTATTAGAGCTTCCTAGCTACAGTGTTGTGTGTTAGTATAAGAGAGTTTATAAAGACCAGTTGTTGGTTTTCCAAAATGCGCGTATATACGTAAACTATATAAAAGTTTTATTTCAAATTCAACTTCAAAATCAAATTTTACTTTGAAATTTAATTTTACCTTTTTACTGAGCCAGGCATATGTACATACTTTCTTAAAGTTACCACTCTTTAGGGTTCACCATCGTTCACCATCTACAGGGTGCCTAGTGTGAGTTTTGATTACTATCCGTATTCATTCGATTACGTTTACGAAAACGAAAATTTGTAATAGCATTGAAGCAGCGCCTCCTGGCGACATACGAAAAGAGTTAAAATTTTGCGTACAAATTTTGTTAACGTGATCGAATGGCGAATGAAACTCGCACTTGGCACCCTGAAGACGTCTTCCCAACTGTCCCCCCCCCCGTTTAAGAAGAGTTATGTTTTATGGAAAAAAGAATGATAATTATTGAAAGCTTTCAAAAGAACAGAAAGTTTTTTAATACCCTATATTGCTAAAATGGTTTGTAAGGTTTGTAAGTATCATTCATTAATTCTGCAATGTGAGGAGCATCGTAAGAAATCGACTTTTTACAACTGTTTGATTTAACTTTGATATACTTACATATCGTTTATATGGTGGTGATGATGATAGTGAGAAGTATGATTCACGATGATACTGTACACTATACAATCACTAAAATTTGGGATATAGTTAAATTATTACTACTTCGAATACTTTCTTAAAAGCGCCTGTTTGCATGTTGTTGATTGTGAATCTTGCCGCAATTGTTTTCCAAGAGTAGCTGGATTGCTACGTCTTTATTCGAGGCGTTTTCTTTTAGCAATAGCCGTTCTACATAAAGTAAAAACTGTCACTAATGTTATTAACTTTAAAGTGATTTTTCTGTGGATTATGTGAAGATAAAGCCTCTTTTCCGTTATTACATGGCAGTGCTATATAATTATAGACCACAATATTAATTAGTTTGTTACAAAGTAGATGCGGCATACTTCAACTATAAGAAGGCCTTTGATCTTGTGGATAACAACCTGCTACTGCTTAAGATGGCGAGTTAGCTGTAGAAGTGGGAATGTTCGTCTGCCTGGTTGCTGTTGGCCAGGCTTCCATTTCGTGTACAGCGAGCGGGTCCAAGTAGCAGTCCCGAGGGGCCCGAGGCGAAAGGACTTGCGGGGCACGTGAGTTGTCCATAGTTGGTTGCAATGCTCGGTGGTTTTCACCGAGCAGAACTACAACATCTCCGGTACTAGTCTGGATAACTAGTAGAGGCGCCCGCTTGATGAAAAAGTCTCCGGTTGAGTCAGCCGCGTAGGATTTTGGAATTGACGAGGTGCCTGGATGGGTACTGAGAAGTGAGTGGGCTTACAACTCCGCCACCATAGAGGACATTTGGCTCTACTCGGGTCGTCAACTCTAAAGTGTCGACTTTAGAGTTGACGATCCGAGCAGTGGAACTGCTAGTTGTACTCTTAGTGCAACGAGAAGTGAGCGAGCTTACAGGTCCGGTAACCTATACGGATATTAGGTAGTGGACTCTACGTGTCCACGGGGCAACTAGCTTGAGACATGATTCTTAAAAGTACTGGATGAAGAATGCGCTTCGGCGGGTTCTAACCTGGCGTTATGACCTGACGTAGATGGTCCCTTGTGCTTGCGCAAGGATGTCTGACACCTTTAGCTTTATAATCGTAAGGTTGGTAGGGGGTGTCAGGATAAACTTTAAAGTCGTGTAGAGTTGGGTGCCCGTATGTGCTGGAAAAGTTTAGCATTTTAGTGCCGCGCATTTCGGGTGATGGTGCGGGCCTGGCGGCTGCTGGCCCGGCCGATCACGCGAACTGAGCACGCCGCGCAAGCTCTCACAGTGCGTGCGCTACGCTTGATCGGAGAAATTCTCGCTCGAAATGAGAAATCCGACCTATTTTTTGACGACATGTAAAGTTAGCAGCTGTTACACGACAGTTTTTAAGTAGTATCGATTGATTATTTGTGATATGTTATATTTTACATGGTTATATGTTTAATTATCTTCTATATTTTGCATGTTGACATTATTTAGTTAAATTTTGTATAATTTTGTAGTATCCACTTATTTTATCGTTTTAACTTGTTGGTGTATTTGACGAAACTCTGTAACCCAGCATGTAATTAAATAAATAAATAAATAAATAAAAGACGTCTACTGCTGGACAAAAGCCCCCTAGAATACAAAGTTTACACATTCATTATTTGTTCAAGCTACAATACAAATATACCAAAATCATTAATGCAAAGTAAGATGCTTGATCGCTTGTTTTTTGCAGGTTAGGTCAATGCTCAAAAATCTCAGATAGTGGTACGGACTGACAAGAGCATTGTTCCGAGCGGCAACTGACAAGGTCAGGATTGCCTTGATGATCGCCAATCTCCGGTAGGGGACGGCACCATAAGAAGAAGGAGAAGATCAATGTAGATTCTTATCCATAAAAAAGTTATGCTAGTCGCTGGTAGCATTCTCGCACAGAATCTGACTTGAGGGCTAACCTTATACCAATTTTTCTTGCCAAGCAATGATGTCCTGCGTTCTACATTTCGGTTGGATTGGAAGGCCATTAGATTTTAAACTTGGAAGTTAGTATTAGCTAGAAGCTATTTTGTAGATCAAGAATTCCAGCTCAGCTATACATATTATTATATTGCCATTTATGTCTACCCTTGTAAATCAAATTACAGTTTTACTCTTTCACTCTTCTTGAACTACAAAACAGCTACTTGCTACTTGTTATTTCTCTCAATGTTTGAGGCTTCTTCTCGGTACAAGGTCTCCACCGTAGGGTGTACAATATCTATATATATATATTGAATTTAGAATTTATTTTTGAGTTTTTGAATGGTACCGCGCCCCTACTGACACGCCCTCGCGTGGTGCCAACTGACAACACTCTTTCTACCTTACTTAACATTCTTTGGAGTATTCGAGTCGACGTCGAGAGCGGAAAAACCGAGCGCACCTCTAAGACCTCGGCTCTGATTGACTGTCTGTGGGGGCACCTTAGAGACTTACACTAATAATGGTGTCACAAGAGTCAAAATAGTCGCGCTTACATTACTTATTATCAGTCGGATCGTATGCCTATAAAAAAATAAGCCACTTGTGCATGCATACTCCGCAGGCTAAAACTCATTGGAAATGATGCTACGCCTTTTATTTACAGTAGCACAATTTGATTAGGTACTTATGGAATATCCAAGGTCTTACAAAATTACGTGATGAAAGTTTTCTAATTAAAATTACCCATTAGTTATGGCAATTTTAATTTATTCCTCTTTCTTCTTAGTCGTTAACTCACTGTTGAGTATCGTGACTCCTAACCAGCTGCCTCCTTCGGTTGCGCTCCGTCGCTTGGTATAGTGCGTCGCTGATAGGTATCTCTAGTTCTCTAGATGGGTAGGTATATGGTCTGACTAGTGCCAGCGTTTGAGACTTCGGCTACTAGATCTTTTCCTTTCGATTTATTCCTCAGCGGGTACTTACTTAATTCTATGTCACCTAATGATTAATAACGCGCACGTAGGGTTGCCAGGTCCTAAAATAAAAGCCGGACTCAGCGATGTATTTGGCCGGACATTTTGCCCTAATAGCCGGGCATGGTGCTTGTGGAAAGCCCAACACACTATTTTAAAACCGGACTTACGCTTTTCAAGCCGTACAACAGCGCACACAGCGACATACTGCGCGCATTCCCTTACCTTCGCCGCACGATGGGACAAAAAAGCCTAACAAAAGCCGGACAGGCCGGACACGTAAATATTTGGCCGGACACGACCGTAAAAAGTCAAACATGTCGGCTAAAGCCGGACACCTGGCAACCCTAGGCGCACGTCCCTGCCCCAACCACTGTGGCAATTAACGACAGACCAACTACCTACTATCAATAGACCTTTTAAAACTTTTATATATCATATTTTCTGGTATTAATAAACTGTTATAATAAAGACCTTTCAAAATGGCAATGATATCGAGTCCGTATTTGGCCTTGTATGGCTGTGAGAACTCTGTAGAGCGACTTGTGGTTAAGGGCAAAATTGAAAGCACTAGAGACCATGATGCTGGACCGCCAAATAAAGGCTGCATTTGACCATCCACTACACTGTGCACAATGGTGACGGATTTTTATACGCGCCACATCCTAGAATCTGTATTAATGATCAAACATGGTAAAAGAGGCCCCTCTAAATGGTATTTCTGCCAACCAACAGCATTTCTGTGTTCCAGTTTGAAGGGTTCTACGTCCAGTGAAATTGCAAAGCGACATTCGATACTTAAACGAACACATGAATTTGTATGGATTGAAGCAGCGAGGAGACTTTCCCCCCGCCCGATCCATCACATTTACAGAATACACTAAACATGCACACTAGCTTAGGCCCAAGATACCGGACTTCTAGAACAAGGGTACGACGAGGCGGTTCACACGCGCTCTATACTAGGTACAGACATGTACCTGGGCGCTTCTCTCCTTCCCCACGACCCGGACAACCCAAGCCGTGAACCTATATAGCCTTTAGAGGTGCCCTCGGGTTGTTTCGCTCGCGATCCGATCCGAACCCCTCGGAGAATCTAGTAGGGCACGGGGACACGCACTAGTACGTGATGCCGTTCCCTCATCGAAAACCTCTGACGGTGTTTCGCTTCACACGGCTAGAAGAATCCTTTACGTTTCTCGCCGACCCCAAAAAGCCCGGTAAAGACGAAAATGAAAGAGGCAATCAGCAAAGTCTCCCATAACAAAGGGGAGACTTTAAATTTTTCCATACAAATTTTTGTTTTTGTTAAAGTGGTCGAAAGGCAATAAAAACTGCACAGGCACCCTGGAGTAACAGTAACACACGCGTGATACCAATGGTGAGTGCCGCAAGCATGGTATCTCTATAGTCTATGGTGGCTGCTTTCGTATCCTGACTAAGCAACACAAGAAAATAAATATATTTAACTTTATTACCGCCGAATGCTGAGTAGAACGTGTATAAAATTCGTAAATTTTTTATTGAGCTTAAGGTCGTTTCATTGTTCAGAGTGCGTCATAAATTTTGGTGTACTTACATCAATTGCCGATAAGAATTCAATAGAGTTAGAATTTAGAATTTAGAATTATAAACAGTTCACAGCGGCCTACTTTGTGAGTTCGCTTTATCAGTAAATATTTATAATAGTTTGTTGTACGTATATAACCATTTCGAAGAGCTCGATGGCGCAGTGGTTAACGCGCCCGGTCTGCGAGTGCTGAGGTTAAGCAACTTTCGCAAAGGCCGGTCATCGGATGGGTGACCAAAAATTTATCATCTCGAGCTCCTTCGTGCTTCGGAAGGCACGTTAAGCCGTTGGTCCCGGCTGCATTAGCAGTCGTTAACAACCACCAATCCGCACTGGGCCCGCGTGGTGGTTCATGGCCCGTTCTCCCTATCCATCCATAGGAAAGGCTCGTGCCCCAGCAGTGGGGACATAAATGAGCTGATGATGATGATGATGATGATGATGATGATGATGATGATGATGATGATGATGATATAACCATTAACGGTTGCAGGTTAATTACAAATGGTACATCTGGAACTGGGATAATCAACTTATCAATATATAACTCAGCAAATTTTAATACAGGACCAATTTCAAAATCACGAAAAATATCAGCTGATTCTTCAGGATAATAATTAACTACATGACCATAATATAATATTTTTTTACAGAAAAGGGGTTAAACAAATTATTCAACACTACCTACTTTGTATACCACCGCAGCCCTTGGACGCTTGCAACACTCTTCCAAAGGTATCGAATCACGCGCATGATGTCAACCCTGAATTTTCTATGCCGTGTTGTTTAGTGTCAGTCACAACAATAACAAACAAACAAAAAACAATGATGCCAGCAGAAATATGTAACTTTTAAGATGGTCACCATCCAGTCGAAGTCTGGGCCTCCACTATAGGCGAGACAAGACGTCGAAATCCGATCGTAACATAATAATATGGAGAAGTCGGTATAAATCGCGATAGCCGGGTCCGGAATTCCAGATAAAACGGTTTCAAATCCCGCTCGTGATTAATTAACACTTATTGTGGTTTAAAATACTCGTAAAAATATTGCAAAAATAAAATAATATTGCTTACAAAATAAGTAAAAACGTTAAAATAAAACTAGCTGATTTTTATCGTCATTTCGAAATTGGTCCAATAGTAAAAGTCGCTTGTATTGGTGAAGATTATTAATTCAGCGTCAATATAATCAATTTTATTATTCTTTGTGGATGTTGTATTTCACCAAATAACCCGTACAAAATAAGTTGGCGTGATTGCTGGGGCGTGTGTGTTCACAACATTATACATACTTACGTGTGGTGTAAAAGGGTGTTATGTATTCTGTAGGTTTACTAGATGACATTGCGTGGCGGTTGTTTATGCAACGAAGCCTGGCTGCCGCGGCCGCTCTGATCGTCCAAGCAAATGACTCCAGGCGTCCAAGCACGGTGCTTGTGTTCTTTTAATTGACAAAATATACAAGTACACAGATAAATAATAAATAACAATACGTGCGCAATGGACTTGCAAGTTCTACTTGTTGTGGTAACTGTTGGTAGCTGTTATGGACTCGCGGATATAAGTGAGTGGAAGTTTTTTTAAATCAATTTGTTTTTAGAATATATAACATTGACCTTAACATACATTTATTGTCTTGGTCTAGTGAGGTCTGATGTTTCTTCTCGCTATTGGCTGTGGCTGCGACTCCGTGCGACTTTAGAATAATTTAGTTTCTCACTATCGATATTTATATACTGTATGTGCGTAGAAAAGGTTTGCTATAAATAGGAAGATTTATTTATGCAATATGCTCCGTTTCCGACCTCGGAGACTTAAAGGGTTGTTTCTTGGCATAATTTTATTTATTAAAAAAAATTAAAGTAGGTAAAAAGGCTGGTTTTTTCAGTACCTGCTATGAAAAGAATCTATTTTTATGAGCATAGGACATCCATATCCTACGCTATAGCTATTTTAAGGTATACGTTCTTGTGCATATTAATTAAATTTTGAAATGGCTGCCATTGCTAGGGGGTTGGAGTTGCACCCCTACTTTTATTTTTTTAATAAATAAATGATGCCAAGAATCAACCCTTAAAGTCTCCGAGGTCGGAAACGGGACATATTGTATATTTCCCGGAAGATATAGAGACGAATGTTATTCGTAATATGTTTATTTAGCTCATGTCAATAAATAAATAATTTATGCTTTGTACGAATCTTAACAAATATGTTATCTCTTTTGTGATGATGTAAATGGTGTTTAATTAGTTTAGATTTTAAAGGTAACGTTTTTTATTTTATTTATAACAATAAAAAGGTTAACCTGGAATGAAGTAGAAAAATACGGGCAAAACTAACACAGTTTAATTTGCTAATAGGATTTTATAAATATTAATGTGTAGGTAATAACATCATAGCTAAAAAGTAATTTAGAAAGAGTGTGAGAGAAAAAATATGCGCAAGCACGATTTAAACCTGCACCTGCACTTTTTCCGGAATTAATGTAAGATTTTGAGTAGTCTACTATGCAGGTTCACATCCGATATATTAAGCCTGAACTGTTTCGAGAAAAGGATGGTACGGCCGTGCCTCTTTTTTGCTCGACTTGGCGGGGGCACTGCCGTGCCCCCAGATAAGTAATATATTTGAATATCTTGTGCAACATGACGTAATTGTAAAGAGTGAGGGACATAATAATAATAATAATCAAATCGCTTACGGCATCAGTATTTTAAGCTTCCGTAAAATAATAAGGCAGGTAGTTACGTAATGTCTGGCTTTACGGTGTATCTAGGTTAAAGTGTTTTGTTTGGAAGAAAGAATTTAATCTGTTCTCTCAGTAAGATCTTTCGCATAATTAAAAATAGCTACTATGTACTTACAAATCTAAAACTTTACAATTATCAGCCCTTAGCTTCGGCCTTTAAGTTGAGCAAGTAAGAAAGAGTAAAAGACAATACTTATGTTTTGTTAAATCATATTCCATACCTATATCAATTGTAGTGATGACTTGATTTTAATGATGAAGGCCTTTGCCCAGCAGTGGGACAGTTATAGGCTATTTACTTTACTTATCTTAATTCATAGCGAAACTTTTTTGTGAAAATCATTCCAATATCGACATACAGTTTGGTTGATTGCTGGGCGGGAACAGAAAGAAGGACCGACAGCATAATGTTCTCATGCAATGTGAGGCTATGGCCTCAGGTCAGTTTCCGCTAAGGTCACATTGAGTTAATCTTAGCAACCTAGCAACCTTAGCTCCTTTAATTTATGTAAAACGGCCAGTAATGAATCGTAGGTATTCTATTCAATAATTATATACTGATTAATCAATTAAATAATGATTTTAATTTCGTATTTATATTGCCATACGACAATAATTTTAATCATAATAGGAAAATATTAAATTGAAATATAAAAGTTGCAGCTATTTCTGAAAGGTCCCAAGTAGTCCCAACTTTTAACTTTGCTGTGTGTCTGTCATGTTATATAAATAAATTTAATGGCTGCTAAACTGTAAACAAGTTTGTTATTTCCACGGAGCAAATAAGTATCTTAAAATCTGTGTTTTTTTCCTACATTACATTTATTATTTACTTCTCCTTCAGAAGAATCTTTTAAATGAAAACAAACTGGCAAAGGCCAGTAACCTTATTTTTATGTAGTTATTTTATTTCATTTTAGAGATTAAACCTCTAAAAACACTTTTTAGATACAAAAAATTTAATTGATTTGATATTATGCATCGTGTAGTAATTTCAAATCCTTTGCTACTTACCCAGAGACTGTACACGGGGTATATAGTGTAATGTATTTTCTTCTATCTTCAGATAGATATCTAAAGACATGTGAGCGTAACTCCGTGGATGTGAACGATTGTTTGGTGGACGCGGTGCAGGAAGGGTTGTCGGTGTTGGCCGATGGCATCAGGGAGATGGACGTGCCCGCCGTGGATCCGTACCACCAGAAGGAGCTGCGCGTCGATTACAAAAACAATCAGGTAATAAGTTTCACAGGAACTCGGTGCTCGCATTTCGTTATCCCGCGCCATCCCCGTGGTAGAAAAAGGATGGTACCAGGTTTTTATAATGTATAAAAGAGTAGGGGAGTCCCACATAACCCGTTGTCGCCACTAGCCCCGGGTTTTGCGCAAAGCAATTTGCCTAATTAAACAAAAAAGATTGAGGAGCTCGATGGCGCAATGGTTATCGAACCCGGGGGTCGACCGCCTAACTCTCTCGCTTTCGATCACTTTGAAGGCGAGGCGAAGAGGAGGCGTCATCTTGTCATTTCGAAAGCAATTTGAAAGCAATATCAAAGCTATAGGCTATAGCTTTCGATATTATTCGATATTATATTTCGATATTATATTAGAAAGCGAGGCGAGGGCCTCGCCTTTAAAGCGATCGAAAGCGAGAGTGTTAGGCGGTTGGGGGGCTGGTCTGGTCTGGATAAGGTACCAAAAAATTTATCATCTCAAACTTTCCGTGCTTCGAAAGACACGTAAAGCCGTTGATCCCGGCTGCATTAACAGTCCACCAATACGCACTGGGCCGGTGTAGTGATTAATGGACCGTTCTCCCTATCCATTCATAGGGAAGGCTCGTGCCCCAGCAGTGGGGACATAAAATGAGCTGATGATGAAACAAAAAAGATAAGGTCATTGCTTCTATGGTCGGTGTGGTAGTGGTTCTATTGGTCTTAGACCCCAGAGTTACCGGGTTAAATTTCACAAGGAAAGGTACATGTTATTGTATTCGATTTGGTGGTGGGGCTTGTTTTAAGACCGGATACCAGTCACGGCAAACAGTCACCGAGATATTGGTCAACTTGACCGAATAGAGAAGAGGAATAGTCCGAATTGGCACAATTTGATGTCTATCGCCTTAACAATGTAAAAACAAAAAAAAAACATTTTTCGCGCATCCATTTGGTAGCGCACATACCTAACTAAAGTACCAACTTGCCATAAATTACCGATTTTACAGAAGTTTCTATTTAAAAAAGCAAAGGTCGTGGGAAAAAAACCAACAAATTAAATATCTAGGTATAAAGCAGCACTTCGCAATACAACACTCAGCCTTAACTGTTGATTTTAAATTTTGTACTCTTAAAATGTTAAAAAAACAGTAGAGGCAATGAAGGATTGAAATGAAACAACTTAACAACTTACTAACAATCTAAAGTTTAATTTAAAGTCATGTCAAAAATAACAATCTTAAGTGTTTATTGCCATTCAAACCTAATTATTACTCGTATTGTTAATAAGGAAGATAATTGATTACAAAAACACAAATGTTGAAAAAATTTCCACGAGCAGGATTTGAACCTGCACCCTTCTGACATTCCGGGTCAGGTGCTCTTCCAATTGAGCTGTCGTGGTTGCTTATTTCTTAACTGATCTTTAATATTTGTAAAAATATTATGATCGGATGTTAATGACGGTAGTTGTTGACATTGAATGAGCGCCTTTGGCTTACAAAGTAAAAAGTGTTGAATAATTTCGGCGGGCTGGCTAGAACCACGATAGCTCAATTGGAAGAGCACCTGACCCGGAATGTCAGAAGGGTGCAGGTTCAAATCCTGCTCGTGGAAATTTTTTCAACATTTGTGTTTTTGTAATTTGTTCGCAACAAAATTTGCTTTAAAAATCATTTTGAACATTTTATAAAATAGCTTGCTTATTTCTTAACTGATCTTTAATATTTGTAAAAATATTATGATCGGATGTTAATGACGGTAGTTGTTGACATTGAATGAGCGCCTTTGGCTTACAAAGTAAAAAGTGTTGAATAATTTCGGCGGACTGGTTAGAACCACGATAGCTCAATTGGAAGAGCACCTGACCCGGAATGTCAGAAGGGTGCAGGTTCAAATCCTGCTCGTGGAAATTTTTTCAACATTTGTGTTTTTGTAATTTGTTCGCAACAAAATTTGCTTTAAAAATCATTTTGAACATTTTATAAGATAATTGATTTTATTATTATTATTTACGTGTAGTCCAAGCACGGAGGGTCTCGAGATAACACATTTTTGGTCACCCATCCGTGACCGGCCTTACTGAACGGGCGCGTTGATCACTGCGCCATTGTACTTATTTTTCTGTTTATCAATTTAATATTAATTAATTATTCTAGGAGAATGCGTATTTTAGTGAAATTATACAGGTCGACTTTTTTATCACCATCCAAACCTTCTGAGATAACTCCCGTGATACAAACGATCAACTCTTTCTATTGGACCAACTCCCTACCTCGAAAAAAAAAATCTGCTGTTCCATACATTTTGGTCGAATGAATATTGATGTTTTGTATGGAACAGCTGATTTTTTTTTCGAGTTAGGAAGTTGGTCCAATAGTAAAAGTTGTTCGATTGTATCACGGGAGTCATCTCAGAAGGTTTGGATGGTGCTAAAAAAGTCGACTTGTATTTTATATTGAACCTAATCAAAACGAAAACATCTCGCCAAAGGTATTTAGGTACTTTAATAACAATTCAACCTTGACTATCTAGTTATATGGAATTCTGTCGTTTGTCAACAACAATAATAAAAATGAGCAAAGGGACACCATGGTGTGATATTTGTATTGTACCTACGAAGTATATAAATATTTTTGTTAAAAGATACCGGTTGCATCAACATTGTCATTTAACGGTTGCTGTACCTAACAATGACGCAGGTTTATTCTGCTGTGCATAATTAAACCAGTTTAATGACTTGAATAAAGATAATTACTCTCATCGTTTACTTGAGCTTAGTTATGTTAGTCATATTAACCACTTAATGGTAATAACAATGTACTATATAAACGCTATGTACAGACGCCCGCGCAATAACCTATCCTAAATTAAAATTCTTCAATAAATGTTCAACCTTATGCCATTTACATAAAGTTCAAAGTCTTTTGAGGAAATTTTACAGTTTGTGGTAGTCTAATGTGCAGGCCATCGCAAAAAAACAATGTATCTCACAAGTAATACATATATTATATTAAATTAGATTGTTTGATGCGACTGCCAAGTCAATCTATTTATTTAAAACATAAAAGATTTTTAATATTGAGAACTTGGTATTACATGGATCTCACAACTTTTTAGGGTAGAAGAACTGAGTTGCGAGACTTGGTTTTTTTACATGTTTGTTTTTGATGGTATCTCATTTCTTTTTGTAGATAGTTCAACATTTTTTCCTTTCCGGTACCATCTAGGTACCTATCTATATCTATAATTCCATTATATTATACATACAGGTAAACTGATTCATTAACTGCAAATGTAACTTTGTAATCCTATACATTTATATGGGATTACAAAGTTATTTATGCAGTTGGTGTATCTAGAAAACTGGACCGAAATTGCAAAATATTATAGTTTTTCCTTGATTTATACACTAAACACTCATTGTATTCTAAATTTGAAGCTTCTATGTCTGCTAGAAGTGCCTTAGAGTTTTGATGATCGGTCAGTCAGTGAGTGACAAAATTAAGAAACTTTGACTAGTTATAATTCTTAAACTACTGGTTCAAATTGAATGAATTTGAAATATAACGTGTTTATACAATGCTTGCATGGTTACTGAAAATTCAGGCTTCTAGTTTTATCCACAACGAAGTTATAGGGGGGTGAAAATGACCTGAACTGTTTCGAGAAAAGGATGGTACGATCGTGCCGCTTTTTTGCTCTACTTAGCGGGGGCACTGCCGTGCCCCCAGATTAATAACATGAACAAGGAAAACAACGACGTTTTCCTTTTGTCAATAGTTCAACCGTACAATGTATGGATGATGATGAATGATTATAGAAATGAGAAGTGAGAAATGATATACCCCCCAACCCTTCGAGTATCTCAGTAAAGATGTGGGGCTTTATTAAGTCCTTGGGCGGACTTCTTGAGAGAATTTGAAAAGTGACGTTGCACTGTTTTGTTTCATTTGCCAACACTCGCACACTCACGAACACTAATGACTTATATTAAAATTCGACATAACCCTAGAAAATAAAACAAAACCGCAGACATGACTCTTCACTTTCCCGCCAAGAAGTCCTTTATATTATTTTATGTTAAAGATTTTTATGTTTTTTTTTCAGATACAGGCGAAGTTTGTGGCGAAAGACATTTACGTGGAAGGGTTGAGACTATCAAAAGTACACGATGCAAGGTGAGTAGGTAAGACCTCGTTGCCTTTTCACACAAATGTCAATTCAAATCACATCAGGATCGAGAGCGTTCATTTCTTTGTCTAAAAACCTGTCTTGAATCCGGTATTCCCGCGTATAATGATACAGATCAGATAGCGACTGTTTTAATTCCAGTTCTAAAGTATTTTAACGTAGTACGATAATTATGTAGCATGTAAATCTACTGCTAAATTCGTGTCAAGTTGTATTAATTAAATTACATAATAATTTTGGATTTGATGTTGGCATAATATCTTTACCGAGTTAACCTATATCTAAATATCTTTGCTGTAGATTATAACGACGCTTCCTCTCTACTATGTACATTATAGTTTAGCAATAAATATATTGAGTATTGAGTAATATTTTAAAAAAAATTTGTGATCCGAACTAAATTTAAAATTATATTAATTGCAATAGAGATTGAAGATGACGTTCATCAAGCATTATTAGGACAAATTGCTTTTGAAAATGCAATGGGGCGGTCTAGTTAAACGAAAAGACAGTGTTACCTATGACCTAAACTAGAGCTGGTACTGTATCTTTTGTGCACTTAAATAGGTATCATTAATGCACGAAAACGATGAATGGAGAGTATAAGTGGACTCATGACAAACAAGGAAAATTAAAATATTGTCATAGAAGCTCTCGTTTTGTTAAAGTAATCGAATGGAAGACATAACCCGCACTTAGCGCCTTCCCTGAGTAACCTACATAAAATATTTATATGTAAGTACCTACTGAGGTACCTACATACTTATTATTATACATACATATTTTTACTATTGATCGTGTTGTTGAAGTTAGCTACAATTTGCAATTTGAAAAAGTGTTGAAAACATTTTCACGAGCGGGAGTAGAACCCGCACCCCAAAACATACCAGCCCCCCAACCGCCTAACACTCTCGCTTTCGATCGCTTTGAAAACGAGGCCCTCGCCTCGCTTTCTATTATAATATCGAAATATAATATCGAAAGCTATAGCCTATAGCTTTTGATATTGCTTTCATATTGCTTTCGAAATGACAAGATGGCGCCTCCTCCTCGCCTCGCCTTCAAAGCGATCGAAAGCGAGAGAGTTAGGCGGTCGACCCCCAGGTCAGGTGCACTATCAAATGCGCTATCCTGGCTCTGTCCAACCCGCCGAAATTTGTCATTACTCTTACTTTGTAAGCGATGATAAAGGAAACTCGGCACTTAACACTTTGATATTATATGGGCCTTGAAAAGCCATGGATTCTCCTTCATTGATGGATTCTCTTCCATATTGCACTATGTCTTGTGTTACCGACCACGACTAGCATTTTATCGCAAGTTCACGCAACAGGAAACATCTTGCTACACTGAAATCATGAATTTAATTACAGCATTGTATTGTAATTGTTGTATAACCGTGACTTAGGGTTTTTTTACGACGTTTTCCATGATCACAGGTAGCTTATGGCGTTGTAAAATTATTTATTTATTTATTATTTTAGAGTGTAGGTACATGCTAACTTACTGTTTACACAAAACGCCAGCATGTTAAAATAAGAATTAACAATGTCAAATAAATTACTTGTAATAGCAAAAATAGTAAATTAAGATCAATACAAAAGGAATGTCATAACCAATTAAAGTACAAATTTTCAATAATAGTTATGTCAAACAAAATCAATAAAAATGCTTAAGGGTGCGCCGACCAAAAAAAGCCAAAAATTGATAATTATATCAATTTTTGACTATAGTATTTTCAATTATGAAAATACTATAGTATTAAATAAAGAAAATATATATTTAGTATCAAAGGGAACGTGTTTACAATTAGTCCGCTCCATAAATTCATAACACACTATAGTTTTTTCTACAATATCATTTAAAGTTGGGCAAAAATCATGAAAATGAGTGGTGGCGTTTAGTTAGTTGATGTCCTCTAACTTTGTCTGAACAATCATAAATATCTAAACAACAATTTTGTAAAAGACAAGGTGTTGAAAAAATTCCACGAGCGGGATTGGAACCCGCATCCCATGACATGCCGGGTCAGGTGCACTACCAACTATGCTATCGAGGCTCAATCCAACTCGCCGAATTTAATCAATACTAACTACTCTTACTCTGTAATCTAAAGGAGCCCTATTCAATGTCGACAACTACGTCATCAACATGCGATCTTAATATTCTTACAAATATGAAAGATCAGTTAAGAATAAGGCAAGCTATTTATGATAATGGTTAAATATAATTTGACGCAAATATTGTTGCAAACAAATTACAATTTGAAAACGACAAAGTGTTGAAAAAAGTCCACGAGCGGGATACGAACCCGCACCCCATGATCATTACTTCAAAAAACAACATAACAGAAAATAATATTTTAGAATTCATCACAGATAGACTCCGGCTTTCAAAAAAACGAAAGAGCTCGAAGCTTAAGATATGTTTAAATCGGTTACCCACCAAGTGACCTGACATTGCAAAAGTTGCATTGACTTTTAGGATCGATCACGTAAACCGCTGCGCCATCGCAAACCGCTGCGCCATCGAACTCCTGCAACATTACAGTGTCTTTTAATGTCTGTAATGTTATATTGTCTTAATTACTAATAGCAGGTAAAATTGATTGTCCAATATTAAAACACCAAATCAGGGAATTAATTTAATGAAATGAAATTTATCAATAAACGAGTATATTGTTTTCAAAAGTTTACGCGAACACTACACATTGAAAGGAAACTACTTTTACGGATCTTCTACTCGCGTTTATTTTATATAATATAGTTTTAATTAATGTTTACCACCACCCTTTGCCGGGTTCGTGGTCACAGGGTGTGTAGATCGATAAATAAACGGGAGTAGATCCGTAAAAGTAGTTTCATTTATTTATAGGGTAGTTCACTTTATTATAATATCTGCGTAAAATTATAGGCCTGAACTTTTTTGCTCGACTTGGCGGGGGAACTGCCGTGCCCCCAAATGTAAATAATCATAAATATAGCTTGCCTAATTCTTAACTGATCTTTAAATATTTGTAAAAATATTAAGATTGGATGTTGATGACGCACTCGTACGTCGACATTGAATAGGGCTCCTTTGGCTTATAAAGTAAAAGTAGGTAGTGTTAATTAATTTCGGCGAGTTGGATTGAGCCACGATAGCATAGTTGGCAGTGCACCTGACCCAACATGTCATAGGGTGCGGGTTTGAATCCCGCTCGTGGAATTTTTCAACACTTTGTCTTTTTTCAAATATTTCTCTTAATTCAATTCAATTTTGTTCATTCTAAATGTTCTTTAATGATTTTTAAATTTTTTACAAAAATATTTTCTGAGTCTTATTGTTACTAACTAAAAATGGATTTAATGCTGTATTATTCAACAATATATTGTTATTATTATGCGCCCGGTCTGCGAGTGCTGAGGTTACGAAAAATGTATCATCTCGAGCTCCTCCGTGCTTCTGAAGGCATGATGTAAAGCCGTTGGTCCCGACTGCATTACAACCACCAATGCGCACTGGGGTCGCGTGGTGGCTTATAGCCCGTTCTCCCTATCCATCCATAAGGAAGGCTCGTGCCCAGCAGTAGGGAGTGAGGACATAAAATGAGCTGATGATGATGATGATTATTATTATCATTAATTCCAGACTTCGTGCTGACGAGGACCGTTTCCACTTGGAGGTGGACGTGACGACGCCGCGCGTGCACGTGCACGGCGCGTACCGCGCCGAGGGCCGGTACAACTCGCTGGAAATCCTCGCCCACGGGACTTTTGACACCAACATGAGTTAGTAGACTATTATACAAGGAGGAGCTCGATGGCGCAGTGGTTAACGCGCCCGGTCTGCAAGTGCTGAGGTTAAGCTACTTTCGCAAAGGCCGGACATTGGATGGGTGACCAAAAATGTATCATCTCGAGCTCTTCCATGTTTCGAAGGCATGTAAAGCCGTTGGTCCCGGTTGTATTAGCAGTCGTTAATAACCACCAATCCGCACTGGGCCCGCGTGGTGGTTTATGGCCCGTTCTCTCTATCCATCCATAGGGAAGACTCGTGCCCCAGCAGTGGGGACATAAAATGAGCTGATGATGATGATGATACAAGTACAGTATGAGTCCCGTGATTCGAGATTCGCATGTGTATTTATTACACGACTGCCAAAATAAGGAGTGTTATGTTTTCAGGGTTCATGTATGTATGTATGTATGTAGGTATGTGATGTTGCTTTATTCCACCATAACTTCTAAACGCCTAAACCGATTTAGATATAGGTACTATGAGGTATCGTTACAATCCTTGCATCGTTCCGACTAACATAGGCTAGTAAAAATTTGGAAATTCAACCCCTATGTGCGTAAAATAGGAGATGAAATTTTGTATGATGAACCTTATAAATAAGAAAGTATTAATATGGATAAGCAGTTTAGATTTTTTATATATACAGTCAGTGAGTGAATGAATGACATTTCACTTTTATAAATACAGATAAATAAATACATGACATCTTGTTTTTTGGCTTTTAGTTCTTATTTTTTTACCTTTTTTGTCATGGCAGTCGTGTTATTTTAATTTTTTTAATTATTTATTTTTTTGATAGTAAAACAGAAAGAAGGCAACCCATAGCACAAAATACTGCCCGATTACACATACTGATATACATACCGATTACAAATACGCACACATACTGCCCGATCCTCTAAATGCCACCACACATTTACAGAATACACTAAACATGCACACTAGTGTTTGCCCAAGACACCGTACTCGTAGAACAAGGGTACGATGAGCCGGTTCATACGCGCTCTATACCAGTTACAGACATGTACAGATCGCGCCAAACTTCTAGTCCCCTCTGAAGTTGGCGCGATTCGTGTCGCAGTAGTAAAAAAAGGCATCAGTGAGACGAAGGCGGGGACGAGCGGCAGGGCCTGACTGTACAGCTGCGCAACGAAGCAACTTCAGAGGGGACTGAAGTTTGGTGCGATCTATCCCCACCACCACGGCCCAGTCAACTCGAGCCGAGGTCCGAGCTTTTAGAGGCGCCCTCGGGTTGTTCCGCTCCCCGATCCGAACCGATCCGAACCACTCGGAGAAACTAGTAGGGCACGGGGACACGCACTAGTGCGTGATGCCGTTCCCTCTAGAAAACCTCCGAAGGTGATTCGTTTCACACGGCTTGAGGAACCCTTTAAGATTCTCGCCGCCCCCAAAAACGCCCGGTGAAGCTGAAAATGCCACCTGAGACAATCAGCTCACTCTCCCCAAATTAAAATGCACACTGATGCAACCTTTTACAGACCTCTTCTTACCTCTTCTCATTGAGGAATTGATGGAATCTCGCAACAGCTGCGTTCGGACTGTTCCTGGCAACAATTTGTTGTCGCATGCGACTTAAATCACTCATCTTCCAAATCGCATGACGTTAATTTTCCGTATTTTTGAATCGTTTGTTTCCGGTGCTGCAAACATAATACGAAATGTTAGATGTTATCCGTTTCACGCAGAATTTAGAAAAAACTGGTAACAACCGCAATGAAAACGGAACGTAGGTAATATCCATGTTTCTATTGGCTGTTAAAAAAAAACCTTTGCTTTTTAATAGAAAAGACTATCAATGACACAAACAAACGAGTGACATGACATTGACACAACGCATTAATTTTGACGGTTATTCTATCATATCGCTCGACTGCAACAAGTGGGTGAGGGCACTCGTTGCGGTCTCGAGCGATTTAAAAATATGGAAAGTCAAATGTCGAACGAAAATCAGAAGAAACCAAGCGCTCGACTTGAGGCGAAGGAATCAAAAAATAGAGCCCCTGTTCCGAAATCAATGTCCGTGCAAGATGAGTGAGTTGTCGAGCGCGGTATGCATGCATTAAGCTTCCCTTCAGGTCTCCTTATTTTGTACGCATAGGCAGCTCCCAGAATTTAGGCGCCTAAAGACAATCATTCTTTCAAATACTTATAAAATCAAATTATAATTCAAGGTATTTCATCTGTAAAGAGGAATCTACATGGCCATCAGTTGCAATGACCGTTGGGTAGATGGCACTCTGCTGCTATAAAAGCATTCAAAAAATTAAAAAGCAGTGACAAAATTCAATGCTTACGCCAGCCTTCCCGGTAGCATAGCGGTCAGTATTGCCGCCCGGATGCGGAAGACCCAGGTTCGATTCCTGGCTGGGTCGGGTAGGCGTTTAATTTTTTCACTGTATTTTATAAGTATTTAATTCAGCTTCAGTGCAGCAATTAGCACTTAAAATAAAAAAAATAAAAAGTAAAACCATTCTTTCTTAATTATGTTTTACCTGGTTTAACCAGTCCATATTTTAAAATAACATGGGAAGGATTCCCGGGGGTCGACCGCCTAACTCTTTCGCCTTCGATCGCTTTGAAGGCGAGGTAAAGAGGAGGCGTCATCTTGTCATTTCGAAAGCAATATGAAAGCAATATCGAAAGCTATAGGCTATAGCTTTCGATATTATAATTCGATATTATATTAGAAAGCGAGGCGAGGGCCCCGCCTTCAAAGCGATCGAAAGCGAGAGAGTTAGGCGGTTGGGGGGCTGGTTTAATATAAAATGATGTTTGCAAGCAGCTCATCTTAAATAGAGATTACTTTACTTTTTGTTTTTTCAGCGGACTTGGTGTACACATGGAAGCTTGACGGCGTGCCTGAAAAAAGAAAAAATGAGACTTTTTTTCGTATAACAGATTTCTACATGCGGCCTGATGTTGGCGAAATGAAATCCCATTTGACCAATGGCAATCCTGAGAGCAGGGATTTGAGTAAGTGCCCGAACTTTGTACAAGGAATTCTGTGAGGGCATTAAGTCCGCCTTTTGTAATTATTTATATTGTGCAAAAAAAGAATAAATTCTTTAAAACAGCAACTTATTGTTCGACATAGGCGACATATTTGAAATTCTGATTTAAAACTATTTAAAAATGCTTTTGCATAGCATGGGTATGAGTATTAGGTGCTTACTCAAATATATAAATAAATAAATAAATAAATAAACTTTTCTACACTCACACCAATTATCTAGCCTAGCCCAAGAGAAGCTTCGTTATGAAACTCGTCAAATTGTTACTAGACAACGGATAAACATACTTAAAATGCTTAAATACATACATACATAGAAAACACCCACACCCGAGACAATTTAGAAAAACAATAATTTCTAAATTGACCCGACCGGGGATCGAACCCGGGACCTCGAGATGGCGACACCATGAAAACCGGTGTACAAACCACTCGACCAAGGAGGTCGTCAATATCTTCTTCTATCTTTTTATTTTTTTTAAATATATAAAAGAAGAAAGTGACTGACTGACCATCAACGCACAGCCCAAACGGCTGAAGCTACAATCATGAAACTTGGCACGTAGGTTCCTTTGGTAGTGTAGATGAGCACTAAGAACGGATTTTTGGAAATTCTAATTTTAAGGGGGTTAAAAGGGGGGTGAAAGTTTGTATGAAAATCCGTCAGTTTTGAAGTAATGATCTTATAATTTTGTGTTTGGACTGAAGATTAAAAAATAAATTACACGTGTCTCAGCGATTTTGATTATTACATCCCCATGAGGGTGAAAAGGGGGATGAAGTCATGGGAATAATGAAATCGTCTAGAGACTTGAAATTTTGCACATATATGCTTTTTATTGTGCAGGCATCTACTAAGAAAGGATTTTTGTGAATGCCACCCCTAAGGGGGTGAAATAAGGGATGAAAGTTTGTATAAAAGTCGGTCAGTTTTGAGTTAGTATCTTCGAATTTTGGGTTTGGGCTGAAGATTAACGCAAATTAAGGTTTTTTGGGAATTCTGTCCTTGGGGAAGGATCATGCGGGATGAAATGTTGTGTAAAAAAGTCTTTACAAAGGCAAAATTATTAAAAATACTTTTAAGTCTTTACAGTCTGTTGGTAAGTATAAAATGGCTCAACGCATAGATATAGGAATTAAATAGGGACGGGATAGGGATAGACCTAACTTATCAATGTTAAACATTGACGTGTAACAATTTTACCGAAATAATTTTAAGAAACGCACGTTCACATTACATTATTTTTATCATCATCATTTTCTACTTTTTCTCTACATACTGTTAAAATAATGTTAAGGAAAAGCATGTAGTCCACGCGTGCGAAGCCGCGGGCAAAAGCTAGTATTTTCATATTTTCTTTAACAATTTTCAACAAAATTAGGAACATATCGCCTAATGAAATAAAATAGTTTTATAATCTATACTAATATTATAAAGAGGAAACCTTTGTATTTTTGTATGTATGTGTGTATGCATGTATGTATGTATGTATGTCCATATGTATGTATGTATGTATGTATGTATGTATGTATGTATGTATGTTTGCAACGAATAAACTCAAAAACTACTGGACCGATTTAAAAAATTCTTTCACCATTAGAATGCTACATTAGCGCTGAGTAACATAGGCTATATTTAAAAAAAATTGCGGTACGGAGTCCGCTGGGTCAGCTAGTTATAAATAAAGGATGGGACATGATTGTTCACCTTTCAATTTATACTATCATTAATAAAAAGGTAAAGTTTGAGTCGTCAATTTAGATGATATTTAAAAAAGTAAATTCAACTTAATTTTCTTTAAAAAAAAATGTTTTTATTTCAGTTCCTCAATCAACATATATAGTATTTATAGGAACACTCCTTTTGAGTTTTATAAAAACTTGTTACAGGAGTGTCGCTCTTTCTAAAATTACTGTTATGGAGTAGTGGACTGTATGATGAGTTAATTGATGGAAACACGTAGTATTTTGTAAATGTTCAATGTTTATTTTAGTAAGTACAACAATTCGTAGCAAAAACAACTTGACAACTAAAATCCGTCACTTGGAACACTGACATTAAAACATAAAAAAAAAGGTCTTTTAAAAGGTAAGGAAGGTTTGAACCAGCCAGTCGCCAACAATTACATACAAATAGTTTACAATTTTACAGGTTGCCATTATGATACTAAAGAAAAGAAAAATAGATCTTATCTATAAAATAATTCTTTTGTTTTTAAATAATTTTTCATATTATTATTTAAAGTACAGTTAGTTTACCGTTAATGAAATATAGAAAAGTAAACAATAGCATAGCCTACCCTGTATTATAACTTAACATGGGGGTTCTTAAAGTAACTTAATAGGGATTATGGCTATTGGGCCCGTGACGGTACGAAACTCTTGCGTAATCTTAACTGTCATTATAATCAATAATATTTAGGTATTTTTTATTAACTTTTAGTTCCTACCTACTTACTTACTCCTTTATGCATGCTCACTAAGCATTTAGCCACCAACCAGCCTGTTGGTGAGCAGGATGTGGCCTAAGGTATTATAAACAAAACAAAAAAAAGGTGTATTCTTAGACAGGAAATGCCTATTCACTCTTGCCTTAAAGGACCTAGGTTGTAGTAAACGGGGACGCGGGGACCATGTACGCAGGCAACGCATTCTTAATAGCATATTTAACCTCACACAGCTCTTAAATTTTGAGATTACTTAATAAGGTACTTAAATGGTATTTTTATTTATTTTTCAGCGGAATTGGGAAACAGTTTCACCAACAGCAACTGGAGGTTGCTGTACCGGGAGTTCTTGCCGTTCGCCCAGGCGAATTGGAACAAAATCGGAATTCGTGTCGCCAACAAAATTTTCTTAAAAGTTCCTTATGACCAGTTGTTCCCGATCCGGCCTTGATTCATTTATGTGAAATTTTTCCTATAATAAAATTAAAAAGATTAAAGATATGTTTATTTATTTATGAAAGGTACCACTGACAGATTAAAGTCACTACAAAAGCATACAAACATTCATTTAAAGAGAAGTACAGGATAACCGGCTGATATAGAAGCGGACAGACCCTTGCGGAACGCCTACGCCTGAGTAAATGATGTACAGACGATAAAAAATAACCCGAATAGCCTGAATTTGGAATGTCTGCTATGGGAGACATTCCAAATATATTATCATTACAAACCTAAATTTTAGTATTAGATTAGGCTGTATGAGCTAGATCTGACGATTTGCAATGCTTCATGTAAAAAGAAGATGTTATGTCATAAGCAGTGAGTATTGGACTTCTTGGCGGGAAAGTGAAGAGTCATGTCTGCGGTTTTGTTTTATTTTCTAAAATTTGTGTTAAGTCGAATATTAATGTGAAATAATGGTGGATTATTAACCGTTAAGTGTTCGTGAGTGTGCATGAGTGTTGGCAAATGAAACAAAACAGTGCAACGTCACTAATCAAATTCTCTCAAGAAGTCCGCTTGAGGACTTCTTGAGAGAATTAGTTAGTAAAGCCCCACATCTTTACTGAGATACTCGAGGGGTTGGGGGTATATCATTTCTCACTTCTCATTTCCATTATCATTCATCATCATCATTTCCATTATCATTCATCATCATCTTTAGGATTATAATACTAATGAAATTAAGAAACTAATGACATGGCAGCATGGTCTATGACCTTAGCCGGTTCCTCAGAGAACAAACTATTAAAAAAAAAAAAAAAAAAGCAGTGAGTATTTTGACAGTGACACTGACGCAGTCAGCCAAGATAAATAAAAACCGCTCCAGTCCCGAAAAAACTTTCGGTTTATTTAAAATAAAGTTTGTTGTAATAGAAAAGTAATGAAAAATGGCTGTAATATTGAAATATTTAGTGGCCGGTTTAGTCAGATACTGGCTTATGCATATAGATTATTGGCAAACGATAGCTAATAGAGTTGAAATCGCGACCCCTCTTAACTCATGGAAGCGGTTGGTTGAGGGCGTCTACTTGTACGATCACAATATAAATCCGTATGAAGGAGACTCTTTCCATGAATCACCTATAATGCTCGTTTTCTTCCACTACCTAATGAAAAGAGTGCCATATTTACTACCCCTCCTCTTTACCGTTTTAGACCTCCTTACAGCTTATCTTTTGTACAAAACCGCAAAGGCGTTTATAAAGATATTTATGGAGTCACAGAAGAAACAGAAAGATGAAATAGCTAAAGAATCGAAGACAATGCTTTTAAGCGATACACAGTTAAATGAATCAGTGGAATATGTCTTGTCTGTTTATTTATTTAATCCCTATTCTGTTTTGAATTGTGCTGGAATGACCACTACCGTTATTCAGAATCTGTTAGTGGCAGCTTCATTGTGGGGTGCTTCAAGTGGGCATGGAGTGCTGGCCTGTGTGTTTATCGCTCTTGCAACTCATCAAGCACTGTATCCAGTACTTCTGATTGTACCTATTGCTATTTTACTAGCGGATGTCAACAAAGGCTGTAACAAATGCTCATACATCAGAACTCTATTACTATTTGTATTGTGCTGGGGTTTCCTGATATATATATCTGCATACATTATGGATGGTTCATATAACTATGTTTACCAGACCTATGGATTCATGTAAGTATTGTTTTAAGACACCTTGCCTAAGTGAAGTTTGGTTATAAAAATATCTATAGCTCTAAATATGGCAAAAAATATCTATTGCCATAAAAAATATCACAGTATTTCTGTGGGAAAAACATCACAATCCATTGCCCTTTTTTAAAAGGAAAACAAAGAAACTTTTAACTCATCTTCTGCTGTAAATACAGATACAATAGAATTTTAATTGTTTGGCGACCCCGAACAGGGTTCACACATGTCAAAGAAAAAACATCCTTTCACATTTTGTTAGTTCAATTATGTACTTGTTGATTATTTTATTCCAATTTAATTTTTATTTAAAGAATTACAAAATATGGATTTTATTTTCAGATTAACTGTTCCTGGCTTAAAACCAAATATAGGCCTCTTCTGGTACTTCTTTACAGAGATGTTTGAGCATTTCCGACTGCTGTTTGTGTGTGCATTTCAAATAAATGCACTTGCTCTGTATGTGGTGCCACTGACGTTAAGATTCAAGAGGGAACCTGTACTTCTGGCTACAGTACTTATAACACTATCCACCATATTCAGGTCATATCCATGCATTGGTGATGTTGGTTTTTATTTAGCCCTGTTGCCAATGTGGAAGCATCTGTTTTCATGTACGTATTGTGTTAAATTGGTTGCTTTTTCTTATCATCACCATCATCATCAGCTCATTTTATGGCCCCATTGCTGGGGCGGATAAAAAGAACGAGCCATAAACCACCACACAGGCCCCGTGCAGGTTGGTGGCTGTTAACGACTGCTAATGCAGCCCCTGGACCAACGGCTTAACATGCCTTCTGAAGCACGGAGAAGCTCAAGATGACACATTTTTGGTCACCCATCCGATGACCGGCCTTTGCGAAAGTTGCTTAACCTCAGCACTCGCAGTTCGAGGGGTTGATCACTGACCCATCAAGCTCCTCATTTGGTTTGTTTTACAGACAAAGTATCTTTATTTACACTTGGAATCGAACCTAGGGCGCCTCTGGATCTGAGACTGCTGATACTGGTTTAACAATTGGACCACAGCGGCAGTAATATATTACAAAACTATGCAAATAAATGGCTATAACAACTAACATTGACTAAGATAAATAAGTAAAATGTTTAAATTTTATTTTCAGTCATGCAACAGAAGATTATAGTTGGATGTGCATTCATCATCACATCAGCACTTGGCCCCACCGTTTGGCACCTCTGGATATATTCTGGCTCCGCTAACGCAAACTTCTTTTTTGGAGTCACTTTATCTTTCGCCACGACACAAATATTCCTTATTACTGATCTCTTGTTTGCTTACATAAAAAGAGAATTCACACTAAAGCATGGATCGTCACGGCTAGTTGATGGAAAACCAGCCAAATTAGTATTACGATAATAATATGTTTTGTGATAAACGACCAGTGATAATTGATTTACCATATTGAACAATTATAATTTTAGAATTTATAAAAGTGGAATTAAATTACAAGAACATTGTTATTAGTTTGGATCTTACTCCAATTGTGTACTGGGTGCCGAGTGCGAGTTTCATTCGCCATTCACTTACGTTAACGAAAACGAGAATTTGTATAGCAAAATTTTAACTCTTCTCGTATGTCGCCAGGTGGCGCTGCTTCAATGCCATACTAATTTTCGTTTTCGTAAACGTAATCGAATGAATACGGATAGTAAACAAAACTCACACTAGGCACTCTGAATGAAACTGATGTGGCAGGTATGTCTGTTACAGTTTATAGATAACACATCTAGTAAACTTCTATATAATATTTGTTTCGATTTTTTTCAGTTAATAGAATCGAATTGTGAAATTAAATACTATATACGAATTTACTTTATATTGAGTGTTTATTTTAAATATTTAAACAATTATTTATCATGACATTTTCAACCCTTTGCGGGATCTGTGTGTATAGGAAGTGTGACTGTTGTGTTGTTTGTCTCATTGTTTGTTTGTTTTATGCTACCATGCCATGTTTTTGAAGGTTCTTGAGCGGAGAGCTGATGGTATAATTATATTTCCTTCGCTATGGCTCATCGAATCGGCTTGTGCTGAACGACGCGACGTCACAGGCGGGCCGATCGTTGAGAACTCCGTGCACTGAAATCACGCCGCACGTCCTTGGAGCTAAGTGCAGGTCGCGCGGTCCAATCAACACATTCGCTCCGCCGGCGCCGTCGGCTTGTGCGGCGTATATTTTATTTGAATGAGTGAACCGTCACGTTTCTGGCGCGAACACCATGTTATTTTAAAATGGATATGTTATATTTAATTCAATATTACCTAATAAGCAGTGGCGTAACTATAGGGTGACAGGGCTGGCAAAATGCCACGGGCCCCGGGCCATAGGGGGCCCCCAGCCCGAGAGGCCGCGAGCTCAGAAGTAACCTAACATTTTTAACAAAATGTAGTAAATATTATAAATTTTATATAAGAACTTAAAATCATCTAAAGTTACTTATCTTTATACATATAATGACTTGTCCTGTCTGACTGATTCATCATCGCCGAGCCGAAACCGCTGAAGCGAATTAGATGAAATATGGACTGTAGATTAATTGAGTGACTTAATCAGCCACTAAGAAAGAATAGGGGGAGAAATTTTGTATGAAAGTCCGTCCGTTTTAAAGTAAAATACGTGAACATTGGTATTTGGCTTTCTGAAAAGAAATAAAGTATGTCGTGTCTCAAGAATTTCATTTGATTTTCTTTAAATGAGTAAAAGAGGGAAGAAGTTTTTTTTGGAGAAAACGTTATTTTTAAAGTAAGAACTATAAAATGAATTATTTTAATCGATAATTAGATTTCTCAATAAAAATAAAGAATGACGTGTTTTAGCATTTTATGAAAAACATTCCCTAGATAGATGTAATAGGGGAGGAAAATTGTACGGAAAACTGTCATTTTTAAAGAAATTATGAAGTATTTCAGAGTTATCCCTATTAGACCAGGGCAAGCCTTTGAAAATGGTAAAAAGAGAAACAAAATCATAGTAGGATGAAAGCCATTGAAAATGGAAGAGAATATAACAAAAATAAAAGGAAAAATAATTTACGGGCGATCTGAGGTCGGAAGTCGAAGGGGTGGGGGGTTTAAGGGTAAAAAACGGTTTATCTCGATTTCCGGCAAAACTACAAGTCCTATGGAAAAAAGTTAAATCGCAAAGTTGTAGGTAATATAAAGATCTACAACTTTTGTATTTACACTTTTTTCACATAATCTAAAAATATATGTGACAAATTCAAATAACCAAGTTTTTCGTTTTTTATTTTTATCTACTAAAAAAAAATTTTTTTCACGAAATTTGGTGAAAACTTACATTTTTATGTCCCAAACACACTATATTTTTTTTTATTTTAAATATTTATTTTTTTCACCTTATTTGGATTTAATATCAAAAAAGCACCCTAATTTTCAATGAAAAATTCTCGCGTCAAAATATCTGCTTTTTTTAATAATTTTTATATGTATATATGTATATACATTATTATGGTAAATGTTCTCAGAAAATGCAGAGAAACGAAAGTTATCTATTCTAATATTATAAAGCTGAAGAGTTTGTTTGTTTGGTGGAAATTATTTTTGTGTCGAATAGTCCATTTATTGAGAAAGGCTATGATGACTAATAATAAAAGTGGAGCAGCAATGAAAAATGTTGCAATATTTAATAAGACATCTACAATATTTTGAGAAAGTTGTAGAATCTTCTGTAAATTATATGCGTAGATGCCTATTTCTTACTATTTTAAGATAACTTAGATACCTGAGTGACCTACGGAAAATTTTAGCCCATCCATAGGTCATAGAAAAGTGGGGAAGGGGTTATTGTAGAAAGGGAATATTATTAAATTCATAAATGACAAAAATATTCCTCTAAATCTAAGTGTCGAGGACAAGGATATGGTGACGAGACAAGGATGGTGCTAACAATGAAAGGCACTTAAGGTGGAGTTCAAAAACTCATAAAAGATATCGAGCGAAATGCAGTATATGTTCACTGTGCTGCTCATAACTTAAATCTAGTACTTATTGATGCAGTTAGAGAGGTTACTGATATAGAAATTTTTTGAAACAGTTCAACATAATTTTTTGGGCATAGTATCAAAATATGGAATACTTTATATTTTTTTTACTGAGGGGCCCATCTATTGGATTAGCCACGGGCCTCAGATGGTATAGTTACGCCACTGCTAATAAGACCAATATTGGTTGGTTATTGACCTCCTTTTGTATATAAGGAAACGCACCCAATTAAAATCAATGCTTAACAACTTGCAAACTTGTTATATTTTAATTTTTAAAACTGCCACACCTTAATCTTCTTATAGGTAAGGTAAGAGTTAGGACTCAACATAACCCTTCTCAACACGGCAATCTGTTTCAACATTAAGTAGCTTCCTTGTCTGACCAATGTCTGTGTTTGTCATTGTATCTGTGAAGAAATGTCTATTAATATCACTCACTACTGTTTAGGGAATCTGTTAACGAGTATTAGAACACCAGTCTTGTGTAATGGGTACTTCCGAATCCTGAGAACTTAGATGCTAAAGCATTTACGTGTTTTAGTATTTGTTGGTAGTTTTGACCTTTTTAGGGAAATTTCTTCCACAGTTATTAACTTCAGATCTTGTAGGATGTAATATAGTTTTGCAGGATGGATGTATAGTATGATGCCACGCAATCCAAATAATTATATGATTAAATTTGGAGTGCCCGTGAATAGGGCCCATAAGGTTCGCGCTTGGCAAATGTAGCTGTGGAGTAAAAGTTTCACAGATACGTTCGCTAGAGGCGCTGCTCAAATACGCAAACAAGCAAGAGTTTATACTTACTTAACTCACCTAAGTTGCCTCTAGACTTGACACTCACAAAGCCAAGCAAAGTAAATGATAATTCAATTGAAATGTATTATTCTATTAGGAACGATTAAGGGACTTTTAGAACGAATCGTATCAGTGCTGATGAATTAAAATTAAATTTGTCATGGAATAAACGCATTTTTGTTAATGACTCTTTTTATTTTAATTATCTCACCTTGTAGTAATCGCAATTATGTACCTGTACACTATATCGCAATCTGTTGAATGATTCATTATCTTATCACGCCTTGTTGTCTGTATTATCTAGGACGCCCAACGCGTAACAATGTGTCTTGTGTTTTTTTTAATGCTCCTGTGTATTAAAATAATAGGATGAAACATTTAGTATTTCTGCTTCTTATGTACTGTAAGTACCATATTATTATAACTTTAAAAAGTAATATCAGGCTGTGTTTAAACTACCCTAGTGAACCATTGAGCATTAAAAGGTTAGTTAAATTGAGCGGTATAATATACAAAAATACAGAGTGTTTGCATTTACAGAAACTTTTTTTTTGCTTTTTTATTAATGATCCGATATTTAGATAATAAATAGTATAGTATGCTATCAATCCCGTTAATTATAAGGTATTTTTATGTTATTCAAATGGCAGTTTTAAAGATTTGCCTAAAGTTATTTATTTTATTTGTTCTATAGGTTAGGTAGGGTATAAGGTATTATTGTCTTTGGTTCTTCTGTAATTTTATTCTGCCTATTGCATGTTTTATTGCTTTGCAATTGCGTGACCCAACTGCTGTACCAATTCAACTAAAATAAGTAAGTTCGTTAGAAAACATCTGTACAATAGTATCCGGTGATCCGGTGCCTAGTGTGACTTTAATTTGCCATAAGGGTGCCTAGTGAGAGTTTTGTTTTTGTACCTCTATTTACGGATCTATAGCTGTGCTATCAATGTTACACTTGACCGCTCCAAATTAATATGACAGGGTGCATATTACGAGGTTTTTAAAATTCAAAAACGTTAATGAAAACGAAATTAATAGGTATGTATGGTGAAGCAGCGCCTCCTAGTGACAAACAAGGTTAGTTACAAAGTCGCCATACAAATTCTCGTTTTCGTTAACGTGATCTGGGTACCAAGTGCGAGTTCCATTCGCCATTCGATTACGTTAGCGAAAACGAGAATTTGTATAGCAAAATCTTAACTCTTCTCGTATGTCGCCAGGAGGCGCTGCTCCAATGCCATACTAATTTTCTTTTTCGTTAACGTGATCAAAGGGTGAATGAAACTCGCACTTGGCACCCAAGGTTCCTACCTAGTGCAAGTTACATTCATCATACGATTACGTTCGTTACGATCACGTCAAACCAAACGTTAACGTCATCGTTAACGTTTTTTAATTGTAAAAAAACTCGTAATAATGCACCCTGTCATATTAATTTGGAGCGGTTAAGTGTAACATTGATAGCACAGCGCTATAGATCCGTAAATAGAAGTACATAGATACAATAAATGGTGGCCCTAGGCGTTTCTAGTGTGGACCGGAATTGTCCATGAAGCCTAGTGTGAGTTTCATTCGATTCGATCACGTTACTGAAAACGAAAATGTGTGTGCCGTAAAGCAGCAGCGCCTGACGGAATACGGAAACAGTTAAAGCCATACAAATTCTCGGTTATGTTCACGAGATCGAATCCAATGAAATTCTCACTATTGATCATACCGTAGAATTATTTAAGAGACAATTTCAATGATCAGGAAATGTGATCAATATTACACTTGCTACAAAAGTAGGTAACCCCATTCGTAGGTGCCTCAGTTAGTGAGTGCGTCGTGTTGCCCAGTATCCCAGCGCAGCTGCAGGCATGCTATCGCGGCGGAGGGCCCGACCTCAGAGCCCCCAAGAGGCTGGACATTTTCCTGTCGCTGCTGAAAAAGTTGGAACACGACTCCAAACTTGACCTGAGGATGTTTAGCGGCGCTCTTCTTAGGAGGTATATTAATTTAATATGACTTGATGGGGGGTGAATTTGATGATGATTTTTGGGTGGCGAGACACTTCTGGTTTCTCAAGTCGTAGTGTGCCAAAAGTCCCCTGAGGAATACCTCTAGTATATTCCAGTCTTGAGAATACTCGTCTAGATTCTCTAAGGCGTTCGAGTAAGATGACGAGAGCGTAAAACCGGTGGGCACCTCTAAAGGCTAGAACCATGGCTCGTTTTAACCATAATCATATAAAGTAGATGTAGTAAGGGAGGGGAAAAGCGCCATTGTACCTGGTGAAGCGTGCTTACAACGTGTGGTAGCTATAAGATGTCAGTGTCAGATTTATGAACAACTAAAGTTATCAACCACGAAGCTTTCGGTGGGAAGAAAATTATATTACTAGCTCAATTGTTGTGTTTCAGTTTCCGACTAGATGGCATCGATGAGTCTGCTAATGTTATAGAAACAGAGTTCCTGTTGCCATACAGAGCATCCAGCTTCCAGTTCCATAAGTACCAGCTGCTCATGGACTTGTTTCTGCCAACCCAAAACCTATTGCAATTCAACGAGAGCCTGCCGTTACAGCACTCATGCCTACTGCATAGAATGATGAGCTCTACCGTACGCCGATGGGAGCGGGGAGACGAGAATGTCGTATGCCCACTGTCTGCGCAACAGAGGCAGAATATGGCTACACAAAGTAGTGGTAGGTTAGTGGATTTCCTCTATTGTATCTTCTTCGACTATTGTATGTTTTCTGTGTAAGCTATTCTTGGTTATTTGATAAAACCTACTCGCTGCTTTGACAAGGACGACGAAGACATGGATGTCAGGCTGATCTTTGGAGACTTTAACTTAACATTACAAACGATACATTCTAGAAATTTTGGCCTTTATATCGAATCCACCTATGGTGTTCTGGGTGCTGAGTAAACGTACGAGTTTAAGTCATCATTAGAAGATCACGTTAACGGAAACAAAAAATTATATGGCTTATTTGCAACTTGGTTCTTTTGTCACCAGGAGTCGCAGCTTCAATGCCAAAAGCTGTTACTCAGCTTGACTGGTTAGAAGTCAAGGTGCCATAGGTGGATTCGATTTAAGGGCCAATAATTTGAGCATCTATTAAAATGTCTCTCGTTTGTAATTTTAAGTTAATGTCTCCAAAGATCAGTCTGACATCCTTTCTAGGTTGAGAGCAGCGAGTAGGTTCTATGAATTAACCTAGAATACCTCAGACAAAAACATACAAGAATCGAAGAGCTGAGCTGTCGAAGCAAAGCTGAGGTTTGTTATATTTCTATTCATTTTTTGGTATTTTTATATCATTTGTTCAGAATACACAGCCGATGTCCAATTGAAGAAGGCGCGATTCACACGAACTGGGGACCGATTGCGCCAGGAACGATCGTCGCCGCTATCACTGCTTCGCTAGAATCACAGAGGGTTCTGGTCACGGACATTCTTAATGCGGACATCTTCAAAGCAGGCATATCGGAGCCACTTATGGCATCAGCCAAACAAGAGTGGTTCGAGAACATTGAGGCGTTCAATGCTGTTGAACAAACGAATGTTGTTGATATTAGCAACGTTTGGGTTGCTACTCTTGCAGGTAAGCAGAAAACTAGAGTACTAGAATAGTACTGATAGATAAACCAACCCTCCAAGTAATCTTAAATATTCCATTACTGGACAACTGGACATACATCCTCTTACGAAGTAGGCAGAAAGGCACCTGTGGTCGGACGATTCAGGGCTCAATAGTCATTTGATCCATTTTAACCAAAACCTTTTTGCTTTTGGACAATGGAAAACTCATCACCCGAGTACCACCGTGCCCGGGGCGGCGCGGTTTGGTTATGTGGGGGTCCCAGGCCCGAGGGTCCCGACAGGGATTCGGGAGAAGGAGGGACCTACCCACTAAAAACATTGTACCTACATCTATTTCAAGTGTCACTAGTGGTAGGCGCTCTAGCAATTAGGGTATGTTGTATCCGATCCGCGCAAATTCTAGTCAACACTATTGAAAGAAATCAGTGTACGTAATAGTAATTGTACCACCTGCCTACAGTTACCAGGTCAACTTTGTCACCTGCCCAGAATACTACTAACATGTTTTGTTTATCAAATTTCCAGGTGACTTAGCAGAGGTGATTGTCAACCAGGGTCCCTCGGTGGGAGCAGTGCCAGGCAAACTGGTGGTCGGTAGCAACAACCGGTGGAACGACACGTTTGTACCGCGTGATTTCTACTTGCTACCCCAAAATGCTTCGCTCATCGACTGGCACTTCACAGACGCCGAAATGCTTGCTGGCATAGATGGTATGTAAACAATATTAATGATTGGAACATTGAAAAAACATTGTTGCTAAACCTATATACATGAATGGTGAAAATATCTAGGCTAGAGTACAAACACTGAGCTGTAACGTAAGTATATAAAAAGAGCAAATGCCTAGACTGCGAAGTCAGTTGTAATTCATAATAGTTACTGGTTCAGAAGAGACGTTTTAAGTGTAAATAAAATCTTTGCTGTGCTTATCATTAGGAGCTCCTAATGCTTAACACTTAAGTGATGATACATCCTGACGCATATAATTGTTTACAGGTTTAATTATAGCCAACTATTTGCCACAGTGGATCGAGCAGCGACGTTCGTTGCGTCTGTCCCAAGTCATAGACATGTACTACTCGCACGAGGGCGTCTCCTTCAACCCGACAGTGAAAGCGTGCAACCGACAGACGTTGTTTAACGAGATATTCACTAGAGAAACGCTGCTGTCCGAGGCGTCGCGATTCGCACACGTTTTGTCTCTCCGTCAAATTACTGTGTACATGCCTTTAGCGGAGTTGGATCGCATCTCGGTAGAGGCTGTCACTGCATTCGTGACGTATGCACGTAAGTTGTTTCTGTGTGTAGGTTTTTATTATTATTCCACAGCGGAGAGACGTGAGTCTCGATTTTGCTTCTAAAAAGCCCCCATTCACGGGCACTCCATTCGCGCCACTTCATCACTCCAAATCCAAACTAATGTATTTTATTATGATTAGAAATCCAAAGCTCGGAGCGATGCCACGATCTTAGTAGTTATAGGCAGGCCTTGATTCCCCTTTAAGTACCGGTAAACGTTATTTCCATAAAGCTAATTTGGTACCGGTAATGTAGGTAGCGTTACCTAGAAAACTATCGCTACTTTTTTCGTTACCAAATGCGCTTTAGCCAATCCGCGTAGAGCGATTAGTTATTTTACCGGTAAAAATGTCACCCAGGTAACAATACCAATAAGAAGCCTAAGAAACAGTGGAAGGCGTCCTAGACGACTTCTTGGCGGGAAAGTGAAGAGTCATGTCTGCGGTTTTGTTTTATTTTCTAAATTTGTGTTATGCCGAATATTAATGTGAAATAATGGTGGATTATTAACCGTTAAGTGAAATAATGGTGGATTATTACCGTGAGTGTGCATGAGTGTTGGCAAATGAAACAAAACACTGCAACGTCACTCTTCAAATTCTCTCAAGAAGTCCGCCCGAGGACTTAGTAAAGCCCCACATCTTTACTGAGATACTCGAGGGGTTGGGGGGTATATTATTTCTCACTTCTCATCATTCATCATCATCATACAGGAAAGAAATATTGTTTATTTAAGTATTACTTGTAAGAAAAATTACTTTGACACTGGCTAAATGTGCTGATCGCACGAAGCCAAATTATAATAAAAAAAATACAATAAAATTATTTAAACAAAAACTAAAGTGTTTCGTTCAAAGGTATTTTTTTATTGTTTCAGCTTCATTATTGAGACGGTACCATATGGATTGCCATGTGAGCACTAGTGTGCCTTTCATGGACTTGCTTGTAGCTACCGACGGCTCGTGGGCACAATACGAAGTAGAACAGTTTATGTCGTAAGTACGAATAGATCCTTACCTTGAAGAAGGTATGGTAAAATGTTCAAATAATTTTTAACGCAAATTTGAACATTTTATAAATAGCTTGCTTACTTCTTAACTGATCTTTAATATTTGTAAAAATATTATGATCGGATGTTAGTGACGGTAGTTGTTGACATTGAATGGGCGCCTTTGGCTTTCAAAGTAAAAAAGTGTTGAATAATTTCGGCGGGCTGGTTAGAAGTTCTTAGAACCACGATAGCTCAATTGGAAGAGCACCTGACCCGGTATGTCAGAAGGGTGCAGGTTCGAACCCTGCTCGTGGAAATTTTTTCAACATTTGTGTTTTTGTAAGGTATGGTAAATTGTATATTTTAAAAAGAATGTCAGTACAAAAATATCTGACTAATGTCGTAAATAAAAGATATAAAATAGTTTGTACGGTGTAATACCTACAAGTAGACACCCCTGTACATCAGACTTATCCACAGCTTCATGATAAGACTACCACAAACTGTCGTTCCTCAAAAGACTTTGAACTTTATTTAATTAACATAGGGTTGAAAATGTATTGAACAAATTTGACAGTTTTGGATAAGTTGATGAGAATAAGCGTCTGTACAATCAACTCTTAAAACTACGCCCTTATTGATACTCGTTGTCTACCTATTATCTCTTACTTACTTTATAGGTTAGTGTGGGTACAGTTTGATTTAAGTCGTAAAATTGTTAAATATTTTTCTGTAAAATTTTCCAGTAAAAAAGTAAGAAACTAACAAATCTATATTTATACTTAATATTATAAAGAGGAAACCTTTGTATTTTTGTATGTATGTATGTATGTATGTTTGCAACGAATAAACTCAAAAACTACTGGACCGATTTAAAAAATTCTTTCACCATTAGAATGCTACATTAGCGCTATATTAAAAAAAACGACAATTTAATTTTCCAATACAAAATGATTTGTTTGTTTTGTTGTCATGGAAACCATTGATGGAAACTGTCAAAGCGGTACGAAGTCCGCCGGGTCAGCTAGTATATAATAATTAAAGATGTACCCAGGTTTTAGTTTGGGGAAGCCTTGACAGATCACCAAAATTCTATCTAGTCTCTATGACTTTTGCCAGAAAATACTTTTCTTTTTCCTCTAAGGAGGAGCTCAATGGCACAGTGGTTAACGCGCCCGGTCTACAAATGCTGAGGTTAAACAACTTTCGCAAAGGCCGGTCATCGGATGGATGGAGCTCAGGATGATACAAAAATGTATCATCCTGAGCTCCACCGTGCTTTGGAACGCACGTAAAGCCGTTGGTCCCGGCTGCATTAGTAGTCGTACTAACCACCAATCCACTGGGCCCGTATGGTGGCTTGTGGCCCGTTGTCCCTATCCATCCATGGGGTAGGCTCGTGCCCCAGCAGTGGGGACATAAAACTAACTGATAATGGTGATGATGACCCTTAATTTACTTACTTACTTACTATCCTGGCGCCGTGCCCCTAAGTAAGCTTTGACCTCCGATACGATGATTTTTAATTTAAATTAATTATAAGTAAAAATTGTTTGAAGATGGGTGGGCGACGCTCTGGAGGTGAACTTGCAACGCAGCTCGCTGGCGCTGATGCACGGGAACACCGGTGACTGGGTGGTGCCGCCCTCACACAACCTCACCGACGTTTTCCTCCATCTTAGCAATTACTCCGATTCGTGTAGGTCCATAATATTATAATAAATTAATTTTTATAATGTATATCCTAACAATCAAAATAAATCATAAAATAAAACACTACTCTTAAAACTCACTCGCACACTCGAGAATTTATTGCGAAGATCAAGTTAATTAATAAAAAGACACAAACAGCGCAGTATTGCTATCAGCTGGTATGTTGCTGGGATTTCTCACTCATTTATTTATTTAATTTTAGAAAAGCCAACAGCTATTAAACAAGAATAAACATGTAAATAGATACGGAAAAAATTAAAAGTGTTCCAAACGTCAGAAGAAAATGATCTCTATGAAAAAAAATGCAGTCGGAGAAAAGTAGATCCCTTCAATGTGTAGTTTAGTTGAAACTTTATCTTTATTTATTTTTGTTTTTATTGTTTATGTGTTCCGTATAATATGAGTGGTTGTAATTTCTCGAATTAAATAAATTCTATTATTTATTGATTTAGAAAACAACATGTCCATATGTTTCAGGGCCTAACCGCCTACATCTCCCCAACGTAATGTCGAGGGTGATCCAGTACTCTAGGAACAAGTCCTTAGAAGAAGCTGAAACAAAAGCCAGCGCGGGTCCCAGTACAATGGTCCTCATCATCAGCCCAAACGGCCGGCCATCCGCAGCTGAGCTCCAGACTGCGACGGAACTCATGCATTCGCTGAGGACAAGCTACTTTGACGTTTACTTCGCATACGTCGCTCGCAACATGACCGACTTCCAGAATATCAATAACGAGTATCTGGATTACTCGGAGTTGTTTTTATCGGTATTATCTATATATTATTACGTGAAGCAAAAACTTTGTAGCCGTTTTTACGAAAATTGCCCGGACGGAGGTGTATGAAATTTCGCACACTTATAGTTTATAAAAAAATTACATGAAATCAACAAAAACAACATTACACACACTACCATGTATTTGACACACACGTATATGATTTTGACACACGTATTGTTTGTCTTTAATGCGGCCGACATCTGTCAATGCCAATCCAAACACACATTCTATCTTTTTTAATTTTTCATTGCTTAGGATATAATAATAATAAATAAATAAATAATAAATGTTTCCCACACTCACACCAATTATCTAGCCCCAAGAAAAGCTTCCTTAAGAAACTCGTTATATGGTTAACTAGACAACGGATAAACATACTTAATATACTTAAATACATACTTATTATACATAGGAAACACCCAGACCCGAAACAATATAGAAAAACAGGTATTTCTAAATTGATCCGACCGGGGATCGAACCCGGGACCTCAGAGATAGCGACACCATGAAAACCGGTGTGCAAGCCACTCGACCAAGGAGGTCGTTTATTAGGATACAATCCAAGCAGGCTTAATAAAGTTACGGTCGAATTTCGACCACTGGGCGACCACTAGTTATTATTATATCTTAATTTAAATGGCTTAGAAAGAACGCAGTGAACAAGTAATCGCAAGACTGTTCTTTCTTCTGTGACGCCTCACTAGTTGACGTTTCCAGGCGAAGCGCGTTTCCACCTTCGACCTTATCATCACTTAACATCAGGTGAGATGAAGGCTGACCCTTAAGAAGTAAAAAAAAAGTATTATTATTATAAACTAAAAATTGTACGGTAGATTGAGTTAAAAATGGAGTCTCACTACACGTGTTATTACGAAAAGAAGTTGGGTTGAACTCTTTTATCGGTATGTTAACGAGATATTTTTGTCACATCTAAGTAAATTACCTACTTAAGTTAGGCTTTAGTGGGTAGTCCTTCCTTCCTCTCGTCGTTCGTGTCTGCCTGAAGGGGAGGAGAGTCCCACATAACCCGAGGTCGCCCCTTTTAGCCATTAATTTGGTGTTTGCGCATTTATATACAATTTTATATAAATGCTGTCTTACGTCTCTCTACTATTCGAAGAGTTATAGTCAACTACTATAATTTTCGAATAGAGGAGAAAATTCGCACGGGGCACACAGACAGAGACGACATAGACCTATTTGGCCGGCACTTTGACATCTCGTCTCAACAATAACAATAGCACAGTATTCCTATTTCCAATAGGTATGAATTCATTTTCGTTTTCCGATATTCTGCCGCTACAAAAGAAAGCTTCCGCCTTGTAAGCTCACGGACTGATGGCGTCGTAGTGACGTTCATACCAGCAAATTTGTACGTATTTCAGGTGCAGTCAGACAGTGTGAATGACGTCATCGAGGCAGTGGACACCTTCGTGGTGAAGAACGAGATCCCGACGAGAATGTTTGGGGCGCACTGCCCCTTCAACGACACGACCTTCGAGCAGAGAGAGTACGAGGACTTCGTGCTGCCGGGACGGAAAGTCACTTACAGGATACACCCGTTCCATCTCAGACAGCAGCCTCTGATTAAAGTTCAGGTAAAAGTCTGAATCATTGAAAGCATAGAGGTTTCTTGTGTTGGGGACAAAAAGATACTTTTTTAAATATATTCATCAGGAGACCTCGTTTAGGTATTTAGTATTAGTGTACTTGACTTCGATCATTTATGTACGGCGACTTTGGAGCCACGGAGCTACAATGACATTTGTGGCGATGACAGCAAATAAATATTAAGTACAAATATTTTGCAACCTTAATTTAATCTTTATACTCAAGACTTAAAGCTCATAGTATGCTGAAGTTGTTGATATACTATCCAACGTTTTTTCAGATTTTGTTATTCGAAATTTAAATGGTGTAGGTGTGAGCAAACAGGATTACTTTCTAGATGCATTTTTGTTTCGGATCCTTTATTAGTTTATTACTTTATTTATGAATATTGATCCTTATAACCAAATAATAAAGTTCAATATTGATTGTAGAAATTTGACAGTTTTGGATAGGTTGATCTGCCGCTGTGTGTACATAATAGATCGAAGTATGGTGACTCATTAGAATGACGTAACAATGTGCATGGTAAGCACTGCTTTCCATATTGATATAAACGGCAACAGTAAATTTTAAGAAATCTCTTTCTTGATTTTTGATTAATATTTACAACAAAAAAAAATTAAAGTAAAACCCAACGGCATTAATGACCATTCACTTGCCCGCCAAGAAGTTCACCATAACATTGATGTTGCCGTAGTTCCGCAACGCGGGGCAAGGCGAGCTGCTCGCTTGCGTGTGGCGCGGCGCGGACGCGGCGCACTCGTGCCGCACGCTGGCCGACCGCGACGCGCACGCGTTCAACCTCACCGCGCCCTGCCCCTCCGCCGACTTCTGCCCGCCCGCGTACTTCACTGTAGCTGCTACTTCCACCGCCAACCTGTGTGCCCGTGAGTATTACCTACCATTAGATTAGCCAACTCACTTCTACCACTAGATAAGGAGACCCAGAAAGTAAGGAGTTTAAGTTTGCATATAAGATCTTAAACATCCACATCCGCGGATGCGGATGCGGATGTTTAAGATCATATATTATTTGAGATTCATATACTTATGAATGACGATTTAAAACAATGATAAAGTTATTATTATCATTTTTATTAATGAATATTAGTATTAAGTATAATGCTCTTATTTTTTTTTACTTTCACTTAGTGAAGTTAAAAAATAAAGAGTAATATTGCCGCCTTTTCTGATTCAAGGCGATTACGCAGAGGTTCGTAAATTAAAGCCGCGCTAATAAATAATTGTTCACTAGGAACACTGCATGGTGGAGTGGATAAAAATCTTCATCGGTGATGATATCTTACATTCTTCTCGATGAACACTCCACCACTTAAGAGGATTTTCATCCACATTGACTCTTTTTTTTTCGCCCAATTTCTTTCTTGTCGCAACTACAAATATCCGCATTGATTATTGCGGATGCGGACGCGGATGCAGATGTCCAAATCTATGCGGAAACTCCGCATTTGCGGATGCGGATGCGAATATTTGCAACATCCCTTACCTACCATTGGATGAGCAAACCTAGTTGCTCATCCAATGGTATCCACAGGCTTTTGGACATTATACGAGCTATACGCTGGGCTACTGCGACGCACAGAACTTCAAAGTGATTAAAACTCATTTCTACCAATAACCTGCTGCCGGCCCTTGAGTATTACCGGCGCAGTAGTTTTATGCATTAGATTTTGGACGCTGCCTACATGTGTCGCTAAATAAGTTTAATGACAATAAATGTAGTCAAAATAACAAAATAAACTTAACAGGTAGTATATTCTAGCTAAACAATATTTATATTTATTTTTTATTTAAACATTTTATATTAAGTACTTATATTATTTTATTTTGCTATATATTTATTAATACTATTAACATTACTATTACCGTTTAAATTTAAGAAAATTAATAGTTTTTTTAAGAAATTTTTAAATGTTTTCACTTTGCTAGTGTTTCTTAATTTGGTTTTGGTTGCATAGTGATAAAAGTACTTTCTTACTTGACTTGAGAATGATTGAATGACAATATTGTAAATTATTATTTTATGTTGTTAATAAAACCTATGTTTTTTATTATGTAAGAAAGCAAAATCACTAAAATATATGTATAAAAAAAGCTAATCTAATAGTAATACAAAATCTTTGCAAAGCAAAATCACAATTATACAAAAAATGTATTACAATAAAATATATAAAAAAAGCTAATCTAACAAAAAAGACGAACCTAACTCGTCTATGAGCGAAGGCCCCGGGGGGATTCGAACCCCCGATCTCCTGTTTACTAGACAGGCGCTTTAACCAACTAAGCCACGGCGCCTCTGTGCATTGCGACGAAAATAACGATACTATGACAAGTTTATGTTTACGACGACTTACGTCATTGATACTGAACAGCTACGTTGTCTCTTCACAAAATGAGGGCTATTTAAAAATATTGGCAGCAGATAACCTTTACAATGTAACCAACTTTATATTGTTTTAAATTTTTATAGTGATTCTCAAGCCTAATTTACCTAATCAGGTAGGCAGTAAAAGGAATACCTACTCAAAAAAAATCCTCATTTTGTTCACAGATGACGATTGCCGTCTTCCCCATCAGGTTGGCTATTACATAACGCATTCCGGCCTGAGATGTTTACCTCTACGAAGCGCAACATCAACAGCAACTATTCATGCAGCATTTATCTCAATTTTGGTATTTTTTAATATTAGTAATTTAATACGACACTATAAATAAAATATTGATGCATACTGGTGTTCATTTTTTTCTATGAATAAAAAAAACTATTTTTCTTTAAATACTTGTGACTTAAAGAAAATTTTGTACTTTAAAATAAAATATGTAGACGAAATTTATAATAAGCAGATAATAAAAAATACATTTAGTTACCCCTGGTGGGACTCGAACCCACAATCCCCGGCTTAGGAGGCCGATGCCTTATCCATTAGGCCACAGGGGCTTGGTACGGGGTGTACAAAATTATCAATCAATTTAGACTAAAAAACAAAACAGTTATACAGTTGAAATGAAATTTTAGAAACAACAGATAATGCTTACTAAAATGAAAACACCCCAAAATATTTAATTTTGTCCTTATCTCTTGCACAATTCAATTTATGGTAGGATAAAATCCTATTGAACATTCAACACGACGCATAGCATTTATTTTTAGGAAAACAAAGGAAATTAAATTATTACGCCCTAGTCATTAAAGCAATTTCATTTTGAAATTGATAAATAGCGCCACTACTTAATAGTTTAGGACGGCTAAATATAACAACAAACATCAGTGCTTTTCATGTGAACGAATCAAAACGTAGTACTGTAAACATCCGCTAGCTGTCGCTAGAAGTCACTTCATGGTAATTTCAAACGTTGTTCCGTATATTTTTGTGATTTTCTCGATTACTAATTGTATATTGAAATATGGAAATGTTTTATTCACAAAGCGGTACTTTGTTTGTACTTACTTTATATATCAATTTAATTTTATTCGCTTTATGTACTTAAATTTCGTTCATCTAAATATCGACTCCGTGGCGCAACGGTAGCGCGTCTGACTCCAGATCAGAAGGTTGCGTGTTCAAATCACGTCGGGGTCAAATTCCTTTTTGTCTTCAAAACTGCTTTGTTTATTAACTCTGTTGTGAAAAATTGTAAGTATAATCAAAATAAAATAGTTTTTTAATTCCTAATTTATTGAAGTATAATAATTGATAATAACTCGAATTCATCGATAAAAAAATAGAAAATTATGAATGAGTAAATTAAGTATATTATATGAAAAATAAAATAGTTTTTTATTTTCTAAGCGAATTTATCGATCATAATCGATGACCACCATGATACTTGGTACCAGTTTTAAGGTACTAACTAACTAACTTAACTAAATAACTTATTATTTTCCACGACGAGCTTTTTGGCTTTTCCATGTTTTGCTGTCAGTACGAGTATTTGCCTGCTGCTTCCGTAACATAGCAGTTAGGTACTTAATCGTGGGAGCTTAACCCATGCCCATATCCCACACTAGACAACTGGATAACATACGAAACCCGTGGTACCTACCTGTCTTCTCTTCATAGCTTGATTGATTTTTATTTTTATTTTTATATATATTGGTGTGTGTGGTCAATAAATGTTTCCCTCTCTCTCATCTTCTTCTGTTTATGTGAAGATCCAAGGTCTAAGCTCGTAGTGTGACAAATATGATTATAATAAACTTTGAAAAAAAAACGTTACGCTTCGCTGAAAACATAGTCTCCGTAAATTACTTAGGTACCTTGGTAGATATATCATCATATCGTGGTAGAAAAGCATTGTCGTAGATAAATTATTATATGAGTACCCACTATAGTTTTTATTCTATTTTATAGCAAGTAGGTTTTAAGTAATCATATTATTTACCTTTTTTGGTATACACACGCCTGCACTGTAAATTTCCTCAATATACTTATTAAACTTTATTTTTACAGCATACGGTTGAACATTTACTGAAGAAATTTGACAGATTTGGATAGTCTGGGCTATCCAAATTCCGATTGCTGCTGTTAAGCAACTTTCGTAAAGGCCGGTCATCGGATGGGTGACCAAAAATTTATCATCCTGAGCTCTTCTGTGCTTCGGAAGGCACGTTAAGCCGTTGGTCCCGGCTGAATTAGCATTCGTTAACAACCACTAATCCGCATTGGGCCCGCGTGGTGGTTTGAGTCCCGTTTTCCTATACATCTATAAGGAACCCTCGTGCCCCAGCAGTGGGGACATGTGGTGATGATGGTGATGATTTTCAAGCGTCTGTATCTACCTACTTAGCGTTGGCAGGCGTCCGGATAAAGCCGGACATAGTTAGGCTTTTTGATTGTGTGTCCGGCCAAAAACGGTGTCCAGCTTGTCCAGTTTTTGTTAGGCTTTTTATTTTTTACTTTTTTTGACTGATGACTTTATTTGACCGATTAATAATCAAGTATTTAGACTGATTTGGCATTCGATTTTATTTATATTTCATTAGAGTTTAACAAGATTTATAGTAATAATCAAAAAAGCTTGATTTTACATACAATTTTTTTGTCGTTACTATTTATACTGAGACACAAAATCCTCAATAATGTAGGGTATCCGGCCTTTTTACCCAAATGTCCGGCCAAATTGGCTGATCTGTCCGGCTATTAGGTTTGGCGACCTGGCAACCCTATACCTACTAATAGGTGCTAACAGTTCCTAAAGCCACATTAACTCGGTACGCAAGATGACACTGTTACTGCAACTTGATTTCTATTATTATTGACCTTTGCACTGAATGATTTAATCTAAACGCCAACGAACGACGATTTGAACGACACTATTTCTAATTTCAACTTCAACTACCCAACCTTAGAAAGTACCCAACATAATGTTTTAATTAGTTTTGTTACTCATAGTCATATCAGTGAAAGGAAACTGAAAAATATTACAATTACCAATTAATCTATACTAATATTATAAAGCTGAAGAGTTTGTTTGTTTGTTTGTTTGAACGCGCTAATCTCAGGAACTACTGGTTCGAATTGAAAAATTCTTTTTGTGTTAAATAGTCCATTTATTGAGGTAGGCTATAGGCTATATTACATCACGCTATGATTGATAGGAGTGGAACAGTCGCTAATTAACGCGGGTGAATCATAGATAATGTTATGATTGTATGATATGATAATTTTAACTGGAATATACTTACGAGTAGTATTAATCAATCACTAATATATTATATACTATATATACTACTATATATATCATATACTATTTATAGTATTAGTGATTGATTAATTAATCACCTTTTTTTAAATAGCATTTAGCCTACAATCGTATTACCTATAGAACCAAAACACAGGTCCTATTTAAAAGTTAATAAAATTCAAATTACCTTTGATATCGTAGGTATAAAAATAATGCTAGGTACCTATTATGTCAGTACCGCGCCTCCCGCTCTGGGAGGCGTCGGCGTCGGTCCGATAGCCTTCATAGGCAACCCCAGGGGTCTTTTGCTGAGTGGGCCTTCCTATAAAAGGTCAGCCTCAGATCTCTCTTGCTTTTGTCAAAGCAAGTTGAATACGTTAGCATATTTTTCCCCTGGGTCATCAAAAAAACCTATTATGTCAGTCATTTTTATTAATTGGCAAGCAAATAGGTATTATGTATGATTAATCGGAAAGTACAGACGCTTGCACATCAATCTGTCCAAGGCTGTCAAATTTTCTTCAATAAATGTACAACCATATTCCATATATATATATCTCTATACTAATATTATAAAGAGGAAAGCTTTGTATTTTTGTATGTATGTATAACGAATAAACTCAAAAACTATTGGACCGATTTAAAAAAAATTCTTTCATCATTAGAATGCTACATTAGCGCTGAGTAACATAGGCTATATTTAAAAAAAATGTCCTGTGCGAAGCAGGGACGTGCCGCTAGTATTATATAAAGTCAAAGTCAAAGTCTTTTGAGGGAATTTGACAGATTGTGGTGGTCTGAGGTGTGTGTTCCTACTACCCAGGTAAGTATTTTCAGTTCAGTTTTACTGATATAACGATGAGTAACAATTTTGATATGACTACGGATGGGGAGTGGCATTATCGTCACAAAATGATTTATTATTAACATTACTTACTGATAATGGGAATTACAATAATCTGCTTTTCACAAATAATAATTAATATTCTAACAACTTTTTCTGAAACTGGAAAATCTTCATTCTCAGTTGCGACAATGACGAGGACGTCGCCACATTACACATTCTCAAACGTATTCGGATGTGTTAAGGTGCATTTTGAGTGAATGCAAGGTCTCCTAGTGACGTTTCGGTATTACGGAGCGGGTGGTCGAGACGGCCAGGTGACCGGCTTGCGTGTCTGCCCGGCGCCTTTTCAAATGAATCGCATTCTTGTTGGGAGCATACATAAGCGAGTACCTTGGTGTGCTACCCTGTGTAGCTACTGCAAGTTGCGCGTACGCATTGGAACACACCTACTGGTCCTCTATATGTGTGCGAAGATTTGTTTGTGTTCGCCATCGAGGTCGTAGAGTGACTGGAACATTGTACGGTTTTTTTGTTGTTAAATGAAACATGCAATGCTCTTTTAGTTAACACATTCAATGCTAGTTTTTGTTTGGTACCTAATTACCGACGCTCGGTTTATTTTTATTGGAGAATCCATTTCTGAATAGACCACTTATTCAGACTCTAATCTAGACTATAATTTTCCATAAATGGAACGTAACAATTTTCCGCTGCTGTGTAAATGAGAGAGGTTAATGCCGTGATAAGGTACAGTCGACAAAGAAAGTCACTGTACACTTACGTACCATGTCATAATAACTAAGTATTACGTATCTTTAAAGAAACTGTCAAACGTCTTTCCTTATCAGTCGATGCTGCTGTGACGAACAGCTATAGGGCTCAGCAATCATATTGCAACCAATGTAGAATTGTGGAATTGTGGAGACGAAGAAGAAGTAATTAAGTACCTAAGGTAAATTACTCATCGGTATACTATGGTAGGTACCACTTGCTCGCTCTTTTGGAGGGGAAACAGGCTATACAAGAAATAAAACATAATTTTCTAATCCACGACTAAAATTGATAGCAGCGACGCACATTATTCTTATTTTAAAAGGCAACGAAACTATAATCAGCATTTTATTGGACATTAAATAAAGATCCTTAATTGACCACTAAAACACAGATACACATTATTGGAACATCACTCACATGAAAATTATTAAAAGCATAAAACATAGAGACAAAGAGTACTGTCTCTCAGTGCTAACATAACATTCTGTATATTTAGATTATTAGATTTTATATCTAATTAGCAGAGATTTCTGTCTCTGAAGACAGAATGTTCTGTTTACCTTATCACCAATATTTTATAATAATATTTGCATCACTAGGTAGCTACTTACTTATAATGCACGCACACGTTCGGAATTCGCCATTTTATCATGCATGGCCTTCAGCATACACAAAAACACATTTTCTATGCCGTGCGTATCATCACTTCTACTGTTTGTGCATCGATATTAAATCTTCCGGTGTTATCTGATAAAGAAAATTAAAACCGGCCAAGTGCGAGTCGGACTCGCTCACGAAGGGTTCCGTACCATTATCTATAAAAATATTTCAAGTTTCTACCTGTTATCGTTATTATGACCGAGAATGAAATTTGAAAAAATCACCTTTGTTGTATGGCTCCATACACCTTAAATATTAATTTTATTTTAATTTAATTATTTATTTTTAAAGTGAATAATATAACTCAATATTCTGTGAATATTTCAAGCGTCTACCAGTTGCCGTTATCAACATCGAGCCAAAACGAGCAAAAAAATCACGTTTGCTGAATGGGAGCCCCCTGAAATATTTATTTTATTCTATTTTTTAGTAGTTGTTGTTATAGCGGCAACAGAAATACATCATCTGTGAAAATTTCAACTGTGTAACTATCACGGTTCATGAGATGCAGCCTGGTGACAGACGGACAGACAGACATTAAGACGGACGGACGGCGGAGTCTTAGTAATAGGGTCCCGTTTTATCCTTTGGGTACGGAACCCTAAAAAGAATTGTATCTTTAACGGCACAAAGTGGATTCTTCCACACCTTTCTTTTGTAAAAGTATTTATCAGAGTTTTTCTTTTTTTTTTTACCCGAGCTAGACGGCCGGTATATAGGTCATTGCTGCACCACATCTGCCGGGGTGGTACGGGGGTGACTTGTGTGTAGAGATGGGCAGAGGGTTTAAACCCAGCTGGACAAAAACGGCATAAACTGGACAAATAGGGCAAAAACGAATTAACGTCCTTTTAAATGCCCAAAAACAGGGCGGAAACTATAATTGGTTGTATTCCAAGGTTTATTAAGACTTTTTCGTTAAGTAATGGTATGATTTACCTAATTATACAAGAATCATATTAGAAACAATGGTAATTACTACAAAGGAGGATCATAAAAGGCCCACGGACAGTCGAAATCCCATAAAAACATAGTTTCGTTTGCATTTTTAAACGGTACATCCAAACTTAACCAAACTTTGTACACATAATCTAATGCACCACATCAATGCTTATAATTAGATTTTGTTACAAAATATTACGTATTTTTATGTGGCTGCAAATAATACGTATTTAGCGAAAAAATTACTGAAATTAAAAATTCGCTCTTATTTTGTTCTTAGTTAATATTTTCTAACAAAATCTAATTATGTGCATAGATTTGATGCATTGGATTATGTGAAAGTTTTGTGAAGTTTAGTTATACAGTTTAAAAATGAAAACTAAACTATGTTTGTATGGGATTTTGACCGTTGTGGGACCCTTTAAACTCTTCGGATGGCTAAATAATTGAAGCAGTCTCGTAATAAAACTAATTTCATAAAAATCACAGATTTATTGTTTATCGAGTAAAACTAAACAACAATAAAAAAAAAAAAATTATTTAGCTAATTCCTATGTTACAGTTATCAATTAAAATCACAGTCGGTATTATTTAAATCAACATATTACCGTACATGGTAATAGAGATTCGTGCCTGCTAATCACTATTACTATCATGAGGATCAATTGGCACAAATTCAAATGTTCTGGATGTAGAAGTTGATGCTTGCAGTTCGTTTTGAAGATCAGCGATTGCGATCAGTTGAAGCTGTTTCATTCGTTGTGTCTACGTCAGTTCCGTTATCTGATGCATTCTCTACATAAACATCTTCATCGTCCGAAGTTAAACAATCATCCAAGAAACTGTCTCTTTAAAATAAATTCCAATTATATACCAGAAATGAAATTTTGGCGGCTCTTTCTGTCGTAAGACGGTTCCTCTTCGCACTATGAATGAAGCTGTGGGTACTGAACAATCGTTCTGTAGCAGCTGATGTACAGGGTGCAGTAAGTATACGAACAGCAATTTTACTCAGAGCAGTAGACCCACAAATGCCTCTCCACCACATTACAGGATCAACAGTTTCTGCAACTTTCCATGTGAACTGCTTACTTCACAAACCACCTCGTCCTCTATATTAAGCCAAGTCAGCTAAACTACCGATATTTAGACTATTCCCAAGATCATTAATGAACTCCATCGCGTCAACCTCCTGATTCTGATCAAATTCATGTCCTACAGCTGCAGGATCCAGTAAATGTGCAGCGTAGTATATAGGTTAATCTTTATTTATCAAAAGTTTTTGCTTACGCTATAGCCTATAAGGTTATATTGCAGTTTGTAGAGTTATATAGGTATGCACAACCACCAAATTTTACGTGTTTTCAGAGAAATCTTGGGTGATTGACGAGAATGATGACGATCTGACTCAATGTGACAGCCCACCAGCATCAAAAAAATCAAGTCTCAATATGATGAATAAAGATTTACAGTGGTCGGAACAAGTTAATTTATCAAACGAAGAACTAACTCAAGCGAATATCGTAATGGTTCATGGCGGCATACAAACAGACAAGGAATCGAACTATGAGTCTGCGAACGACATGTTTGGTAAATTAGTGGCGCACGAATTATCGAATATTCCCATTTTTAAAAGACGGTTGTTGAGTGTGAAATCATCAAACTTTTTGAACGTAATTCTGATTAATTTAAATTAACTCAAATGTCACAATGATTAATGTTTAGACAAGTGATAAATAAAAAGCTACGAGGGATCATCTAAACTTGTTTTTTTCACTAGACATGTCCACGTGTAATGTGTATTTCGGTACTATGTAAACTTATTTACGTATTTACCTGATCTGATCTGATTAAGCTGGTGGTGCCCAAAATATGTTTTAATTTATTAATCTGTGGTTTAAATTGGAACACAAAACAGGTTTCCGCATATCGCCAAGCATAAAAAATTGGTATGTGTTTACAAAACAAGGTATTTATAGTTCGAACTATATTTTTACTTTACAAAAAAAACACTTTAAAGTAATTTGAACATAGTATGGTGTAAAAATTTGTGAGATTTCCCAATTAAAATAAATGCCCTGTTTTGGGACGTTTATTGGGCGTAAATGGACGTTTATTCGGCATTTACTCAATACGTCCCTAAATGCCCTGGCAAAAACCCATCTCTACTTGTGTGCGGGCACAACTCAGTATTAATTTATTTTAATTTCAAATATTTTGTATTTTTGCCTTTACTAACATAGGATAAGTAAAATTATAACTAACACAAACGAGTCCTGTTACTTGAATAAATAAATGTTATTATTATTATTAGTGTTATTTATCTTTATTTATTTTTTCTCATATAAATTTACATTTTTAAATATTTTTTAAAAACAATAAATAAAACATTTAAAAATATAGGGGTCCGTCGGCATCGGGACCAGGGTCCAAGCTATCGGTGGTTAGGGCTCCAGAGACAGGAACCCTCCTCACAATGCGTGCCGTATCGAGGAAAACTACCTTCTGAATCAGGCCCTTGATCCAGCCACCTAACGAGAGCTTTATTAGATGTTGATCGAGGCTATTGTTATTATTATTAATATGCCTAGCCTTTAAAAATACGACCGCGGGTTTTCTGCTCTCGTCATCCGACACGAACACCTCGGAGAATCTAGCAAAGTACACGGACACGGTTGCGTCTTCAAAGTCAATTTTGTTTATCTAAATAAACTTAAAACTAAGAAATTCTGAATCGTCCTAACATTTATTACCTACTATACCCATTCACCAGATCGTCGGTCCATCTTGTTGGAGACCTGCCTGCTTTTTTAAAGGTCGCGGGAAGCCGCTGGATGCAGCACAAACCGGTTGTTGTGGAGATCCTTGGGAGAGGTCGTTGTCCAGCAGCAGCACTGCCTTTGGCTGAGATGATAATGATGATGATGATGATACCCATTCAGGGTGCCTAGTGCGAGGTTCATTCGCCATTCAATCACGTTAACTACTCGTAAAACAAGAATTCGTATGGCTGCTTCAATGCCAAAAAAAATTTCGTTTTCTCGCACTAGGTACCCAGGACGTTTTTTAAACAGCACAGCTTTATATAGAAGTAACAACATTTACAAAAAATCTAAGCTTTACTCTTTTTATTAGTACGGGGGTGAGAGTGTGAACGAGATAGAAGTTTTCACTTGTCGATTTAGGCGTGCTTTTGTTTTTCTGAAAACGATAGACGGAGGTGAACAAGTGACACGACCTTCTGCTAAATATAGTTTCTGGTAACTTCTTGGCGGGAAAGTGAAGAGTCATGTCTGCGGTTTTGTTTTATTTTCTAAAATTTGTGTTATGTCGAATGTTAATGTGACAAAATGGTGGATTATTAATCGTTAAGTGTTTGTGAGTGTGCATGAGTGTTGGCAAATGAAACAAAACAGTGCAACGTCACTTTTCAAATTCTCTCAAGAAGTCCGCCCGAGGACTTAGTAAATCCCCACATCTTTACTGAGATACTCGAGGGGATGGGGGGTATATCATTTATCACTTCTCATTTCTATTATCATTCATCATCATCATACAGGAAAGAAATATTGTTTATTTATGTATTACTTGTAAGAAAAATTACTTTGACACTGGCTAAATGTGCTAATCGCACGAAGCCATCAACTAAATAAAAATAAAAAAAAGTTTCTGGTAGCGGTACTTGCTTAAGTGATTAACGCGTACATTTGGGTCTTGGATGTTTATATACTTATTAGGTATATAGCGTGATTCATGAAGATAAAATATTCTTAAGAACCACGACGTCGATAAGAGATGCGTATGAGATTTTCTCAAAATCTATGAATTTAGTTTTTCTTATGTTCTAATTAAATTGACGTCAGAAGAAACGTCTCTGGCGCTCATAGATGAGACGGTTAAAACCTCATAAGTCAAGGTATTTCCTGACATATTTTATTTGTTGCAAACGTTTCTGGGTTTTCCTGGGTTTATTTGGATACAAGATAAATTAGTGATATATTAATTCCTTAATTATTGTGAATTACGTGATTTTAAATATGTCCAATTCAGCTTTAAACTTCCCCAAATAGACATAAGGGCTTAGTAATTCTCTCTATATATATTTATAATTTATTTCGTACTCCAAGTTATCCTTAGATGGGCAAGACAACAATGATATCAGTGCATATTCATAACGACTAAAGCTTTTAAAGTGCTAGATGACAAGCATAATGAGAATTTGACGAGGGCCTTGGAGCTAATGGACATCGGTTTTATGTATCAAGTCACGTGACATACAAAATTTCGACTTGTTTTCGACCTTGGCTACTGTCAATACATTATGAAAGGAAAAAAATGGTGACGTCACCAGCGCACAGTGTTGACGCAAAACAACTACCTCCAATATGCCTAAACTCATCGCCGCCAATGAGTTTGCTGAACTTTTCGGCACAATTGACCTCTATTGTTGACGATTGGCGCATGAGCAAGAGCCCCGCCACAAATCAGTTCATTGTTCCTCATCATCATCAACCTATAAACGATCCTCAGTGGTTGAGGATTTCGGGTGAAGTGCGCTTCATCATCTCTTATCGTTAACATCAGTTGAGATGAATGCCGATAAACGCTCCAAAGTGGTTGAAGATTCTGTCATTAATTTTACTTAGCATGATGTAAAATGAAGACCAGCAAGCGCTTCTCATAAAAAAATCCAAGTCTTTCCATAGACAAAACCTCATTAAAACCTATCACTCTGGTTTTATGCAGGTTGCTGGCTGTTAATAACTGCCATCTTACAACGACCGGACATATGGATGAACACCAAATTTAAGGTAATTTTTCATTTAAAGGAGTCTGAATATTTAAATTTGGTCACCCATCTGGGGAACCAAATGGCGAACGTTCTTATACTTGCACAATCACCACCTGAAACTGCCAGTTTGAGCTAATCAAAAATATCATCTATATGACTTCTGCCTGCAACTTCATACGCATTTTTTGGTATTTGACCGGGATAAAAAGTAGCCTTTGTGTTAAATTAAGTAGATGCGTTACTCCATTCCGTTCTAAAGAAAGCACTTAAAAGAAATACACTTTCGCATTTAAAAAAAATCTTATTTTTTAGCATTCCTCTTTTCAGCTATGGTTGGACAACAAGCCTGATGCGATGACCTTCGAGTATGAGTTTCGACCTTCTGCCCAAAGAATTTTTTTGGTAGCATTTGCTTATGTGATTAGCATGTATATTTAGGTCTTCAATGTTTATATAGTTACTTATTTATGTCTGATTCATAAAAATGCAAAAGTTCTGCGGAAACCCTTATTTTAAAGTGAGTACTTTTATTGTATTTAAAATCTATGAAGAGTTTTTTTATTGTTTATTAAGTTTATCTATAGTATTCACAGCTCGGAACAGTAAGCCGGTGCTGAAGCCGTTCCTTTTAAATTATTGTTAACTTTATTGATGAATGACGATTAGTTGACATGGAAGCGGAAATCACTAAAAAGGACAAAGAATGGCACTGCTCTCAGAACTAATCAGCCTTGAGGTACAAATGAAGGAGTTTATTGAAGATCTTATAAAATATGACAGTTGCTTTTCCTATTACTAAGTTATTGAACCTGCATCCATGTCTTTATTACTTATTGGTTAGTAAAAACTTCTTGCCTTAGTCTCAAAAATTTTTCAAAAATGATGATGCAAAAACCTCTTCACATAGATATTATTATCAACGTGTACTCGAGTTCATTTAACATAACGTTTCATCCTAACGTTTCGGAACCTTATGCAGAGTTCGTGGTTACAATTAAATGTGTAGTGTTGGCCTAAACATTCTAAACAATGTTAAACATAGTTTTTTTTAATAACACCCTTGCGGATATACAAGCTAATCTCCTTCTTCACAACATTGTAAGGGAAATAAAAGAAAAACATAGATTTTTATTTACAATAATGAAAGAAAAGAAACATAACTTATCTTACTACATTATAGAAAAAATAAACTTTATTAAAGACAAAATAAAAACTATAAATAAAAAATGTCCTCCAGTTGTGGGCTAATGGAAATGATCCCAAGAATGCTGGCAACATTACCTCTTTGGATAGCCAAGCTAATACGTTGGCAGAGGTAGCTGCCAGCCTTCTTGTCACCGGGCGGAGGCTTCAACAATATACATTTTTTATATTTTTATTTATATATTTCATGATTGTGAAACAGTTGAACCACGAAGACACACCCACAGCGCACACCCGCACGCGTCAGCGTCCCGTGACTAAAGACTTGAAGGTCGTTAGCGTTTGCACGTGCCTACGCTCCTGAAACTAATCAGAGCCATATTGACTGCGAAATTGATGTTTCGTCACTGACAATCCATTTAATTAAAGCAAGACTTTTGGAAATTTGGCCCTAAGGACTATAAATATATTATTTTAGTTGAGTATTACAAAGTAGACCAAAGTAGAATACTGTACAAATAAATTTGAATATTGGGTATCTTGTCATCATCTCAGCCAAAAGACGTCCACTGCTGGACAAAGGCCTCCCCCAAGGATCTCCACAACGACCGGTTTTGTGCTGCTCGCATCCAGCGGCTTCCCGCGACCTTCACCAGATCGTCGGTCCACCTTGTTGGAGGCCTGCCCACACTACGCTTTCCGGTACGCGGTCGCCACTCGAGTACTGCTCCGCCGCATCAGTCCTGCGAGCAATGTGCCCTGCCCACTGCCACTTGAGCTTAGCAATTCTTCGGGCTATGTCGGTTACCTTTGTTCTTCTGCGGATCTCCTCATTTCTGATTCGATCTCGCAGAGAAACCCCGAGCATAGCCCTCTCCATTGCTCTTTGAGTGACCTTGAGCCTTCTGATAAGGCCCATAGTGAGCGACCTATCTTGTAATTATAAAAAATTATAGTGCACCTATGACTATAAAGGTCGATGGGTGGAATTGTCAAAATATTCCCGGGCTCTTTCAGTAATTGTGTAGCATGACGGATCATTTGTTTTCGTCTCATACTCGTACAATACCTAAATGAGTTTTAAAATATGACGACTCGATTTTTATGTTATATACAGCCGTCTGGATTAAATTTAATTTAAAACACAAGGACAGGTTGTAGAAAAGTGCAATCGGTACAGAACCTCACCAAGTGGTCATAATGAAAGCCGACCTATAGGAGATGGCACTTGAAGAATCCAATAATGCTACGGCCACACTTGAAGGCGAAGATTCGTGTTAGCGTTGTCACGATAAAACTTCATGTTCGATCTACGACGAAGTGCTTGGCCACATCAAAAAACTTTGCTGCGTCGCGATAATTCATTTCGCGGAAAAAAAAAATGTAGGAGGCGGTTGCGCTATAATTACATGTCACCAGCAAATAATTATTTACTGCATCTTTATTATTTTATCAAAAAAAAAAAGGGTAAAGAAGAGAAATAAAAGGTTCAGATTCATAATTTTCTATTAATTCTAATATTCTTTCATTACTCCAATCCTTAATTAACACAAATCACAATAATTATGAAACACGTTCAAACCGCTCGGCGCCTCGCAGTCAACTAAACGCGCGGAAGTGTTGCCAACCGCACGAACTTTGTCGCGATAACACCCTTTGATGCGCGGTATTTTACCGACAGGCAGCGCAGCGGCGCGAATGCTACGGCCACACTATCGCGATAACGCGAAGATTTGCGTTGTCACGACACGTCTAGCCAAACAATTCGTCCTATCGCGAATCATCATCGCGAATGCTACGGCCACACTATCGCGCTATCGCGAACATTTGCCGTTTTCACGTCAAGCAATAATTACTTTTTTGACCGTGTTCTGAAATGTGACTATTACTTGACCCGACTTGTCGTGAAAACGGAAAATGTTCGCGATACCGCGATAGTGTGGCCGCAGCACAATACAAATGCACTTCGCGCCGCTGTCGGTAAATTACCGCACATCAAAGGGTTTTATCGCGACAAAGTTCGTGCCGTTGGCTGCGACGAGGCGCCGAGCGGTTTGAACGTGTTTCATAATTATTGTGATTTGTGTTAATTAAGGATTGGAGTAATCAAAGAATATTAGAATTAATAGAAAATTATGAATCTGAACCTTTTATTTCTCTTCTTTACCCTTTCATTTATTTTGTTCAAATAATAAAGATGCAGTAAATAATTTTTTACTTAATTTTCGCGATAGTGTGTGGCCGTAGCATAAATAAGTTTTCTGAGAAACGTTTTGTTTTTATATCTACAATACAACGCGCCATGACTTTCACATTCCCTGGCTCTTCAGGTAACCGCATCAGTGTGCTGAGTGCCAGTTTTTTTACTATTCAATAAAGTTAAAAATTATCCTCAATTATCATATTGAATATTCAAATATTTCACCACTTAACGCGCTCGGTTTGCGATTGTTGAAGTTATGCAACTCTAGCAAAGGCCGGTCATCGGATGGGTGACCAAAAATTTATCATCTGGAGTTCCTACGTGCTTCGGAAGGCACGTTAAGCTGTTGATCCCGGCTGCATTAGCAGTCGTTAACAACCACCAATCTGCACTGGGCACGCGTGGTGGTTTACGGCCCATTCTCCCTATCCGTCCATAAGGAAGGCTCGTGCCTCAGCAGTGGGGACATGTAATGAGCTGGTGATGATGATGAAAAATTATCTACAACTTACTTAGAAGTTGATAAGGATGATATGCATAGTTGTAATCAACATTATATTGAAATAACTTGCATTAGACAAACTCAATCAAATATTGAAAAACTCGCCATAAGCACTCCGATGGTTAGTGACGATGAAACTACAAAATATACTACTAAAATTGTTGTTATTTCAATAACATGTAGGACTAGCATGAGCTACTTAGTGATTTAAAACAGTTCCTACTGCCAACCAAACTAAGTACAATAATATGAACATCCCGTTGGGAATTGAACCTGGATCCTCTGTATCCGAGAACGGTGGTGTAACTACTAAGCCGCAGAGGTAGTTACATAGAGCTTTTTATTATATTGATGTGTAACATCTTTCCGCTCGCTTTCTATATAAGCAATTTGTGGAAGTGATATCGTGAAATGGGACGGAAGTATGTGTAACAAGTGTGTAACAGGAAGTCGGGGAAGCTTGTGGGAGTGATTTCGTGAAATGTGTAACAGTGTAACAAGTGTGTAACAGGAAGTCGGGGAAGCACACAAGCGCGCGCCATTTTGTGAATTTAAAATCGATATTATGAACATGACTTATTATTATTATATGTGACATATTGTGTCATTTGACTATCAAAAGTCATTTTGGTATGTCAAATGTCTTTTAATTAATATTTACTGCATAAAGATATATCACTTAATACCTGACCCATTTTTTTTCAGAATATAATGTTAAAATGCTTATTACTAAGGTGAGATGTCAATCGTTACACATCATTGCGACTAGTGTAAGGCTCGCTCGGTTTTTTTTCAGTATGTAACTTATACACACGCTCCTGCCTGCTCTGTCAACCTAACTACATAATGATGGCGTAAATTTTCCTTAACTATCTTGATTACATCCAATTTGCGTCGTATACAGTAAGTATTAGTTATTCTGTGCCGTAGGCACATTTTTGAAACACCTGTACTTGGGTGATTACAAAATCTTGTATGGTATTTGAATTTGTATGATAATTTTGCTTGGAAAAAAGGTAAATGCACATTATGAACCTACTAGTACCTACATTACATAAATGTTTCCATATAAAGCTTATTTGATTAATTTTGTATCGATAACGCGCCCGGTCTGCGAGTGCTGAGGTTAAGCAACTTTCGCAAAGGCTGGTCATCGGATGGATGACCAAAAATTTATCATCTCGAGCTCCTCCGTGCTTCGTAAGGCACGTAAAGCCGTGGGTCCCGGCCGCATTAGCAGTCATTAACAACCACCAACCCGCACTGGGCCCGCGTGGTGGTTTATGGCCCGTTCTTCCTATCCATCCATAGGGAAGGCTCGTGCCCCAGCAGTGGGGACAAAAATGAGCTGATGATGATGATGATGATGATGATTATCAGTACTTACTTACATTTTTGTACTGCAATTCATCGCAAATCGCAATGCTCTGGCGCCGTCTGTTGATTTACCACAGATTAAGTAATAGTTCCTTTACTTGCTATGATAGTCAGGTAATCAAAACCTGCAGGTAATATTAGGGTAGAGAATGACATCTGGCATTAAGTCCGCCTTTTGTACTTTATTTTATTTTATTGAACAATAAAGTATAAATAAATAAATAAATATTAAGGTAATAAGAATAAGATAATATACTTAATTTGTGTTTAAAGTGCAAAACCGTCACAAATAAACCTGTTTACTTTTTAATAGCCCAATATGAACTTGATGTTGTTCAAGATAAATGCTTGTCATATTTTTATTTTTATAACATTATAAGGATAATGGCGCAATTGGAAACATATTTAAACAGCTACTGATTATTTAATTAGGAAAGCCCTGCGTTGTAGGTACCAGTAACTTTCCATGTTACAGCTACAGAACTGAATAACTTTTTTCAGTTCAGTAAAAAACCAATTCACATCAGAGTATCCAAAGCTGTGATTTTTTTTTTAATAATTTTTCCGCTTAATAGATGAACATAAACTTAAAAGCTACAAATACTCTTTTGTACTCCTATTTCGAATAAGGAAGGTCGATTATAGTATAAATATAATTGACTTTTTTTTGAGTTTGTTTTTTTGAGAGGTGAAGACTGACTTGGTCTTTTTTTGAGTTTGTTTTTTTGAGAGATGAAGGCCAAGTCAGTCTTCATCTCACCTGATGCTAACTGATGATAAGGCCGAAGGTGGAAGCGCACTTCACCCGGAATCCTCAACTACTGAGGCACTGGGTATCTTATCTTTAGCTGCCGGAACACAACAACACACTTCATTATCGAGACATAAGCTTTATATTAAGCTCTTGCACCTAATACTTTCTTTAAACCTTTTTTACCCGATTGCTGGTATTGTTTTTCGCGCGTATCTTGTATGATTCTTTATCACTTCATATACCCAGAACTGCTGAACGGATTTACATAATTGAGGTATCGTTAGATTCGTCTTAGCTGCCCTAATGTTCTTAGATAGGTGACATTAAAAAACAAACATGGCGGCTGTGCGACGCCATTGGACTTGGTGAAAAACTATATTTTTTTCGAATACTTCATTATAGGTATCAAATTAGAGGGCTCAGCACAAGGATTTCAAAAAGGTATATCATGAAATTTGTCTAACTAAAAAGACGTAATAAAATAAAAATAAAAAAAAGCAAAAAACCTGACTGTGTAAAAAATAATAAGTAACTAAATAGAAAATCAACTGAAAAGGCCGGAACAAGATAAAAAATCAATCTATGCAACATCATACATATGCAGTCGGAGGCATAAGTCAAATCATTCTCACTTTGTGCGTGCCTCCGACTGTGTGTTTGTTACGTATGATGTTGCATAAATTGAATTTTTATATTATTCTGGCCTTTTCAGTTGATTTTCTACTTAGTTACTTATTATTTTTACGCAGGCGGGTTTTTTGGTTTTTTTTTTTAATTTTTTACATTATGTAATAAATTAGATATTTAGATGTAAGTAAGCAGACGCGGCAATTTTCAGATGATTTTTCGTTCCGGAACCATAATCTTGTACAGTAGTAACTATTGATCGAAGTAAACCAAAATAATTGGGCGCATAAAGTCAACAATATCGTCTTGAGTTGTAAACAGCGAAAATCTTTCGTTTTTAATAGAAAATCAACTTTGAAATCTGTGCAGGAAACGCTGTTATGTTTCTATTTAAATTCGTTATCAATAGAAAGACATTAAAAGGTACGCTTACACGAGCTACTAAAGTTGCTCTATTCTGGGCAATATTAAAGATGTAGAGCCACTATAGTAAACTATCTCCATATATTTATACTTTAGCTATTCAGAGCACTTAATCCCGATTCGAAGTGCGTGATGCCATTCCCTCTGAAAAACCTCTGGCGGTGTTTCGTTTCTCGCCGCCCTAAAAATGTGCGGTGACTCTAAAAATGTCACCCGAAGCAATCAGTAAATTTTCTCCAAAAAAAAAAGAACATTTTTCTATCGCTAGCCTTAGACTAGCGCTATTAACATATCGCTATATACATTCAAGTATCGCTATGTAACTATAGATTTTATTGTAATTGGTTATGTAACCGTTTTAATGGAATCAAATCAAATAAAAAAAACACTAAGCTCATCTAGAGGCAGTGGTGAAAGGAGTCCCTCACTATACTCGTTTAAAGAAGATAATTAGAAAAACCAAATTTTAAATTTACCAGACTGGGTGCAAAACGAAAACGAGAATATGTATGGGTAAAATGTCAACTCTCTTCGTCTGTCACCATGAGGCAGCGCGCCTCATCAATCACATACAGATTATTGTGAGTACTCCCTGAAAGTTTAATTGAAAATTTACAAAATATATTAAACAATTTGAGGTAATATTGACGAAAAAACTCATGTATTTTATAGGAATTCAACCAGATTCCTTCGCTACCTACGGCGACTTTTGTCGGGCAATTGTTTCACTCAACAAATTGCCCGTCTAATACCACTGTAGCTGATTAGATTACTGAGTTGGTACTGGCAGTTACACAATACAAGTGCAATAAAAGAAAAATACGTGTTGGTCACGAGGTTTGCTTCGTGATACCGATAAAGTGACGAGTGACGCAAAGGGGCTTGGTTGAGCCAGCCAATCAGAGCCCGCCAACGGCCAGCGCGTTAGACTTGAGGAACGTGTTCACATTTTGCACTTGTGTTTGGGATAACTTTTCCTTGTAACGGGTTTGTGGGATGAACTGTCAATCGTACGAGCGAATATTAATTTTTCATTGCAATTTTTGACCATGGCAACTTAGGGCAATCTCCCTGAAATACGTATTCTGGCACGTATTTAAAATCATGGTGACTTGAATTTTAATATCTAGTTCAACCACTCCTTAATGATAGCGAACAAAAAAGTCATAATGCTGATACAAATTGAAAGGGGCAAAACTTATAGATATCTGTTATCTAACAGGTAATAAGTATTAAGGACAAGATATGGAATTCATGATTTCATTGTTTCATCAGAGACGAGTCATTATGACATCCTGATATCTGGTTGTTAAATTAATCGTTTAGTCTCACCAAAATAACAGCTGATGCAATATATGCGGCGGTTGTGTGTGCCAGTTGGCGTGATCACGCACACGCTCGCAAGACACTCGCTGTTGCGTGCATATATGCGCGTACGCTGCTTGGCAAATCAAACGATATACATGACAAGCCCTCCCCAAAAATTTTCTACAAAACAAGATAACAGTAGCTTGGGGTTGACTTGACAGAAAGATCATTGTTCACACGGCTGCGTTATATTTTTACATTGAAGGCATTTGACATTATACTAAAACCGTATGTTATTGAGGTTTAGCATGAAATTTGCGAACAACTATTATCTGTTAAAAGCATTATGCAAAAAAATCTTCAAATTGTCAATGTTGCCAGAATAACAATGAAACTTCTGGGATCGGCCTATACGGTACCAGAAAGCTTCAGGCCTATGGTAGCCATCATTAGAAAGATTAAAAAAATGGGATAACTCATATTCCAATATGGGTCGAACTGTAGTGAAAGAGGGACCTCTCCCACTAAGATAATCAGTCAAATTTATAATAATAGATCAATAAGGCCAGAGCATAAGAATAAATTAAGTTTTTATTATTGCCATAGGTTGTTTATGCTTACTCACAGGAGCAAGCTTCTCAACGCACTCGCACATCCGCTGACTTGACTACCATTTTTATTAGCACCTTCAGACTTAAGTTACAAAATTCTCCTTACAAACCAAATTCTGATTTGCTGGATCACAATATTTAAATTCTGATGTAGGTGGCGAAATATCCCTGTAACATGTTTTAGAAGGTGCTAGGTATATAAATGGCAACTCCAATAGTTATTATTCATCCACTTGTAAGTTCAAAGTGTTCTTATGTTCAACAAACAATTATCATCATCTTGCCATCATTAATTTGCATTACGCATCTACAAAACATAATTTAGGTGGCGTCATTTAGGTTAGACATTTAAGCGCGTGACTAAATGGTTCTGTAAAAAACTATGTAGCTAGTGTTTTTTTTTAATTACCTACACTTAACAATCCTGTGACTAGATCTAAATGTTGTTTCAAACCAGAGTCATGTGATTAGTCTTCGTATCTATTTGCGTCAGAGCGGTGGGCGCGCGCGCCACACCTCCCCACATGACTGTCTGCGCGCGCGCCGGCGCCGGTTGGACTTTCTACTAAACGCTGACGTCACTGACCTCTAGTGCACATTTTCAACTAATGCGCACATGGGTAATTTGTACGGTAAATTTGCAGAAAAACAGTACACAAGACGTGACTACCTTATTTAATGAAGCTGACTCTACGTTAAGTTCAATATTATACTGACTTATCCGAAAAAGAGATGTATTATACTTTAAAACCTTTATGGTGCATCTTAGGACTTGTACTTCTTATCATCGTCAGAACGCCTTTAAAGAAATGCTATGGTGCCTTACAAATAAACAAAGAATAATGTCCGAATAGTTATTCCGTGTTTTGTCTCATTTACTCTAATTTGAAATGACGTTTACATGACAGGAACAAAACACGGAATAACTATTCGGACCTTATTCCTTGTTTATTTGTAAGGCACTTAGTGTTTAAAAGTGTTTATAACGCCATAAAGCGCCATAAAGTTAAACTGCTTTTCTTTCTTTTTTAGGAATCTACATTCAGTCTTTGAGGATTTTCGAGGACTTTTAAAGTAGGTCTTAAAATATCCATAGGTATGACGTGTAGGTGTAGGAAATGAACTACAACCTACTTACCTGATTTGCTTAGCGTTATGTTTTCCTGATGAAAGCATTAAAAATTGTCGACTATTGCTTTGGATTTGTTATTAAGTCATTTGAAAAATGATTACAACACGTGTAGTAATAATATTGTTATAACACGTGTAGTGCCTTGTTGAAAATTACCGTTGGCGAATCAACTTGACACACTGAATTAAAACAAATACGGTACAAATACTCTCTTAGTTTCGGCGATACTAATGTGTAATCAATACAAGCACTATTGGTCGCCTGAATCACAGGATTTTCCTAGTTCAGGCAAAAATTCAATATGTTTTACTATAAGAATTTATTTGTTCTGTTTATATGTGTGATTTTATATGAAAAATAAATTATAACTTACTACTAAATATTTTACATATTTGTCATCATGTTATTATGTCGATAAAAGTCCCTTTTGTTGGAGTAGGTATGTTTCGAATGTTTTGTAATATAAAGGTATTTTTTAATAAAAGGCGTTTTTAGCAAATTTTTTATCAAATAGGCTTTGAAGTATGAGAATACGATTTAAAAAAGGTTTTCCTTATGCCTTTGATTATTTTTGCCGACGCATTGAACTCTCTTTGTTTTTTTATCGTTATAGTGCTTTTGTTTTTCTTACAAAAAGAATTTGACAGTAAAAAAACAAACAAAAGATATACAAGAATTTATGATGTAAAAATACTAAAGAGTTTTTATTGCGTCGATGCTCAATTGAAATATAAAACAAACTGAAAGTACCTATCTGAGTTTTGATTGGTAACTTTATAAAATGATCGCAAATACGTGTCGAGAGTTTTGTCTCTTAATTGACAGGAAAGGCGGCGCCATGTTTTTTTATGTAGGTAATTTTATTTATAATAGACTTTATTATATAAAAAATGTAGACTAGTGACGCTTACAACACCTTATGTAACTTGTGCGTTGCCGACTTTGAGGCCTTAGTTTTTAAAATAACTGGATTACTGGTCAAAAAACTCTTGAAAATGGAAGGAAGCAATGCAAGGTATAGTCACAGTCATGCCCAGGCTCATTCTGTGCTGAATCAACCTACTACCAGTTGATGAGTAGTTCAACAATTAGTTAGTATGTTCTAAAATACAGTGGCGTAGTTGTCAATGTCACGAATACTTAACCAAATAACATAGATGGTAAATGCATACTTCCTTAAATTGAAGGTTTCGATGATATCATGCACATTTTTATGTAAACAACTTAGAACCTTATTCCTTAAGTTACTAAAATTCAACTTAGTCGGCAGACAAACCTATAAGTCTTTCTAATCACAATATAATTGTAACACCATGGATATGGTAGTGGCGCGTTACCAAACCTGAGATCTTAGTCTTTATCTCGTTATTATATCCGCAAGATACTTAACAAACATTAAATACTATACCACCTACAGACATCATCATACTATGATTATGGCTATATATAATTTAACGCATATATAATGTTGTTGCAAACAAGTTACAATTTGAAAAAAGACAAAGAGTTGAAAAAGCCACGAGTGGAATTCTTTCAACTTTTTGTCTTTTTTCTAATCATCATACATCTACTATATTTTTTGTATATTTTCTTTTCTGACTTCCGTAGGAATAAGGCAAAGGGATTGAGCCCCCCATCCTTTTCTTTAGTTTTTATTTTAAGTTCTTTTTTAACCCCCGACGCAAAAACGACAGGGTTTTATAAGTTTGACGTGTCTGTGTCTGCTGTGGCTCCGAACGGATGAACCGATTTTGATTTTGTTTTTTTTTTGTTTGAAAGGTGAATTAGTCGGGAGTGTTCTTAGCTATGTTTGATTGAAATCGGTCCAAGATGGCTGCCGCCACAAAATGGCGGATTACATATTTTTTCACAACTCCCTCAATATGGGTATCAAATTAAAGGGCTTGACTAGTAGAATACTATACATTTTGACAAATTTCAAATCCAAGATGGCCGCCACCTAAAAATGGTGAATTACATTTTTTTTCACAACTCCCTCAATATGAGTAAGTATCAAATGAAAGAGCTTGACTAGTAGAATAATGTACAGTATATTGAAAGGGAATAAAGAATATTAACTAACGAACTGAAGACTAAAAACTTGAAAATTAGTTTTTGTTTGATCAATGCCCTAGATTGATGAGGAAAGTGGTGTGATAAGGGTATCTATTGAAAGTATGAAATGATTTGTACCTATATTATAATACGGTTAGTTTGATTTAAATCGGTTTAGTAGTTTAAAATGATAGCGGGGGAAAATGGAGATAATGATGGATGATGTTTAATCTTTACTGCTTTTCAGTCTGTGCAATTCTGCCAAAGCCAAAGTCATGAGGATTATTAAACAGCTTCCTTTGGTCGAGCTCACAAATAGCGACACCATTTAAACTTTTTACGCGGCTTAAAGCCAAGGCTTGGCCCATTGCAAAAGTTTTTTTGCCCAAATATACTACAGCCTGTGGTTCCTTGCAACTTATGTACATAAGCACAGATTAGTTAATAGTTACTACGTAAACATAAGCCTAACTTAAAATAAGCGGAAACATTGTCCTCTCAAAAAAAAAATTAAGGAGTCCCTACAAAAAGCATGAAATAATTTTTTTTTATAAACAATTTAAAAAACCCCTGACACAAAATAATAAAAATAGTATGAACGTAAAAAGCCTAAGACAAGTAAAACAAAATATGAAAATATATCCACAAATAGAACAAAAAGGTATAAATAAACGTAAACCCTATAAAAAATACCTTGACTATATGACCCTACGTAAGTACGTATGATTTTTTTTGATTAAATGTTGTCGCGTCGGGGGACTGCTCTTTACCTATAAAAAAATTACCTAAATAAAATTATATTAAAATTACAACGAAAATGTTCAAGTAATAAGTACTTACTTCAATCAAACAATATTTAGAAAAGGAAATAATTTAAAAAATAAATATTTGGTCAGCAAAATTATTATTTGGTCAGCAGAATTATACAATCGGTCAGCATAAGAAATCCTTACTGTTGGTTAAGTTAAGTTAAAAAAAAATCTCGAGCGAAGCGCAGCGTAGCGAAGGCCAGTCACGGAAGGGGGGAGCGGCATAAGACTGCTGTTCAGAATGATATAAGTTGCAGACTGATTTAGAAATATTTGCTGACCATAAGTTGCTGCCCAACTAGCATTTTTTGCTAACAAAAATACGAATACTTTGCTAACCGTTTAAATACACTCCCACCCCTTTGTCTTTAGCATGTTGTGTACACTAAATATGGAATACTGTTTAGCCTAAATGTTTTTCTTTGTATATTAGATCATGATCTGATTGTATTCTGTCCGTGTACCTAAATAAATAAATAATTAAATTACAGTTAATATTTTTTTCGACATACTGGTAGATATAGGTACATATACTTAATAAACAAAGACAAGGTATTTTGATGCCATATCTGCTGTTTACAAATTCAACGGCCCCAAAGTACTTCTTACTGCTAATGGACATTGCACTGCCCTTTGAAAAGGGAATTTAACCCACGACAATCGTAATCAAGCAGTTGTCACACGACGCACGCTAATTAAAACGCAGCTTAATTTCTAGGAACTGGGCGCTAGTAGCGCCACGAGTCATGATATGTATGCTACTGCCGTGGGCTAATAATACTAAACTACTGCGAAATAAAGGGTTTATCGGTATAGAATTTGCAATTATACGTCACGTAATTTTGACTAACAAACCATTAGAAAAACAAGCTTTCCAAAGATTTCTACAAAGTCTGCTTCGTATTACGGATCAACCAACTTTTTGTAACGACTAGGACCGTACCCAGTTTATTCAATATGTAAAAAAAAACCTGTCCGACCCGTTAAGGTGTCATTAGGTATCGAGATTCAGTTCTATTTCCGTAATCATTTTGAAAAAATAAGTATAAAATATTTTTTTATTAAATGACAAAACTTACATGGCAATACTTTTGTCGGCACTTCGGTAGGTAGAAGCTTTGGCGACACCGCCATAAATGGAAAGTGTGGTCACATTTATAAAATTAGCTAGATTTTGGGGTAATTTGAGAAATTTCGGTACAAAAAACTTAAGTTTTAAATTACGATAACCCTTTCAGTTTCATGAATCATCATCATCATCAGCTCATTTTTATGTCCCCACTGCTGGGGCACGAGCCTTCCTTATGGATGGGTAGGGAGAACGGGCCACAAACCACCACGCGGGCCCAGTGCGGATTGGTGATTGTTAACGAATGCTAATGCAGCCGGGACCAACGGCTTTACGTGCAATCCGAAGCACTGAGGAGCTCGAGATGAAATTTTTTTGGTCACCCATTCGATGACCGGCCTTTGCGAAAGTTGCTTAACCTCAGCACTCGCAGACCGGGCGCGTTAACCATTGCGCCATTGAGCTCCTCATTTTCATGAATAATATTTGTTTATTATTTTTATTGTTATTGATATTTGTATACCAATGTACCCCCTTGCGATCGGACAGGGTTTTTTTTACATATTGTATAAATGTGAAATTATTTGTTTGTTAAGTGTTTATTTTGTGAAAATGTTGAATTTCGTCTACCTACTAGGTCACCATTAGTATTTAGTGGTTGTTGTTGTTATACGTACGTATTACGTAATTTAAATTTTAATGTAGGTATCTTTTTTTGTGTAAAATGTTAAAATTCGTCGTAAACATTGTTCTCGCTTCGTTTTTTTGTGTACGGTACCTACTGCTGCGCAGTGCGCTCCCTTCGACACTAAGGTGTTCGCGGAAGACCAGCGTCAAGTGATCCTTTAATTAGGAGGCCTGACATCATGTTGAGAGGGCACTCTTTAGTGCCACATTTATTTAAAAAAATATTATCTGTGTATAATAAACGTTATTCTTTTGATTATTTTAATTTGTTGCCTATCTCGTCTATTGACCGTCTTACACCAGACAGAAATCCCGGATTATATGCCTTAAAGTGGGGAGATGAGTGTATGTCGTAATTTAAGATATTACCAAACATTACCAATCATACAAAATGTTTGATTGGTAATGTTTGCAAGTCACACAAACTTCCTTGTCATATTCCTCGAAACATTAAAAATGTCTCGTGTGCATTACACTTGAAGATGTAAAATTTACCTAAACAATCGTTTTCTGGACAAACAAAGCATGTGTGAAAGCAAAGTTCTTCAACTAAAAACCAGTCGTTACGAGGTAAGAATATGTTTAAAAGTAGCACCGTTTTACTCAGTTTTCTAAGTTTTAATATAATCTTTTATTTTGGAATCTTTAGTTATACATTTCGGGATACCGAAAAGATGAGGAATGATTTTTTTTCACTCCAATTGGTTCTTCAACTTTAATGATACAATAAAGTAAGAACCCAGTTATATAGAGATTTAGTAGTTAGTATAAACAAAAAAACGATTTTTCAACTAAATCTAAACATATAAGAAAAGCTATCGAAACAAGTCAACAATTATGTGGTAACCGACCTCCTGCCGCACCGTAGTCATGCGATCGCAAAAGTAAAGCGTCTTTGGTCGGGTTAAATAACCGGATATAGGCGACCAAAATCTATTAACTCAATTTTCCTTGGGAAAGTTCGATGTTTGAGTTCGTTGGCGCTACCTACGGCTTGCACTTTATTTAGATCGTGCAAGTAAGCAGCTCCTGGTGTGACCAATTTACAATTATCAAGCTCCTCTGTTTTTCGAAGAGCACGTTAAGCAATTGGTCACAGTGTTGCCATCTTAATGGTAAACGGCAAAATCTACCAACGCGGACACGCGCCGCCGCCGCCGCCGGCGTCGTGGGTTCGGACCTTATTCTTTGTTTATTTGTAAGGCCCATATTTTACCAACTGTTCCCCGACCCACCGCGTCGCACGCATAATTAAAGCTACATTACTAATTTTATTTACAATATAATAAACAAGAAATACCTATCATTATTAAAAAAATACTTTTAATTTTGGTGCGCAACCCAGTTAATGAAAATTTCAACTAAGTATATGTAATTCCTAGTGTTTTTTAAAAACACGTAACATTCGTTGCCATATTTGTCAGTGGAAGCTAAATAGTAGATCAAACATCTAGATGGGAAATTTATACTTCTTTAAATAGAAGGCCATGGATGATGATGTCATGCACATTTTTGTTTTAATAAAATACTTACACGTTTTATATGTTTTTTTCTTCTTTAGTCGTCAAAATGAATTACGGTGGGTGATAGCACTCCAGATAGGTTCTGTGAAGATTTTGGTCAAGAACAGCTGTTTTCCTATTCGCGATTTCGTAGTTGACTCCAAAAGTAGAATTTGCCTATATTAATAAACGGTTTCATATCCCTATTCCTTTTCGTAATAATATTCCCTGCTCCTAACAACCTATACATATTATTAACATGTAAAGTACAACTTAACGATATTCTCGAAGGTGAATTTATTACTCTACGTAGCCACCGAGAAGACATGATTGTAATAATAAGAATCACTTGTCGAAGTTCTTTGAATGATTTAAATTATTAATGACATACATCATGTCGAACATTCCTATAACTGAAAGAGCTGGTAATAAATAAGAATGCAGAGTTGCCAAAGTCGTTTTAAATTATTGATGACATTATCATCTCGATCATTCTTCTGAGAGAGTTCATGCTTGAACGAAAACAAAAGAGTTTTCTCGGTGCATTGGCACTCGTCGAAATTTCTGGTGGCACCTACTTAGTACCTCCGTCAGTGTATAAGCACTCACCAGTTCATTGGCGTTTTGTTTCATAAACATCAAGTCATTATTCATTGGACGAATGGAAAATTACTGCAGCGAGCGTTGCACGGTGACCATAAATAATGTCATGAATAAAATATGCCGGTTTTATGGAGACATAATCGCAAACTTATGGGCACAAAATCAGAAATAAAACTTAACGACACAGAGGCTAATATGTCTTTCAACGTAGATATAAACAACTTACTACTCAAAGGCGGTCACGGCGTTTCTCCTAAGTTATTTAAAATGTTGAAAAAATTCAAGTGATTAACAGATTTACTAAAACATAAGAATTAGTCAATAACACTACATATGCTAGTTCAACTTTTTCAACACCTTAAACGCCATTTGACCGACAAATAATTGAATTTCTATTGTGTCTGGGCCCGACGGCGTTCAACAAGTCAACGTATATTGTTTACTCACCCTCTCCAAATTAATACTATTCCATCTACTTCTAAGAGATTCCATAATTGATACGATTCTTCTAACGCAAAATATTTTATTCCTTGTAATAATTCCAACGAGAGCAATTAAACCAGATTCATATTAGAAGCACCCATAAACTAACAATTACAGTCTTGACAATGAGCATACATTAAGAAAGATTGCGTACGTTTTAATTAGCATAATTGAAATAAAAATGCCAACGTTAACGTACGTTGGACAAATCGTACGATATGACGTACAAAGCAACAAGCGTGCTGAACAAATTTTATTTTTAACTCACGTATTACTTTGTCTTTAGAAAAATTGCTTTGCTAGCTTTAGATTTAGCATTGACATTTATTTATTGGAATAATTATATAATTGTAGTTATTGTACAAAAGATTATTTTTCAATCATCGAGTTGACTGATTAGGTATCTTGTAAAACCAACTTTCCTATCGCTACATAATGATATAATTGTAACGGAAGGAGGCTATAGGGAAATGGTGGAATGTATTAAGGAAAGAGAAGGTAAAACGAATAATTATAATTAAAATAATAAGAAAGTAATGCAATAAAACATACCAATTATCAAAAACGACGATGTCCAGGGAAGAGGGAGAAAGCAAAACAAAAGACGGTTGACAACTAGAAAAGTAGAAAAATGTATGAGTAATTTTAAAAGGAGTATTAACCCTGTAACAAGTATCTTTAAACATAATGACTTGTCCTGACTGACTGATTCATCATCGCCGAGCTGAAACCGCTGAAGCTATGTCTCACAATTATAAGAAATGATACACCACATTTTCAAGATAGCTGCATAAGATAAGTATCAGACACGGCCTTGATGAAGGCTTAAGTTTGCGAACGAAAATTGACGTCGTCATTCCCAAAAAAAACATTTAACTGATTTGGGTTTTGAAACGTTTTTAAGATAAGGTTACATACCGTCCTCAAAATTTTAAGGTAAACATTTTATACACGTGTATATACATACAACTTTCGATGGTCCTACAATGCCCAAAAATCTTGGGCTACCTATTGCGTTATGTCAGCGGCGAAATGGCATAGAAATGTTCTACACCATTCTCGAATTATATATCAATGCTTCTTCTTTTTTTACTACAAGCCGGCAACTGTAATTATTATCATTCAACAACATACGAGTACTTCAAGGAGATCATTGAAACAATCATAATAATAAAGTTAACGAACGATGAAATAATTCGAAGCAATAGTAGGTGTGTTTAAAATACTGCAATTTTATCTATCTCATATTAACTAACATATAATCTTTTTATCTAGAAATTCTTCGCACACTCATCATAACACTTTTAATAACATCCGATAAACATTATTATCGGCAGATAACATTTTAACACCACCAAAGTACTACGCTAATGCGTTTAGATACAAATTGAGGTGTGTAACTAATCATAAATTTTACTGAGTGACGTAATGTTTATTTCCATTCAAGGCTATAGTCATAGTCCATTCCGTTGCATTGAAAGTACTGATTACAGTTTGCGGTGGCGGCTCGCTATTGGCTGGCGGCGGAGGCGCGGCCGGGTGTGGCGAGCGAGAAACAGGCTTCGCTCAAAATGACACTAGACCTCCAAGTGCTGGCATCACAAAAACACCTACAAGGAATTGAGGCTGCATGAAATATACTTATGAAAAAAAAATAGACTTTGCTCGAACAAAACAAATGAGCGGTGACGTTTGCACAATTTGTTTTTGTATTCTAAATTTAAATTAGCTTAATCGAATGTAGGCAGGCCAACATTCTTAAAGTCTTTCTGACTTTTAATCGAGGTCGACGTATTTCATGCGTCCAGGAAGTTTTGAACGGTGTGCACAAATTATTAGTAAAGCAAATACCTACTAGTTTTTATGCTCCGAAACATTGTGAATTCATAATGCATTGATTTAAACTTTAAATGGAAAGGCCACAAAACTATAAATAACCTACAACGAGACGTTCACGGTTGCATACAAAATTTTATAGCTTTCGTTGCATAAGCTTATCAATCGTAATGGACATGGAAAGTTTTCACTCTGAAGCAGTCTCATTTGTCCAGTGTTTAGTAGCTATATCTCTATAATAGGAAAAGAAGTCGGAAAATCCATGAACTTGTATTTCAACGAAATCTATAAAATTTTAATGAATGGATAATTACATTATAGGTTACCGTAAGGTCATTTGTCTCTATCTTCATTATCATCGTCATATTGCTTATAAAATACCTACCTATTACATTTGAAGAAGTTGGCGCCATCCATTACCATTTGTTGCATCCAGCTATAATCTTTTAAAGATTAAATTATTCCCTTGATTTGTAACTTTAAATCATGTAAAATGATGTCTTATTTCGAGTAATTTAACCAATAACCCCTAAAATATGAACACCACCTTTCAAGGTTAGTACTGATTTAGTACATGAGTTTCTTCACGTGAGACACGTCATTAGCATAATTTCAAAGTTGAGAGCTTATCTTTATAAAGAGAGCTTAAGTAGGTACAAGTTGAATTTAATTTTTTTTACTTTCAGGCATCTTTGTAATGCCCGGTCACCGGATTGTTGACCAAATGATGTATTTTCGGAAGGCACGTTAAACCGTTGGTCTCTGTGGTCGTCGTAAGATGGCCAGTCGTTGAAAACCGCGTCAGCCATCATCCCGCATTGGATTAGCGAGCAAGACAGCCAACAATCTTTTTTGAAATACTAATATATTATGGTTAAGAAATAAAACACCTAAAATTTACTTTTGTCCTATCTTCGGATAGTATTAGCATTAAAAGTTTTAAAAATACATTAATGTGGTTCTCTACATCGTGATCGTGACATAGCCCCTACATTATTAAAAGAAAACGTTAATGATGGCTGAAAGTCATAAATTGATAATCTATATATTAATACGTGAAGCAAAAACTTTGTACCAGTTTTTACGAAAATTGCGCGGACGGAGGAGTATGAAATTTCGCACACTTATAGTTTATATAGAGAAGGTTATCCGAATGTTAATATTTTTTAAATTATGCATAATACATACATTAAACCAACAAAAACAACATTATACATACTACCATGTATTTGACACACACCGTGTGCGCCGCATTAAAGACAAACAAAACGTGTGTGACACACGTATTGTTTGTCTTTAATGCGGCCGACATCTGTCAATGCCAATCCAAAAACTAACATTCTATCTTTTTTAATTTTTCATTGCTTAGAATACAATTCGTGCAGCCTTAATAAAATTACGGTCGAATTTCGACCACTGGGCGACCACTAGTATAAATAAACTAGCACTTTACTCACGACTTCGACTGCGTGGATAAAAGACTATTTTTAAGATAAAATATAGCCTGTTACCCGCAAGGTATGTAGCATTCTATCAGAGAAATAGTTTTTGGAATTAGACCAGTAGTTCCAGAGATTAGGCCCGACATACAAACAAACAAACAAAGTCACAAACGTTACATCTTTATTAATAGTATAGAAAATAAATAAATTACAAAATAGGAATCAGGCATTCTTTAAAAGTAAAGAAACAGACAATGACCTTTAAATACTAGAACGTAAACTCGTTAAAAACATAAAGCGAGTCTTCATAAAAGTGCACAAACAGGTCACAAAAAAAATTTGTGTCAACCTTGAATGACTTGAAGTTGATATAATTTACATGTAGGTACTCGTATATTATTCTATGTGGTTTTTGTGGGTGTGTGAGCATAAAATTATCAGTCGCAGTTACCTATTTAAACTATGTATTGATTGACTACACGATCTTTGAATCTTTAATGTGGTCTTTGACTCTTGTCACTGTTTTGTTGTCAAACTATAATTAAGAATTCAAATGATTAATGAAATTAACATTGCTTTTATTTTGGTCGTAACATCGCTTTACAGTAAAATTGTAGACGACCAACTTCAACTCGATCAATAAAATCAATATTGAAACTTGTATGACATTTGATACGACATTCATAGAAGAAAGATTATGTTAATTAAGGTTTTATTTCCCGAAAATAAATAAGCTGTAATAAGTGGTAGTTAGGCAACTTGTCAATTTTATTTAAAAGTATTCATTAATAATTTCATAACAAAAAAATGTCTAAACAGCTAATGTTACGGAGTAAATTCTTTTTTTAGGTTTTATGCTTTTTCTTCTTTTCTAAGTGTCATTTTCGTTTGTTCTTATATACGAATGAGAACTAGCCAAGTCAGACCTTAGGCTTCAATATATTATCCTAAGTTATAAGAAGAAATGAGATTTTAGTTGTTATGAAATATTTTATGTTATTTATTATAAATAAATTTCAGGACTGACCATTGAACTTGGCACCCATTTAGATCTCATTTCTTTTGTCGTTGAAGTCAACAACCAAGGCATATATTATTATTGAACTTGGCTCTCATTTCACATTTATATTTTTGATGGGTTAATTTTAATTGTGCGTTTTACTCTGCCTCTTATTCCTTAATACAGCCCACCTTTTACTTTACGCCTCATTCCGTTACAGCTAATATACATGTATTTTATAATATAAAAAAACGTATGAAAATAATGAAGCATGAAATTAATGCAAATTTTTTCCCCATATTTATCATACTCTCATCTCATGGCGTTTCCCCAGTTTCAGATTTACAAAACATTCAGAGTAGTAGTCCCGAAGGCTGGTATGGCTGCCTTCAGCCAGGTGCCAGGTCATCGTCGATGAATGTGCGTCGTGCACTCAACAATTCAACGTTTCAAGTGATCTTATTGATTTGACATTGGCGCTGTCGATGAGTTTGATTGATTGCTACGTTATACAATATGGTTCTAACCTCAGGTTCCCAAACTTCTTTGTCCTACCTAACGTCTTGCTGACAAACTTTGTTGAAAGGAAAAGTAAAAAAGGAAGATATTAAGATTTCACTAACAAGTGAAATACCCTTACCCTTACATTTTAGTTTTCAGAGAAGTTAGTTTTCAGTCATATTTGTTTCTGTGGAAAGTTAATGAAAATTTAGATTATCAAATCTAGACCCATTTTCGAAAAGTTAACAAGTTAGTTACCATCCCACATGCAAGTGTTTAAGTGAGTATCAGGTATAAATGTGTTATATATTACATTCTATGTGTATGTTTTGTTTGTGAACTACGTTGAATTTGGAACGGGCGGCTTAATCGATAACCAGACCTAAAATATCGCTTGATTCAATGGCACGTACATATATATTTGATGTGATTGATAGCCAAGCCAGTGAGTATCAGGTGTAAATGTGTTATATTACATTATATGTGTGTGTATGTTTTGTGAACTACGTCGAATTTGGAACGGGTGGCTTAATCGATAACCAGACCTGAAAATATCGCTTGATTCAATGGCACGTATATAATATTTGATGTAATCGATAGCCAAGCCAGTGAGTATCAGGTGTAAATGTGTCATATTACATTATATGTGTGTGTATGTTTTGTTAACTACGTCGAATTTGGAACGGGTGGCTTAATCGATAACCAGACCTGAAAATATCGCTTGATTCAATGGCACGTATACTTATATATTTGATGTGATCGATGGCCATGCCAGTGAGTACCAAGTATAAATGTGTTATATTACATTCTATGTGTATGTTTTGTGAACTACGTCGAATTTGTTTGTGAACTACGTCGAATTTGGAACGGGCGGCTCAATCGATAACCAGACCTGAAAATATCGCTTGATTCAATGGCACGTATATATATTTGATGTGATCGATAGCCAGGCGTCCACAAACACCTAAGTATAATGGAAACTTTCATAATTTTTTCTTTGTTTTTTTAAGACGTGTGGTAGACACTATTATTTACTCTTTCTATTCATACATGTGCGATAGTATCAAGCTGGTTAAATATAAACAATGTATTTTTAATGTGCTCATGTGTGTCAACTAGCAACTTTCGATGTAACGGGTGCCGAGCAAAATCGTGAGTGAGCTACTTACTTAGGAACATTTTTTTTAGGAGTTTGCTGATTGCCGCTGGGCATTTTCAGTTTCACCTGGCTTTTTTCGGGGCGGCGAGAAACTTAAAGGGTTCCTCAAGCCGTGTGAAACGAAGCACCGTCAGATGCTTTCTAGAGGGAACGGCATCACGCATTATTGCGTGTCCTCGTGCCCTACTAGATTCTCCGAGGGGTTCGGATAAGTCCTTCAACCCGCATTGGGTCAGCTGATAGCCCAATCTGCATTGTAGGTACTATTATTTCATGTAAGAAGGGGATATTATTAAATAAATACCCTTTTTCTTAAAGTAAAATAGGTCCAACATTATTACTTTGTTTGTATCGTTTCGTATATTTCACACAGGCAATTAAGTAACGATGCTGTGATGGGCCTTGGAGATTTTCTTTTTTGTAGTTCCGCCAGTTTCATTTAGATGACTTCAGGAAGCGCAGCCGCTATAAACTGATCTCTTTCATAAAATGCCTTAATATGCTTTAAACGCACGCATTACGTTACCCCCCGCAGACACGGTGGGCATGCCTGAAACTGATTCGCTGGTCCCAGGGAGGGGTTCTTCGTTTTTCGTTCTGCGATTTTCATTGTTGTTTTTGCAATTTTCGGGTTGCGATCCCCCCCCCCCTCACGATGACACTTTAGGGGCTGCCCTTCCCCAGACCAAACAGGGTCACCCACGCGCCGTCCACACGCCGAGGGTGCCCTACTGTCGGGGGCAAGAGGTACCGACAGGTTTTTAGCCGGAGTTCTCCGTGGTGTAATTGAGTTTTCCTTCTCTTGGCCGTTTGGCCTCCGGTCTGCCCAATCGCAGCATACCCACGGCGCCAACGGTGGGTAGGTGGGTCATTGCCGCAAAAGGGCAGACGACTTCGGGGCTGGCGTAAACCCCGGTTGCACCGCTCTCACCGGTGCCCCCTTTCCCCCCGTGCCTGAGAAACTTTAAGAAGCGGACCGATTTTATTTCCGAGACTATATCCCCGATTTTGTGAACGGCTGCATACGTTTCATTTTCAATCTAAAAAATTAGTCACCAATTATATGTTTTAACATGATTTTTAAAGTCTTTATCATCATAATCGCAGCTCATTTTTATGTCCCCACTGATAAGGTGTATGAATATCGTGACCGAACCTCCTCTGAGGTTTTTCCCTATGGATGGATAGGGACAACGGGTCATAAACCACCACTCGGGCCCAGTGCAGGTTTCAGTACAGTTGCTGGTAAATAACGACTGTTAATGCTGGTTTTACGTGCCTTCCGAAGCACGCATGAGCTCGTGGTGATAAATTTTTGGTGACCCATCCGATTACCGGCCTTCGCGAAAGTTGCTAACCCAAGCAATCAAGCTCCTCACGTCTATTTAAACTATATATTTTTTATCTTTCCATTAGGAATTATCAAAATATTATAAAGGGGGAGAACTTGTATTGCGTCTGGCATTGTAAGTAGACACTTAAAACTTGTTTTCAAGGTGTCCCAGAAGGGATCTTTTCTTGATGATGTCAAGGAGAACATCACAATCAATAAACTTATAGGAAATCATTAAAACATGCAGTAAATAGGTTTTTCCCTAAATATAAATTATACGTATCAATACCTTGCGATAGCCCTTGAATGTCTTAAATGGTCTACTAAGAACACTTAGTATGTACTAAACATTCATAAGACTAGTACATTATAATCAGGTAGGATATAATCAGAGAGGGAAAAAAGGTAGGTACACACCTATTTGCCCTCTCTGATTATATACCTACTTGACTACGCAATCATAACTTCCATCTTTTTATCTATTTTTGAGACAAGGCTATTTTATGATTAAAAAAAACAAATATTGGAGGTTAAGTAATTAGTTACATATATTCAATAACAAATTAAAAGATAGTACATATTTTTATATCTACTAAATTTAATGACTATCTACCTGAAAAATTGCAAACTTCGATTGCAAAATTCCGATTTACATTAATTTGTTCATTTGAAGCTTTTTAGATTGGACACACGGGTAAAAAGGATTTCTTAAACCAAGTAATGTCATTTTCTTAGCAATATTAGCTTAGCTCAAGCATATTTGCATCATATCAAAAATCTGAATATTTTGAACCAAAAACCCATATTTTCTTGTTTGATTTGCTAAATTTAAAACCAATATATTTAATTTGAGTTCAGGCTTGTTTGATTGAAGTGTGATCGATTTTATTTAAACCAAAACCAGAAATTTCGTCAAAGTAAAAAATACTTTTTAAAACCAAGAAATAATTTACTTGCATTCAGAACTATTATACTGAAATCAAATAAAAATATTTAATTCAATCTGAAAGAACTCTTTTCTTGACTCTAAACACTAATTTTATTGGATCAACTAAATATTGCTTTCGCTCAAGTTTTCTGGACCGCAAGAATATATTTTGTTAGCTCAAGTAACGACAATATCTCATATCCACAAAAATGGTTTTTTTAATTCGAATTAACCTGTTATTTCAATTCAACATTTTATTTGTGATTACAAGAAGATCAGACTATTGAAATTAACATATATTTATTTAAACCTAGAGGATATCAATTCGATCTGATACAATAGAAATGTAAAACTAACAAAACCATTATTTCTCTTGATATAATAAAGCATGTTTTTGACTTAAATTATACAAATACTAGAATGAAATAATATTAGTCTGTAGTTAAGATTATAACGCTTTGAACTGGCTACACAAGTCATTTTCTGCCTTGAGCTGTCTGGGTTTGGTTGGTCACTGTTGCGCTGTGTTGCGCTTTTACCTTTAGTTATTATTGAAGAGGATTTTACATTCAGTCTGGCCACTTTTTAACGCGCGCGCTGCTCACCGAGTGTAAAGTGTGTGTCATTACATTACCTACTAGGTACATAGTACTACATAGGTATTTTGTACCTTACCTACTTAAGGACGTTAGAATGGAAGAACTTACAGAGCTGCAACGATCGTGCGTGGCTAGTTCCCGACGAAACTGTTAAAATTTTCATAGGTAAGTACCTAATTTGTTTTCCAAAATCTAGGATTTAAGAAGAAAATACTTACTGATATTACAGTTCGTATCTATCCATCAGATTATGCGCTGTTTGTGTGCCTTTATTGTTGTGTGTTGTAAACCTATGCCAAGGTTTAGCCATTGTTAATACTGTTTTTTAATGATGAAATTAATTTATTAATGAGAAAGACTGTTTAAATTATTGTCCTTCCGTCATGTAAAGGATCGACGTAATTTTAAATTAATATAGATGTAAGACAACATCAAATACAATGCTCTGATCTAAAGTAAGTAGCTAAAGCGCTTTAAAATTCGAATTCGAAACCCGTCACCGTTGCATAAAATTCGGATTCCTAGCTGCTACTTCATCTATTTACTCTTTATTTCTTATAGTAAAAATAATTATGTATTTTGCAGAAAGCAATCAAGCAGGTTTGATGTGGTTGCAAACAACACAGATCCATGGGAGGAAGTGGAAAAAACATGATAGTCTTTACAATGTCCTGGAAGAATAGAAGATTCTTTGACCAAATAAGTGATGTTCGTAAGTATATTTTATTATTTTCATATCATAGCGATCCTATTGGTGGATATCATACACATGCCTTGCTACATAGCTTAGCACATCTTTGGTCGAAAAGCAGTATGATACAACCGCTATTTAATATTAAATATTAAATACACAAACTTTTCAGATAAAATACAATAAATGATGGTAAAACCCCAATATAATCCATTATGTAGCTTAGAAGATCTAAGCAATTAAGTGAAGGGGCTGAAGGCAACATTGTATGTACTAAATATAGAGAATAATTGAAAAAACAAGAAAAATATTGTGTGCTGTTATGGTGACTTGACTGAGCCCTAATTTATTTAATGTTTAATTTTCAGATTTTAATCCATTTCGATATGATATATACTAACAAGGGACTAAACTTTTATATAAACTGGAAAAACTGAAAATATTTTTATTTAAAAACCAACTTAGTGTTATAAACTTTATACACAATCTGGATGATGTGATAAGTTTTTTCATCGCTTGAATTTAATTTTGGAAATTCCCTTTACTAGTGGTAAGAGTCAGAAAAGCTCTTATATATTTTAAAACATTATTTTATAGTATCAACTCTTTAGTAATATTACCGTAGTTAATTTGGTATATTGCAAGGTCATCTTTTTATTTCAGTAAAAAATCCTCACAGATGCCATCCACACCTCATGTATTGGAACATCAAGTAGGTACCTACCAAAAGAGAGGCTTACGAAGAAATTTAAATTATCGACGCAGGAGCTATAGATAGCATATTTGTCAGTGCTAAGGTGTGTATTGTATTATTTTCTTTTACATTATCATAATTATCTACTGTGTTAATAGGCCAAATAATATAATTTGCCAACAAATTCCTGCATACCCATATTAGTCAAATGGGAAACTAGTGAATAATATATTTAAATATTTACAGATTGCTGGTGACGACAACATAATTGCCACACAGAAAGAAAAGGCTTCATTGAAAAGCTTGTAAAATATATACATAATTTTTATTAATTATGTTAGTTATGTACCTGACATGAAACGTTAAAAACGCAATTAATTTAAGTATAAGTAGAATTATAAATAAACAGTAAATTTGTAATAATGACTTTCAATTTTTATATTTGTAGGAGTTCCATTCAAAATGTTTTATAGTTTTGTATAAAGAGGTATTAAGTTTTTATGGAAATGTAGGATGTTCCTGCACCTTCTAGTCTTTTTTACATAGCATCCTAGCCATGCTATGCAAAAAATAGCATGGCTAGGATGCTATGTAAAGAAGACTAGAAGGTGCAGGAACACCCTAAACTTCCAAAAATAAAACATTTTGAATGAACAACATCCTCTATTTGACCCAAGAAAATATCATATTATTTCAAAACATTAACGTCTTCAGAGAAAAAAGTTGTAGCTTTAATTTGAAATAATAATAACTACATGATACTTGTTTTTCTTGATTCAAAATAATAATTCTGTAGATCAATTTTTTTATTCTTAAAACAAGAAATAGAGTTGGTTTGATATAAATTATAACAGTTATTGAGTGAAGGCGTTATTGTAGTTAGAAGAAAAAAACTATTTTCTTTAATAAAAACAACAATCATTTAGTTTGAGAATTTATAGAATTAAATAAAGAAAAGCATTTTTTTTTCTCAACAATACATTTTTTTATTCTAAGAATACATTTACTTATTCTAATATATTATTTATTTATTTTTAATTGCATATAATCTAAGAATAACGCTTCCATGTATTGGTTCAAGAAAAAAAAAAATTTCAATTAAAAAAATATTTACTTGGTATTCAAGAAAATAATGATTTGAATGGAAAAAAATATATTTTTTCAAAACAAACAAAACTAATTTTATTGTAAAGAAATAAAACCAAGATTATTGTGATATTAAATTTAAGAAAATATTATTTTCAGTATATATGAGTGGATCATTTTGTTGAATTTAAGAAATATGCTTTGACTGAAGTAATTTTGCTTTGTTTTAAGAAAACTGTTTTTACCGTGCACGTAAGTTAAGTTAGTTAGTAAGTAAACTGTATTAAGGTAAGCATTATTTGTAATTCCGTGCTCTTGAAAGTTTTAATTGTAAATGTATTAAATTAAATATTGTATGATTTAGTAACGACATACCTACTTTTTATGTAAATGTCGTTACTTCTATTAAAGTTGTGGAGTTTCTTCCACAGCTAAAAAATAGACGCCCTGAATGGGTAGTACCAAGGTTAAAAACTGTTTGGACGATGCAAAAGCTTTTTCTTAAAGTTTATTTAAATATTTTTTTGACCTCTACTTTGACAAAAATGAAAATAATTTTGTATTGGTTATTATTTAGGTTTATTTTATATAGGTTTTTGCTACCAGGAAATATTCAGAAACTTTATCGCGGCGTATCTAAGTACATATTGTTTCAACTTTGCTGAAACTATGTGCACTGAGTACCTACCTATAGCCAACTGATAACCATTGTAATGTCATGGAAAATCTAGATAGCTAAATTACATATTGTTCAAGTGGTAATATTGAGTTTATATTAGATTAGTTAGCATTAATAAAGTTATTAGCAGAGGAGAGATCAACATGGTTCTTACGCAAATATGGCGCGGAGAATGTAAATGTTATGTGCAATTAATAACAGCACGATGTCGAATGATTGTGTAGACTATAGTGATATATTGTAGTCATTAACCTACAAGAGATGACCTGATATTACCTTACTATAATGCTTATATCCCACTTACTAGGTTCTACTCAAAATTAGAGCTGTTTGTCGTACGCAAAGTTTTACACATCATCATCATCATCATCAGCTCATTTTTATGTCCCCGCTGCTGGGGCACGAGCCTTCCCTATGAATGGATAGGGAGAACGGGCCGTAAACCACCACGCGGGCCCAGTGCGGATTGGTGGTTGTTAACGACTGTTAATGCAGCCGGGACCAACGGCTTTACGTGCCTTCCGAAGCACGGAGGTTTGTCGTACGCAAAGTTTTACACAATATGTCAAAACAATGATACGGTAGAACGGGGCTTTAGAACTTTAGAATCAAGTGTAACATTGATCACTGCTCCTGTTCTCTTCAATTGTCTTCCACATGTAGTTCTACGGTATTACTCTGGAGGGAATCGCACTAGACGCGTAGATCGCTAGGGATACCCATATTTGCAGCTACTTATGGATCTATAGCTGCGATCAATACACACATATATAAAAAGTAACCCCATTCTACATCATTATCCGCCTCTAAACGAACTAAGGTTCCAGTGTTCGACAGGACCCAGTGATCGATGTTTTGTTTCTTTAATAATTCAAAATAGGGGTCAGTAACTGATTTTAGTCTTTAGTAACAATTTTACACCTTCCTAGCTGTAATCCCGTAAAATTTCACGACCAATGCTATTTTTTGGCGATGAAAAATGTGTCGAAAACTAGTCTTAAAGTGTCGAACACTGGTGCCACTATCCTGCTGTTGGGTTCAAGCCTTTCTACATAAACAATAGACATAAGGAAGACCATAACTACACTGGGCCAACTGGTGATTTTTAACGGTTAAAATGATTGAAATCTAGAAATCAGTTACTTCATTGCAAATTATTTCAACGATTTTTATTTCCCATAACACTACTCGCAGGTTTCTATTAAATATGTGACAACTCTTCGAACTTCGTTTCATTACTCGAATCGTCTATACCAAAAAACTAATTTTAAATTGGACTATTGAAGATTGGTCAAAAGTTATGTTCTCCGACGAATCAAAATGTAAGGTAAACGCTGGTATAGTCGTCAGTGTCCCGAAACTCGTCAACTAAACATTTTAAGCATTTTGTGTGTTTCTATTAATAGAAAATTAAATATTGCTTATGGCGATACATTCTTGATATTATAATGTACTATTGTAAAAGTAACACTTGCCTAAAAGTGTTATGGTGTCGGAAGAACTTAGCAAGAAAAGTGTGCTCCCCGAAAAAAATTGCGATTGCCCACATTTTGCTACTAAACTGAGTAAACATCACCTCGTATTACTTCACTTGTCAGGCCGCTTCGGATAACAACACGATAAGTGTATTTGTTTATTGGGATAGTTAAATATAAGTTAAGTTAGTCTAACGTTATAACCTATCATTTGTAATAAGTTTCATATGTATATAGCTTTTTTTGCATGTGACGTTTATTGGTACTCTCTAATTAGTACATGACCCAAAACTCGTCAAAATCGTATGCTTTCTGACGGGTATCGGGACACGCAGCAACAGTTGCACCTAAACTCGTCGTTGTGTTCTTATTACCATGAGTTAAGTTTTATTTTCCTTTGAATCAAAAGAGAATCGTGTACTTACTTGGCGACGGATATCGGGGCGCGTGTGACTGCTGTACCTAAGCCCGTCATTGAACTTTATTGCCTTCAGTTACGTTTCATTTTTCTTTGACTCGATTAATTATAGAATTAACATTAAATTACCTACAATTTACGAGTCATTTAATGATTAAATAAGTTGGTTGTGAAATATGTTTCTGGTTTATATTGATAACTTATAAGTTATCATACCGAATACCTACGACCTAGTATTAATGAGAGCTGAGATAGGTGCAGTAGCCTAGTCAATTTATTATTTTACCCAATAAAATCTCAATCTATCTAGATTTATTAATCTCCATCATAAAAGTAGCATAGAGTCTGACTTAATAAATGCATGTTACTGCTTATATTGAATAAAAATATTTCTGTATTATATTTGGAGGAGGTACTTTTGAGCAGATATCTAAAAATAGATTACATAAATATATGGGTTAAATTGCGAACTTTTGCTTTTTGAAGCCGCTTATTAAGTTCAATTTACGGATTTGCACTCTTTTATAGTTTTACTTTTGCAAAAATATATTTCAAATATAACATGATCGAAACGTGCCTTCCTTAACACCCATTTGCAGTACTTGGCGGCAGAGTTAAAGGCTCTCTTCTTTGCGTGGATACTGCCGTCCCTGCGTTTGCAACCGCAAACCTGGGCCCAGGCTTGGTACGCTGCTTCCTACCGTGCTTCAGCGTGAGCAAGAGCAGTCATTATTGAACCATGGACGGGCCCTAATGCCTATGGGGACGTCAGAGAATGGGATAAAATATTACATTCCCTGGCGTATCACGTCTGCGATTGCGCCGGCACAGACAGAAGGTTCGCTCGAAGAGAAGCACAGTTGCCGCCAAGGATAAGACGCGAAGAAGTGCCGCATCTCGTCCCAATCTTCCGACCCATTTTCCCATACTCGCCGATCCGCGATCTCCGAAGGGTAGTGTCCGGAGGAGAGCATATAGATACGGATTTCACCAAACAGTGGTCAGAAGATCCCAGTGAAGCCGAGATCGATACTAAGTGTCTGCCTAGGTCAGATTTCAGCAGAAGGTTTAGGCAATTGGGTGTGTGGCCATCAACATCAGGTATGCGGGTTGCTTGGTTCACCAGCTGGGAGAGATTTTGCGATAACGCAAACTTGCGCACCTCTCTTCCAGCATGGTCCGTTTTCTGGAAAGGGAATAGCCAATCGCTATAGTGGGCGTTGAAGTCTCCCAGAAAATCAAGCTCCGCAGTTGGATACCTTCGTTGGGCCAGATCAGCTGCCTCAGTGAGGTGGTCAAACAACCGAGTCGCCTCCTGATCTCCGCTTTGCGACCGATAGACATCGACATAGAGAGTTTTCTCTATGCCGGTGTCTACCAGCAACCATAGTGTGGATGACCTTAAAACCTCGTAAGGTAAATGCAGCTATTAACGACCCCCCTAAAATCTGCATATATTACCGAGGTTGAATTTATTTTCTTGAATTTAACTATAAACAAAGTGTACTTTTGTAAATGAATGAAAAATGTCATGAAAAAATGAAAACACAGTAATAAAGATTTTGTCCCTCAATCATATCGTCTATACCAAAAATTTGTTCCAATCTGGCAACCCCACGAGAAACGGTCAGTTTGTGCGCCGCTCGCGCAGCAAGTGCTCGTGCCATAGGAAGCGTTCTCGCCGAACGTAAATACACTCATTGTTTTCTTAAGAGTTTTTTAAAACATTTTATGATATTTATGCCAACGCCTATTTAATAAGTCGTTGCTAGTATTCTTTCGAATACAAATGAAGCACGTTTCTTGTATTTCAATATGTTTCCTTTTGATAAAATCAATAAATATAATAACACCGTGATAGCTTCCAGGATATGGCAGTTACTGCTTTTTACCGCGGTACCCTCGGTAAAAGCAATCAGTGAAAGCTGAGTTTATTTGATTTTTATTCTAGAATACGGTATTATTTGTCATCAAAAACAGTGCCATGATACTTTCAAATGTCAAAGATAGTTTTGAGACATTTCCGTGGTACAATTTATCAGCTAGAAATCTTAATTTTTGGCAAGAAACATCAAGCTCTAAATATAATTTCTTCAAAGTTCCTAAACAAAAAAGATGTCTTGCTTGGCATAAATAATACTTTTTATTTTATTTATTGCCCTATTAAGTAATAGCAGATTGTAGAATAGACATTTTTATTTCCACTTTTGGATTTTATATAACACAACTATCGTTAATTTGTAAGTCGGTATAAGATGAAAGCAAAGCCTATTACCGACACTATTTACCGAAAATTAACAACCCTCGTTATTCAATATAGTTACTATTAGTTATTATATACTACTAGTTATATTTCAATATAGTTACTTCTACACTCTGTAATAATACCATTTCAGTACAATGTTTTATCAACGAGTGAATAAAATTTTTCGTCACTCGGAAACAGCTTCCTATAGGAAACTATTACCGAGTATAGACGAGTGACTACCCTTGGTAAATACCTCGGTATTAACTGATCGGTATGTGAGGACCCTCGTTATTACCCGCAGTTGTCTTTCTGATTTAAAAAAATATTTTTCAGTTATGCTGATAAGTATATAAAGCAAAATTTAGTAATAATAAATAAAAAAAAATTAACTTCAGAGAAAAAATATATTTATGGGCTTAGCACATTTACTAATGCGTCTTTCCTGACTTTCAATTTGAAATGTCGTTATCACCTGCAATTACCTTAGCTGGTGAGACGTCGACAGCACACGTCATCGTGGACATACGCACAGACCACGGCTTACTTCTTGAACTTATGCTCAAGCGAGTAGCCGGGATACTTAAGGTAGGCTACGTCCAACGGTTTCACTATCTTCTTCTCAGTAAGAAAGAGTAAGTGTGGCTTTTCGGTCTCGAGATGGTAGTGGACCGGTTGGAGGTTTGAGTGCAGACCTCGGATGTTAGTGAGGTGCACTTTGATTGGGAGGAAGTGCAGCCGTTGTACAAACGGCTGCACCTCAAATCAAAGTGCACCTTACTTTTTAAAACTTTCTGCTTCATATTAAGGTGAGGTGGTTTTGCTGGGGTTTCAAAAGCCAGCGAGGCGCAGTTTGGTTGCCAAACACGGCACTCGTAATCTTTAATGTACTAATGAAAAAACTCATGTGGAGACCGCGGGGGCGCCCGTGCCCCCCTGGGAATTGCCACCGGGTCCTTCCTTCCAGTCGCCAACTGGCACGGTGGAGCCATTCCAGGATTTTTCACGGGGCAGCCTGTCGTACGTGGCTGGCGCACTACTTGGACCCCCTATTGCCTGCAGTCGGCCAACGGCTAAAACCGTGCCACGCATCCCGCTACCCTCCACGATGAGCTTTCCAACACAGATTTGATCAGAGTCCGAGAACGGTCCTTTTGAAGCTACTGCTAGCCATCAAGCTCCCAAAGCCACTGGCATTTCTACTACGCTACGACGGAACACTGCAAGCTGCTAGACGTCAGACTTAAATAGGAAGGTGATAGCAAGCCAGGTGGACCCTTTCGAGCCCTACCACCGCTATTGGGGATTTTCAGCCGCCTCTACTTGACAGGGGAGACGTTGCTCGGGGCGGACTGCTAGGAGGTAAATCCCCAACCACCCCAAATCTAAGACAAAAGTGATGGTGTTCGAAAGAGATGAAGAAATAACTGACTGTACGGTAATGATTGGTTACTCCGTGATCATGGCGTGTGCAACTGCGCCGCAATATCAGGGACTCGACAACAAATCAAAACATGGTAAAAACCCCGCTTTTTGTAATATTTACAGTAAAATGTAAATTGCTAAGTTGAGAAGCGTTTTTCAATTAAGCACATTACATTATTTTGTATTATTTAGTTGTTTTTAAAAAATCGTGTCTAAAAAATGAACTTTAAGTTCAAAGACAAAGAGTTCAAATTGGTGATGAAAATTGACGAGTTTTAGGTCATTTTGACGATTATTGGGACAAAGCCGTCGACTATTGGTACATATGGCACATTTTTAATTGATTAAATATCTAATTTTTTGCTGTGTTTCACCGATAATAATGCAATATTTTCTAAAAAGATGAATAAATTGTTTACCTCGCCATGCAATCAACTTTTTTCTAAGTCAACTGGTTTTTACGTGGGAGGGCTGCAAAGTCAACTTATTTCAGAACCTGACGAGTAATGGGCCGTTTACCTTATGCTCCACAAGCACGATGGAAGACACAGAGTGTATGGAAGGCCAGGGGAAAGATTCAAGCAAGCATGCATCGAAGAAAAAGTAGCCTACGGTGGTGGGTCTGTACTTGTGTGGGCCTTAATTTCTTCTGTGTCGCACAGAACTGATGTTCGAAAACGGCTCTTTAAATCCCTCAGATCCTAACCGGACAGACAGCCGCATTAACTCTCGGACCGACCACACGACTTAAAACTTAAATTTCGTCTATTTAGAGCCTACTTTTGTATGAAGAAGTTTAACTATAGACAAACTAGAATAAATTTGCTATACTCTCAACTCCCAACAACTTTATTCTCTGCGCGTTTTCAATTTTTTTTTTCAATTTCAATTTTTTTTTGCCATTTTGCGAATTACGTCATCGGCGCAGGTGCTGTCATTTGTTTTGTTCGTGATTTGACAGGTTTACTAGCGTAAGATATGTGGAAGTAATCCTTAATGAACACGTTGGTCCATTTATGGTCAATTTGGGTGAGGATTCTATTTTTATGCATGACAATGCCCGACCTCAACCAGGCTGGATTGTAAATGACTACCTTCATGAGATGAACATTACTCGTATGGAGTGGCCAGTACGCCCGGATATCAACCCGATCGAGCATGCTTGGGACGAGCTAGGGAGATGCGTAAAACAACGAAACCCTCCCCCAATCACGCTTCGTGACCAATTGAGAAAATTGCTCTCACAGAGGAATGGAAGAATATTCCCCAAAATCGTATAAGGAACTTGGTGTACAGCATGCCAAACCATGTAAACGCAGTAATGGAAGCACGAGGAGGCAATACGAAGTATTAAAATTCAAGGAAATCGTAATGTTGTTCAAAAATGTCATGTTTCCTATTTTTGTTTTAAAGCGAGATCAGCAGATTTTTTAAATGTATTTTTTTTGTAAATAAATTGTAGTGACTCATAAATTTTATTACTTTCATTTAAGGAGTATTTAATTGTCTATTGAACACTTTTTATTTCATTAAGCTAGCATTCTTAGTTTCCGAGATTTATAGGTTTCTTTAAGTGACCCGGATTCATTGCTCTCGAGTGTACTAGTAGTGTACTAATTAGAGGTAGTAATAATTCTGTTTGCACACATTTTATAAAATTATTTTGTATAAAGCGTACGTATAATCATATTAGGTATTTTTGTACCTACCACCAGCCTGGGACCCCATCATACAAAATATTAAATCCCAGCCCCAACACCATACTGCCAGACCAAAAGATACTGTAAGCTCTTTCTGCGTAAAACGGAACGCACCCGATTAAATTAAATGAGGGTATACAAGCTACTAACTAATTATGAGATGACCAACACCTCAGTCTCCCTGTGACCACGGACCCTGCAAAGGATCCGAAACGTCAGGATAAACATTAAATAATGTTAAGTAAAATAAACGCGAGTAGATCCGTAAAAGTTGTTTCATTTAAATGTGTAGTGTTCGCGTAAACTTTAGAAAACAATAGGTATTTTTGTTTCAAAGTTTTTACATGAATTACGCTTTTATAAAGTGCTCTTAATTTCAGAGACTCCCACTAGAAGTTAATACGAGTTTTATTCACCATTCTATTTCAAAAGAGATCGCTGTTGGCCGTCGATGGCCTTAACAGCGTAAATGTAGTCCAGTTACGCTGTAAAGACCATTGTGGGCCATTGTGGGCGGAAAGAAACTTAAGGTTCCTCAAGCCATCGTATCCGAATACCCTCAAGGGTTTTCCTATAGATGGATAGGGAGAACAGGCCATAAACCACCACGAGGGGCAGTGCGGATTGGATGGTTGTAAACGATGGCTAGTACAGCCGGGACCAATGGCTTTACATGCCTTCTGAAGTACGGCTCGAGATAATACATTTTTGGTCACCCATCCGATGCGAATTGCAAATCTTGCTTTACCTTAGTGATCGCAGACCGGGAGCGTTTACCACTGCGCTATCGAGCTCCATTGGTTATTTACCAGACAGCTCTGCTCCGCTCAGCCCCCCTAGACAAGAGGCAAAACGCTAATAGAATAGAAATTAAATAGAATGATTATCGTATGGGATTGACATAAACGTCATTTAAACGTATTGTTAACTTATGTCAATCACGTAATCATTCTATTTGATTTTTATTCTATTACCTAGCGTTTTGCCACTTGTCTAGGGGGGCAGTTCTGCTCTGCTTCTATTAAGTGTCAACCTAAAACTTGCTCACAGCACACTTTAATTGACATAGGCAAGCACTCTTTTAACAAGGGAGCGTCCTAAGCCACGTGTAATCAATTGTGGAATCTATTGAACGTTCCATTCATTAAGACTTCGTAATTCGATATCGGGAAGAGGACCCCATAGTTGGTCGATGTGCGTAGTTAGCGACTGCCGAGCGTGGTTGCACCACTCACATTACCATTACTTAGCATATTAGCTGATTGATGCGACTTATAGATGTTAGTCTCTAATGCGGCTAAATGGGACTGTTTTTGAAAAACCCACCGCGGACTTTTAAGTCCCAGAATCAGTCTAACCATTTAGCAACTAGTTGAAAAGTTTTTTTTTAAATTAGCGATTTTAAGCAATCGAGTTTCTTGTAAAATGCAGTAAGTTATACATAATAATAGAGACAATACTCTGTACTGTACTCTCACTACCCACTATACGGATACTATTAATAAAGAGGTAAAGTTTTTGACTTTGTTTTTTGTTTGTAGAGTAACCTCTGGTATTTATTTAGAATGCTACATTTCCTACTGGAAACAAAGGCTATATTTTATTCTTAAAAGATTTTTAAAATCTCAAGTCCACGCGGACGAAGTCGTGAGTAAAGTGCTAAGTTATCGATATATCAATCATTAATATTTTTCAATAAAAATATATGTTAACTTAGTTAGAGCATTATGTTTTAAAAAATCAACTGAAACTATTGATGTTACTTATTTGTAATCGTTGTTGTTGTTAATGTTTAATCGTTGGCACTCGTTGCTGTTGTGTTTCGTCTGGTGAGTGACAGTGCAGGAGGCCCATCTCTCACCCCTCCGCCCTCCCAATTCCTACTTCCTCCTCAATATAATATATATATAACTATATATAACTATACTACTATATATAACTCCTTCCTCAAGGCCGGCAACGCATCTGCGATTACTTTATCAACCATATGCCATCCAGGTAAAGTTCAAAGTCTGTTTAATAAATTTGAGAGTTTGTGGTAGTCTGATCTGCAGGCGTGTGTACATGATTAAGAGCTCGAGCGCGCGAATACCAGACACAATAGAATTTTAATTGTTATCGGCCACCTGGTGGTCGATCGACGCTCAAGGGGTTAAGTTAAATCTACAATAATGTAAGTGGTGAACTGACATTCAAAAGAGCTTGTAAGCTCTACCACTTTACCACTTACGTCGTCGGTTCGCAGTTAACTGGACTCTACTACTACTTAATATAGCTACCTAATTCATGTAAAAAAAGTTATTTGTCTAACTATAGTTATATGCAAAGTTGTAGACATTTTTCACAATGGCAACCTATAAAACTAGGTAATCTAATCATTCAGTTTGATCATGATAATCAAGTCCAACGCGCATTTATATTCCCTGCGGCACATTTACATACACATCATAAGATTACATCATGGTTATATTATATTAGCCACGTGGAGTCTCATATCCTTACTTATATTATCTAATACCTGCGACATAGTCCGCGCGGATTTGAGACTTTAAAAAGAAATATTTTTTATCAAAATTAAATATAGCATGTTACCAACAAGGTATATAGCATTCTGTCAGTGAAAGATTTTTGGAATTGAGCCAGTACTTCCAGAGATTAGCCCCGACATACAAACAAACAAAGTCGCCAACGTTACCTCTTTATTAATAGTATAGATAAAGAACATACGCAAGTGTGTTTGTTTGATCTCTCTCCATCTCCAATCGATTTGAAGTCGTGATAGGCAAATAGTAGGAGCTGAGAGACAATTTTTTTTCCGGGAATACATCTTCAGTTCACGTCAAAGCAGCCTAAGTTCACACGAGCAATACCGTCGTAATGATAGCATCATCATCATCATAATCAGCTCGTATTGGTCCATGGCTGAACCTCTCCTAATAATGATATAAAAACAAGAGAGGGATGTACATATTCTAACAAGCTCCTGCGTGCTTCGGAAGGCACGTAAAGCCGTTGGTCTCGGTAGCATTAGTAGTAACGACCACCGCAATGCCCCGTTCTCCCTGTCGTGTTCCCAACCATAGGGAAGCCTACATCTGATGATGATGATGATGATGATGATGATGATACTCAAAAAAAAAGTTGGTGGAAGAAAATGGTGCTAGCTCATACTTTAATTTCTCTTACTTTCCAACGTCCTTGCGAAACATTTATTTGTCTAGTTAGGCAAAATGTACAGTCGGCAGCAGATGAACCTACCCAAAACTGTCAAATTTCTACAACCAATTTTGAACTTTAATGTTTAGTCATAAGGATCAATATTCATTGGAGAAATTTGACAGATTTGAGTAGGTTGATCTGCCGCCGTGTGTACATAATTTACTATATAACTATCTGCACTCAGGAGAATCGACTTAATGAAATTTAATTTGGTCGATTAACGCTAAATGTTTGTTTTTCTTATGAACGTTTGGTTTGTCATAGACAGAGTTTTCGGTTATAACTTTATTCGTTGTGCAGAAACCCTATTAGCTGAAATATGATAGTAAGAAAAACAGAATAACACGAGACGGCGAGCTACCGATTCCTTTCTATGTGCTTTTTATTGATTACAACATTTTAAATATAAACTTTTGCAATATTATTATTGCGAATACATTTAAATACAGCAAAGGTAGTCTAAATATTTCTTGTAGTATTCCTGGCCATTGGAGCATATGGTTGTATTCTACCCAATTATTAAGTAATAATATTGATAAAGTGTATCGAGTATCAGGAAAAATTTCGCGGTCAAGAGTGTCACAAATATATTGTTAATGCGCTCTGATAACGGCAGATATCACATCGTTTTTTTACTATTCTATCAAGTTAAACCGCCATATATATATATAAATATAAGATATTTGCGGGCGAGTAATATTAGTTCGTGTAATAATAGTAGCAGTTCAAATAATAAATTTGACTATAAACAAGAACAAGTGTAAATAATAGCTTTAAGATATAAGAAAAAGACGAAGTAACAATAAATAGTAAGATTACAACGAAAATTAAAAAAAGAGTCAATGCACGAAATTCTTCCTGCACCACGACAGCACTTTAACAGAGAACAAAACACAAATTGTCTTTAAAAAACTTTAATGCTTAATTAAACCTATGACAGATTCAGTAGTTCAAACCGTGTACGATCCGATTGTACCCGCATTACTTGCCCATGCGTTGGATGGACCACTCCTGCTGGCAGAGCGGGCAGCGGTTGTTCTGCTTGACCCACAGCGACATACAGCAGAAGTGGAAGCTGTGGTTGCACTCGCCCCACACCACCACGCAATCCTGCTTCCCGTACGAATCCTTTTTGCTTTCGCCCTGGCACCGCAAGCAGGCATCTGTAACAAAAATACTCGAGTAAATTTTTGGTAACTTTTTATTTTTTATTTCGTGACAGGGAATTGCTTTGTGCCTTATCTCACTTGATGGTAGACGGTGAAGCTGAAGTATGGGAGTGCACTTTATCTGAAATATATAACAATCATCATCATCATCATCATCTCAGCCAAAAGACGTCCACTGCTGGACAAAGGTCTCCCCCAAGGATATGAGGGGTATTTGCCGTAATCGCCACGCTTAGCAGGCGGGTTGGCGATCGCAGGAGGTTGAGGGTAACAATGCTAGTATCATATGGCCAGAAGGACTTTAAACAAGACCGAATCAAACCAAACCGAGTCCGAAATTCCCATCGAAGTTCCCTTCTTTTCATTTATAGGCTTTATTATAGTTCCTGAGATTTTGTGATTTCGTCGTCAGTTAATACTTGAGTTGCCAACACGTAGTGACTTTTTTATATGGATTTAACTATCACGACAAAAACTGGTTTTGCAAAAGTATTTTTTGCATAATTTACTAGCTGACCGGCGGACTTCGTACAGCTTTGACAGTTTCCATCATTGAGTTAAATATATATCAATTGTTTCTATGACAACAAAACAAACAAATCATTTTGTATTGGAAAATTAAATTGTCGTTTTTAGTATTTTATTTAATATTATTCTTTTTAATACTCATAATATGTTACTCAACGCTAATGTAGCATTCTAATGGTGAAATAATTTTTTAAATCGGTTCAGTAGTTTTTGAGTTTATTCGTTGCAAACATACATACATACATATATACAAAAATACAAAGGTTTCCTCTTTATAATATTAGTATAGATAAGGCAAAATTTTAGAAGCTTATCTCACTTAAATTTTTTTTAACACAAAACGTAATTTTATAGTAAATTTTCCATGATTTTGGGTTTAATGGAGTGGAAAGTCTAGATAATATATATTTATAACAAAGCAATCATATCTTTTTATGAGTTGTACATTTAACCATTAAACCATAGAATCGCATTACATATACGTATTGTTTATAAAATTATATATTTTAAGTATTATTGTATGTACTTATATTATTTTTAATACACATATATTTTTTATTGTAAGTAACTACGTGAGGTTTATAAGTGCAATTTATATGCTTAAATTGAATAAAGGATTTACATTTCATTTCATTTCAGATAGTAAACAAAAGTAATCATTTTAACAACTTTTTAATGCGTTGTGTGTTTATGCATTTTTTTATTAATTAGTGAAAGTTTTATTGGAAAGCTTACAAAAATTACTTCTTTATCTACTGAAGTTTTATAAACGTTTGTGTACCTTGGCGATTGCAAATAGCGTTGGTAATTAAGTACTTAAGTCTTTCTATTTCCTTCCTGATGATTACAAATTGCAACTATAGACTGCCGTATAACAACCTAATAGATTCTAAAGTTGCAGTATTTCTGCACAAAGGCCTTGCCTCGTAATAATAAGAGATAATTAGCATTCTGAAAAAGAAAATAAAATGTTTGTCTCTTGCAAAATAAATATATAAAAAATATAAAAATGTTCAATCATCATAAGTAAAGTTAATTTTATAATATAGTAGTTATATCTAAATTAAAGATGAAACCGGAACGTTAAAAAATTAAGGTCTTGTTTCATTTCGTTACGTTAAAAGCTAATGGTTGTTCCACGGTGACTGATAAAATTAAATATACTATTGTAAATATAAAATAGGTACGTTGTATTTTTCGACCCCCTAATTAACAACAAACATGTAAGAATAGTGGATATAGGCACAATGTAGGAAAATATAAAACAAGATATGATTAATATAAAAGAAAATATTTTAGGTACTTGTACAAGTACCTACTCCTAGTAGAAAAAGAACAAAAAACAAATAATTGACACCAACAGTCAATAATTGGGATGTTGACAACAACAAATAATTCCAGAACATTAAACAAACAAATGAAATCACGTGACAGTTCTTTAAAACAATGACTCCTTTTTTATTTGACTTATGCAAGAATTTCTGTAACTTAAAAAGTTGGGAACCCCAATTGGGAACTTGCGGCCTCTTTTTAGTTCAAAACCATATTGCAGACTTGAAATATGGTTGGTCATAGACAAAAAAAAAGAAAAGTCTTCATTCTGCCCTCAGAATAATAACTTAAGCTATTATTGTTCTGAGATTCAGCCTATCAAGAAAAAACATCGACCTCGTATGTCTAAAAAATTCTGCAGACACGTGTTCCCGTCTGCTCCACCTGCATTATTCATAAATGTGGCATATGAGTATGTCATGTTTTTCAACAGGATACTTTTGGCACATAAGTTAATGCACTTCCCCGCTGATATCACGCGATACGCGAGTGATAACAGTTGTTATCAAGGTAAATCGATCAACATGGTACACAAGAATAGTTGAACAAATATATATGCGTCATTATGGCGTCTATTTTTGTAGGTACCTCAGTGTAGTCTAGGCCAACCTTGATACTTAAAAGGTTATATACCTTACTGTTAATAATAGGTAAATATTATTAAAAGTATAAGGAGATGAAGAAAGGTCACCATTTAAACAACATCCAGCAAACATATTTGTCTAAAGCCACTTGACTGCTTTGAAATGTGCCCGTACGTACCTGCATACAGCAAGAGAGGATTTTTACGTACAAATTGTATGAAAAAACATTTTATTATTTGAATAGATTCTGCTGCATCGAGTTTTTCTTCCGGTACAATGAAATTATTCTTACATCAAACAGAGTTTATCCGCATTAAAAAAAATATTAAACTGACTCAATTTATGTACAACTCAAACTTGCCCAAAACATTTGCTATGCCAAAATTATTTCTACAATGGTTCCTAAGAAATATTCCCTGTATCTCTCCATACGGTAAAAAAACGCTGTGTATTACTTGTGATGTTTTTTTATAAATGTGTGTAAAAATATGCATTGGTTTTAAAGCGGTTCTGATCATACCACTTTGTGAGGTTCAATGAACTTTAACGTCAATGCCGTTTGCACAATTATGTTATTATTACGGTGCGTTGGTAAACGTTGCAAACTACATTATATCATGAGATTTTACTAGCGATGCTTATGTCAATTATATCTTATACTGAATGATAGTTTGATTTTGGTTAGTATTTATTTGTAATAAGATAATTCACCTGCCGAAATACTGTAATGTTTTAAAAATATCAAGTGGTAGGTAGATTTATAAAATTCAAATGTAAATTGCTTATATTCGTATATTGTTATGGAGCAAGGTAAAATACATTATTAGACTATCAATTTGTCGATGCATTCGTCTGTGATTAAATCAAAGGCATTGCAGACGTTAATTATGTATATTATTACCGGGTACTAAGCAGTAGTCGTGGCTAGGTCAGGCACGCAAATCTACTTAAGGCAAAAGGCTTCCAATTGCAGAAATGACATTGAAATATTTAGCATTGGTTTACCTGATCTATATCAATAATGTCTCATTCCTATCCAATTTGCAGTAAACCTATTTATAGGTCAAACAGATTAATAGTAATTACATAAATTATGCACGCTCTATGTATAGCAGCCCCCTCGCAAGGCATAAAATTAAATAATTAACTTCATGGAACTATTTCCAACGTAGACTTATTTGCATAAAGAGTTTTAATTATGAGAACACAATTAAGCAAAGGTAGCGTAAAAGCGCTTGGTCCCTTTTAAATAAGCTTAACTACAGCTTGTCTAATTAGATTACTTAAAGAATTTAATAAATACAACATCAAACTAATGAAAAGAAAGTATAGTACCAACAAATGTGCGGAGTTTGAAGGTTAACTTAATAATGTCATAATTTATAACATTGACTTAAGTCACAGGTTAACCTTTGTGACAACATATGTTTTGAATATAACTGACATTTTAAATATAACTGATAGCAATTGATTATGTATAATTTTTTAACTTTTATATAGCCTGGCATTTGAACACTATCTCACCTGATGAAAGCGAGACTATATGATCGAGGATGTAGCATGAAGAAGTAATCTATTTGAGGTATTCCACGAAGCACAGCCAGACGAAGCACGCCTAAAGTATTCCACGAAGCACACCCATAGGTGCGCTTTATTTACTCTGGTTTATGTCCAGAGTAAATAGACTCAGGTATTGACAGGAAATAAAGAAGAGGCAGAGCGAGAAGGAGGTATTTCCATCATGTATCGTGTGTATGAATCGTTCCAATTTGTCTCGTTCTGTGATGGAAAGGGGACGGGTAATCAGGTTATACAATTCTCCCGCACACACTTTTCAAAATGCATCTAGAAAAATTACCGATAAGCTAACAACATTTTGAAACGTGTACCTATTGGTACACCTTCCTATGTCGTTATTGTAGTGAAGTGAGTATTATGATTACTATTATCTTTGTAAAGTTACGGCCGAAAGCAGAATTTCATAATAGTTTAAACTATTATGAATATAAATTAAAATAGATCTATTGAGCCAATGTTCAGTCCATTTCATCTCCATAGTCTTTGATGCTGTTTACTTAGCAACATTAATAACAACAGCTATACTCACAAACCTCACAAAATAATTTCAAATAGGCTTCAAAACTTGTTACAACTTTCGCCACTAACACTTTCTAAGTGGTGGTTGTTGTGTGTTTTAATTAATTAAAAGCCAAATAACGAGGACATTAATAATTATGAATATCAATGTGACATTGCCGGATACATGTGGAGTCCTCCAAGCGACCTACCCAGTGAGCTTGCGCCTGCGGCTATGTCGTTAATGAAATACATTTTCGAATCGTTACTCACTACGTCATCATACTTATACTCATGACATTAACAAAGCAATAATTAAATAATGAGAGTTGAACAATAAATACAAAGAAATATCTTGGCAATTTAACATTCTTTACAATTTTTGATTCGAATATAAATTAAGAAAAGCAATAATTAAATAATGAAAGTTAACAAAAGAAATACAAAGGAATATCTCGGAAATTAAACATTCTTTACAATTTTTGATTCGAATATAAATTAAGTACGTCTTTGTTACTCAATAATATGATGATAAAATGATGTATCAATCAATACTGTGTGATGTTAATAGAGAATTTTATGGACATTTTCCATCTCCGTCGGATAATTTTATACGCTTCGTGATTACACTGAACGTTACGAGTATTTTGAAGGAGAGGGAAAGGTCGCTAGAATTGTGTGTATAATATGCACTGCGTGCAAGCCGTGCAACAACGAGGGTGCCCTCGCAATAATTACCAGGGCACCACCCTACACACGTATTGATCCGAAAGTCTCCCTGCAAAGAGCTGCGATGGTTCCCTTACAGCTCTTTTAGGGGAACGGGTCAGATGTAGCCAAGCCGGCATCAAGTACTTAGCATTTGGAAATGGCCTTTATTACTCGGTGATCGCCAACATCGAATATTTGTTTTTGGTGGGTCCTTTTTTTTGTAATTGTACAAGTGAAAATTTACTGTTACTGTACCCTAAGTACCTACATGAAAACCATCCTTAAAGTTTAGCATAAAGAGCTCAGTTCAAAGTACAGATACCTTGCATATGAATGCAATGTATAATTTACGTACAGTTTAGAAAATTTTGAGTCAATTCGAAGTTTGTGCAGATTTGAGAGACCACAATATAATTATGCAACTAGGTAAACTAAAATTTTCCACGTTTAAGAATAGAAAGCAATTTGTTCGTATGTTGTAATCAATAACAAGCATGATTGCAAAAATATTTTCTAAAGCAAAAACCGGTAGAATTCCGCACGAGTTGACGACGATGATGGCGGCGGGAAATGCGTGTGCGCAGCGGATGTTGACATATTTGTACATATTGATATAAGAAGATGCCAAATATTAAACAAAGTTTGAGTACCAATATTACAACATATGTCAACCAATCTATATATAGAAATTGAATACTCCATTATCGACATCCATAATTACGCTGCTACTAAATTATATAACAGAAAAACATTATTTTATTTATACAACTTGTTTCAAAAAAACCCGTTAGGCCTGAAATGTCAGTAGCTATACATAAAACTGAAGTGGTGGGTGCTGTTCTTTAAGTTGTAGGCACAGTAGTTTCCGAAAAAAACAATATCGAAGTTCAGCAAAAACATCGCTAAGATTTTTAAAAGATCCCCAACACTACTGATCAGCTGTTGAAGTCATTAGCTTCTAAATCAAAGATTATTATTTTTTTCAGACTAGTCTTCTATCGGTATTTGTGCATTGTGTGTGTAACAGTACAGGGACCTTCAATCTAGTTAAAGTCCCTTTTAAAAGATTTTCCAAATTAAATACTTGATAGTTAAATTTATACTTATTCAGATTTGCCTTATAATTCACAATAACAGCTGTCTGTTACAAATTTTATAGATAACCTAACAAAATGTCGTTACGTTTGAATCAATTTATTGACTAATGACGATAAAGAATATTTTGGCTCTCGCCCTACATGGTTTAAAGAAAGGACATAGTACTTACTTTGAAGATAACGACGTCTACGACTTCGCCATATAAGATTCCGTTTGTCAAAAGCGTCTGTGTTTAAAATTATAATTTGCTGACAAAAATTGAGCATCGTCTGGAGTATGCAACAAATAGGTGAGTTGTATGCGCTCGTTGTATTTACGAGCTTGTATGTATTAAAGAATTACGCTATTCATGACTTCTTATTTTTACAATATTATCTGTCAACAAACAATCTACACAACGGACAGAATATTTGATTGAAGTTATTCAAAACGTCAAGCAGACATACTACCCTGGTTAATTAAAAATACGCAGTGCCATTGCTCAGGCATGGTATGAATGTACTTTTATGCTTGGTGGTTAATTTAATATTTTCGTTCGTTTCCGTTTCCGTCACAGCACAGAGTAACTAAGCGAGAGTAACTTATCCATAGATTAAATCATAAGAGTAAAGTTATACTGAGATAACTATTCTCGTATAAATTGGATGTTGCTAAATCTACCCTAAATACATTTAGCGCTAAACACGTTTAAAATATCATTCCATTTCTAACGTATGTTGGAAGTTGAAAGAGACAGAATGATACTCTAAACATGTTTAGCGCTAAACGTATTTAATGAGTTTTGGCAAGCCGACCTAAGAAGTAAAAGAGAGTTTAATAGGTAGGTACGGGAACAAGAATCGTAGCTGTTAGCTAAGTAGGTACTTACATAATTTATGCGCAAAACCTTTCTGTAGTTTGATCTTTGAAATTGAATTTTCCCACCTCCTTTTTTTAGAAATCATGTTGACCTGGTACTTTTGGTAATATTTATTTAGTGGGTTCCGCATAATAATAATTGAAATTAAATCATTTTACTCTAACGGAACAAAGGATGGATAGCTATTTATTATTACACAGTCTTTTATAGCGTCGCAACATATCGGTTGATAGATGAGATATGTGGGTGAGTTTTCACTTGCCATGCTAACAGTAGGATCATCCCAAGATGCAACAGAGAGGAGTTGCCTTTTCGCACTTGTTTGTTTCTTTCTTTTGATTACATGACATAGTTTTCTAAAGTTTACGCGAACACTACACATTGAAATGAAATATTTTTGTATACCAAGTAACAATAAACGCGAGTAGATCCATGCAAAAGGTTTCATTTCAATAATCGGCTACCGATCACGTGTCGTATTGTGCCGCCTTCAACAGACGTCAGAACCTAGGGGTTCTATCTATCATTACATTAGGATGTAAGTTTGTAAAAATGTGCAAACGTTACTATCGCGTTTAAGTTAAGTTTTAACAGATAGATCGTAATGGTATGTAAATAGGATCGAGAATTCAATCTGTTAAAGCAAACGCGATAGTAACGTTTGCACTTTTACAAACTTACACTAAGGTTTAGGATGTAAAACAAGTTATTACAACACATAAACAGTTAATTCTGGAAATGTAAATCATATCCTAATTTTAATGCGGAGTGGTTTCCCAACAAACAGAAACTACACAGCAGTAGTACTAGGAAAGCAGTGACTGCAGATTTTGGCTTTTCAATGTTTTTACGGAACTCCAAATACAGAAAACTTAGATTTTTACCGCATAGATTGACAACATTTTTTCTAACACGTGCTTTGAAAGCAGTTTGCTTTTTATTTTGTACAAATCAATTTGATCAAGCTGCTGAAGCTGAGCCGTGTAATACTACAGGTTAAAAATATTACAAATAATACAAAACACCACACCGAATTATCTTTCGTTTGCTATTTTACTTATTTTAAGCCCAACTCAGAAATAAACATTATGTTTTATTTTTACACAAGTAGATTACCTACACTAAACAAACAACTAACAATAATCAAAATTAAACAATATCAAAATAGTAATCAGTCTTTTATGATTAATTAGGCCGGTGTCCTTTAAGATTAAAAACCCAAATTAGATTATTAAATCCGTACAAAATGTTGACCACCTCGTACTACTTACTAGGCGGTCAGAACTAGTCAGAAGCATAGACACTTCTTTCGAGAGCTGTCGCCTAGCCGCCCCGGCCGCCGAGCCGAGCGACGGGCAGAAGGAAATTGCATAGTGGTATTTGCGCATAAATCAATGTGTATGTGTATTTTTTATGTTTTACACTAAAAATGATAAATAAATACACATCCGATAAAAAATTACTATCTGATGTTGTGAATTAGTTATTAATAAAATTTGATTGTCAATGAAGTAAATTGTAATTTTATGTAATGAACTACTACGCCATGAATCGTCTGTAATAGACGTAAAAACCTTGTTGATGATGATTGAACACATAATTTTATTATTGTTATTATAATTTAATTGTAAGATTTTAATTTCATATGAAACATTTCAACAGGCCTTCGTACCATGTACCATTATGTTGGTTTAATGCTCTAAGAAGATTAAAATACGCAAAAATACCGTAATTTTGACATCTAGCATTAAAACCTCAGAATAAAACTCTCATCGCAGACGAAATAATATCCGTGTAAAAAAAAAGCGTACCATGGTTTTTTCTAAAGTACCTGAATTTTGACAGGCCGGCCGGTGTCATAATTTTTGAGTTTCTTTTTATTTCATTCAGTCGTCCATATGTGTGTTTTTCGTGTGTTTCTTTAATTGCGAAAATGGCTATGTTCTCCAATTCCGATTACTACGAGTTGATGTTGTGCGTGGGACGAGCTGATGGAAACTTAGCTCGCGCTTGTGACTTGTGCCATGAACGTTTCATTGAAGGCAGAGCACTTGCTGACCAGCGGCGGTTACCATCTTACCAATGTTTTCGTGAAATGATAACACGTTTGCATTCCACGGGATCCTTTCATCGTTTACGTGGCAGTGGACGTCCGAATACGTTAGATGCAAGGCGAGAAGAAGAGGTGTTGGAAATCTTCGAAGACGAACCAACCATCAGGACGAGGCGTGCCGCGGCGAGGTTTGGCATGAACCATGTTACAGTTTGGCGGATTTTTCGAGCTGACGGTCAACACCCTTACCACTACCGGCGTACACAGGAGTTAACACCAGGTGATTTCGCTCTCCGAAGAAACTTCTGCGAGTGGTATCTGCGGCAGCTGGAAGCTGGCCGCAGCTATGTGAACCGGGTCATTTGGACAACGTTGCAACGTTCACCAAATCTGGGATATTAATATCCAGTGTGTATGTACTAGGAGCACAGAATACAGTGTCTAAAGATTAGGTATAGGCTACTCTGTGGTATAGGTACAGAGTAGACAGGAGTCGTTACTCCTGGTAGGTAACATAACGTCATGAACCTGAAATAGTCACGTGCCTTAACATAGTCGATATTTTTATTAATCATTAAAATAACTCTTTTTACTGAAAACTAAATCTTAATGCAAAGGTTTTAAGAAATTTACAGAGGACTCTTGATAGGATGTACTTTAACAACCTTTACGTATAACGGGTAATTTTGCAACACCTTGTATATATAAAGAGCTACTTGCTTATTAATAAAAAAAAAAAGAAATCCCATTAAAATATATACTGAAATGCATGCATAAAGTGAAGTACACTTTATGCAGCATTTAATTTTTCGTATGATATGCATCGCACAGTCTTACAACCTTGACCCCTAATGAAAATGAAAAAATTAAAAACTAATAACTGAACCTTGTTGTGAAGATGTACGAGAAAACGAAAGAGATGATTTGTAGAAATTAATTCGGAATAAGTTTAGACCATTCTGGACTGAAATCTACGCGAATGGAGACGTCGCGTCGGCAGTTGATAATTTAAAATTCTTTAGAACCTATATAATTATGATAAAATATTCTTTTGACGTCCATTGCCGTACGCAACAGTCCAAAGTCAAAAAATTCGCCAAATTTATTTGCGTTAATGGTTTTTAAAGACGTAAATTTTTAAGTTATCTGCTAAACTGAGCTTATAGTAAGACACCAATTCTATCTCACACCAACGGAAAAACCAAGCAAATTCGCGTCAGTCAAATTACATTAATATTACAGACAGAATCCTATATTCTGCATAAAATATTTTTAAATCAAACAAATGCCCACAGCAATAATCTTTACATACCAAGATCGAAAATATTTTTTAATTTATAGCTCCAAGCCGGTATTTTTTTATTAAGAACTCAAAAAGTGTTAATAATTCGCGTTGGCTTGTTGAATGCTGAATTCAGCAATCACACTGTATGAGACCCGCCTTCAATCAAATCCAATCAGTGCTCGAGACTCAACGCTATTTGTAATATTGACCTTGTTAACAACACGCAAACAATATGTTAGCTCGAGTAAAGAACCTACCTGTCATACAAAAACCTAGCCTACATGTCATATAAAAATCGTGTAAAAATGTCATATACAAGAGCCCTATCAGTACCTATTTAAATGTAGTAACATTTTCGAGTTTATTACGGTATATCGAAATTCATTTCGCAGTTTAACATAAGAGTAGTATGGATTCGAGAGTTCTGAACCACTGAATCTTCGCTTCATTATATAAAACGTTATTATTTTAAATAATAATCATATGAAAATATGCATAACAAACCACTGCGGCTGTACAAAGAAAAAGTACCTATTCGAATCGCGTCATTGATCATCAATCATTTCATTTTCATCAGAGTCTAAAGATCTGGAAACGGTTGAAACATTTTTTTACAATACACTTTAGTATTGTATTAGCATTCTCTGAAAGAGGAGTTTACAGTACCTCTTAACAAACGTTCATTCGATCAATGTTAGAAATGTCAATGGTTATATCGAAAAAATGTTTTGTGGCCAGTTGTTTGTTCGATCAGTAATAGAAAGAAAGGCCATATGTTTCGTCGAACTTATGTTAAACGGCGAAATGAATTTCGATATCCTGTGGTAAACTTAAAATTTTCACTTGCAGTACAGACTACTCCGATCCGTTCTGCAGTTTCGCTCTACGTACCGATCCGAACCCCTTGGAGAATCTAGTAGGGTACTGGGACAGGCACTAGTGCGCGATGCCGATGCCATTCCATCTAGAAAACCTATGAGGATGCTTCGTTTCACATGGCTTGAGGAACCCTTTAAAGTTTTCGCCACTCCTAAAAAAGTTCGGTAAAGCAAATGCCTCATGAACCAATCAGCAAACTAACTTAAAAAGTTTCGATCTAGTTCACCGTTCCGACAACATGCACAAAATGATACAAGTTGGTTAAAACTGATAATAAAATTGTATTGGTCTAGCTAGTTAATCTGATCAAATATATGTGAGATTTTTGTCATATTCGTAGTATATTATACCACCAAGTGGTCAATAGCTAAAATACAAAAAAAACTTTTTGTCTGACTGTCTAACCTTCTCAATGATCTGTCCCATCTGGTCAAAATTAAGAATTAAGTTTAAGTTATCGTCTCTTAAAAGACTATAAAGAATGTCAAGTAAAAAAATTAAGGCCAAATGTCCTTCATTTTGCCTAAAATTTCTTCCGATTGGTTAGATTCCTACAAAAACTACAATCTTTTATATAAACGAATGGTGCGAAATTGAAACTCCATCAAATCGAGTAGCGGGTACAGCTAAGAATTAAATAAAAACCCACTAGATTCAGAGTGATGTTTGTGTAGGATCAGTCAGTAGTCGATGTTAATTTGGTACGGTAAACTTAAATGAAAAGAATCGCTGTAACACTACAGGAGAAAGAAACAGCCCTTGCCGAGTTTCTTGCGGCTTCTTCTCGGTACAATTTCTCCACCGTAGGGTTTACGAAGTCAAGGCTTTGAATTAACTTTCAAAAAACACTTGGAAAAGTTTATATTGAATAAAAATCATGAATTTGAATTTGAATTTGAAATTTGCAGGTAATTGTAGTTTTATAACTTACGTCAAACATCAATTAGGTAATACTCGTATAAGCACGAGTCATGCTTAGAAGTATTAACGATAACAAAAAACAATTGTCAGCATTCAATTTTCAGAACAAAAAAAGATTCAAATATGGACATGGTGTATTTGTTATTCGTGCGACAAAATTCTTTGTACTGCGATTTTTACCGAATGCCGTCAATTTTCATGTTTGTGTTAATCGTAATGCATACTCTAAGCGGTTTCAAATTTGCACAAATTTAGATTTTCAGACTGTATACAAATGGCGATGACGTAATTACTCGTTAGCAAACTTAAAGGGTTTTTTTTGGAGAGAGTTTGCTGATTGCATATATTAGTCACTCTTAGACAACGAATTTACTTAAAGAAATATTTTTAGGCCGATGGCGCGAAAACAGATATGAAAAGTGGACTACCTACTCAAGAACAGGTAGCAAATAATACACCTAAATGCCTGGCAGTATTCTATGAGTTCCTTAATAATACCAAATTAACCTAACCTAACCTAACTACCTACCTACCTACAACCTAACTTTTCGGGACCATATTGGGACACCTAAAGTTTTTACCCGAAATTGTCATTCCTACCGATTTGTAATCCAAATGATCACTCTTCCTAAAAATGTTTTTCCTAAAGTTTTTATTCATACAATTAACATCGTATCTGTAGTACCTACTGCAGATACGATGTTCATAACACTCATGTTTCCGAAAAGTGTAATTAATAATATCACTAATGTAAATATATTAGGTTGGGGAAAAAGTTTCTTCGCATTTAAAAAAAAAATTCAAAACATTTTTTAATATAATTTATATACATTTAACTAAAGTATGTAGGTGCTATTTTGTTCGATAACTTTTTAACTTTTTTTAACATTTTGTAAGTAGGGACATGATCCCGTTGCTATAGAAATTTTGGGGCTTCTGATCAAAATACCGCGACAAGTGGTTTTGGCAGTCCTCTCGTGATGGTAACCTGACACTGCCTAAAGAATTCTGAAGAGACCGAAACAGGTGGAAATCTGAAGGTGCAAGGTTGGGACTATACGGCGGATGCTTCCCAGCCAAACTCTCTTGATTTTTGCTGAGTGGCTAAAGATGTGTGAGGTCTAGCGTTATCATGATGAAAAACCACACCCCTTCTGTTGATTAATTCCGGCCGCTTTCTCTCAACTTCTTGCTTTAATCTCATCACTTGTTCGCAGTAGAGTTCAGAATCGATGGTTCTGCTTGGTGGTAACAGCTCATAATGAATAATGCCCTTCCAATCCGGTGGGTTTGGAAGGGCATTATTCATTATGATTTGTGGTGACACACACAGCATCACCTTGTTGTGAGTTAACCCGGGTTTCGCCAGTCTGTGAAGCCTGACCGGCTTTTGACCACGACCTTTTTCGCACGTTCTTGTCGTACGTGATCCACTTTTCATCACCAGTTATCAGCTTCTTCAAAAATGGTTCGGTTTCATTACGTCGTAATAAGAATCACAAATGAGTACACGGTTCATTAGATTTCTTTCAGTGAGCTCGTGAGGTACCCAAATATCGAACTTTTTTGTGTACTTACCCAGTTTTTCAAATGTGCCAAAACTGTTTTGTGGTAAATTCCCAGTTCTTCAGCTACGTCGTAACTACTGATATGCCGATCTTACTCCACTTTTTCAAAAATGACATAAATTTTATCCGTAATAGGGCGATCAGAGCGATGTGCATCTTCGACATCAAAATTTCCGGATTAGAACGCTTAAACCAAATTTGTCCGGAATCCGGAAATCTCTCACAGAAACTGAACTAGGTCCATAAACATCGCAAATTTTTTTCGCGGCTTGCGTTGCATTTTTACCTTTTTTGTAATAAAATTTTAAAATGTATCGAATTTCTTCATTAGAATCACTCATCTTGACAGTAAGAAAAACAAATGAAAATCACACATTTTCCTAAATTATCTTCTTTAAAATTTAAACTTTTAATGATACTAAAACCAGCCAGATACAAATAGTATAGTCAAAGAGATTTTATTACAAGTTCATACATATTATATACGAAAAGACTTTTTACCCAACCTAATATTTAAACTCCTACTGTTTTTTTTTCATAACGCTTTTATCCCTAAGCATAATTTCCATTGTTAGGTGATTTATACTAATAAGAGAAACGCCCTAAAGTTTAGGTGAACTTTGGCGCACCCCTCTTTTTCATATAAGGTAAAACGAAGTCTTACATATAACTAGGGACCGGATTATATGCAACTTAAAAAGCTTGTTATATGCATGCAAATATGCATGAAAAATGCTTGAAATATGCATGAAAATAGGTAAATATGCTATTACCGCTGAGGATGGCTTAAATATGCAAATGCATATGCAAATATGCAAATGCATATAATCCGGTCCCTACATATAACTAAGACCTGAGACCTGAGAAGCTCGATGGCGCAGTGGTTAACGCGGCTGGTCTGCGAGTGCTGAGGTTAAGCAACTTTCACAAAGGCCGGTCATCGGATGGGTGACCAAAAATGTATCATCTCGAGCTCCTCCGTGCTTCGGAAGGCACGTGAAGCCGTTGGTCCCGGCTGCATTAGCAGTCGTTAACAACCACCAATCCGCACTGGGCCCGCGTGGTGATTTATGGCCCGTTTTCCCAATCCATCCATAGGGAAGACTCGTGCCCCAGCAGTGGGGACATAAAATGAGCTGATGATGATGTTGAAGACCTGAGGCGACCCCCATTTAAATGGGGCTCTTCCGCCCAGTCATGAAAAGCTACCCACTTAAAAATAAGGAAACTCGAGCAACGCACACATAGACCTCTTGCACGGACACGGGTCTCGGAACATCTCGGAACAGTCCGAGCGCAGCTGTTGCGAGATTTCGTGTCCGTGAGAGGATGTCTATGTGCGCGTTGCTCGAGCACGTTGTATGAAGGTTACTTTTTGCAGTCTCCTTATTTAGTGACCACGGGCTCGGGACTGACGGCATGCACCAATGCAGGTCTATCTTACCTTAGTAAATATAGTATCCAAACACGAATCAAGGTTGGCAGTCCAAGTGAGTCTCTAAACTTCTGAAAACGACGCCATAGACTTCTGAGCTGATTCTATTTACTTTGATACATTTTTCTCTTTCACTATTTCTGGTTAAACAATTATTATAATGACAAAAAAACATTAATTGTTTACCCTTGAAACGAGTAAAAAACAAAACACAGTTGCCTTTATTTCTTTCAGACATGAAACCAGACGTAGCATTAAGTACAACACTTTGGTATTTGCGTGGTCAATAGCTAAAATACAAAAAAAATATAACATGGAAGTTATAAGAATATACCTATTTGGGTAATCTATTTGTGTAGGTACTTTAAGATAAACTTGAATCCTTTTTGGCGTAATTTTTTAACATTATTAGGTACTCTGTGGTCTTTTGCTTAGAGATTATTCATTCACGGTTAATTAATCATTATTAACTGTGAGATCACTCAGTGACAATGCAACAAGATATATTACAACATCAAGGCTAATAAAATATCGCTAAGAATCTGGATTCGGTAAATACTGGTTTTTCATCTCTGTATCGTGACACCGAGAGCTGACGATATCACTTAACAAATATGTGTAAAGCACTGGCGTCATTGCACTGATTGTGTTAATAATAAGCATATCACATGGCTACTTCATCTTTTTAAGCATAAAAGGTGTGAAAATAAATCGGTCGGTGACATCAAAGTACTTTAAATATTGCAGATAGCAAATTTTGCGAAAAGGAAAACCTTACTTAAAAATATAAGTACCTATATTAAGCTATATTTATTTAAAAATTCAGTTTTACTCGATTAAGAATCGAAGTCTCAGTACAAAATATAATTGATGATTAAACGAACTTACCTGTAAGTGAAGTTCTATCATAATTATACAAAGCGCCTCGTCCGAAGAGATTAATAGTTAATTATTTTATATTGTTACATGTAGTATCGCATAGATGTCACTCCTGCACTATCGTTGAGATTTTTGTTTTTGTGGGTATCCCTATCTTCTCTGTGGCACCATTGCCCCGCGTTCATCATTTAGTTTAGAGATTCGTGTTTTTTATTGTATTTCCGTAGTGATTAGTAACGGGAATAATGGCAGAGTAAGGGTGGGTGGCAGTTACTAATCTCTTCGGACGAGGCGCTTTGTATAATTATGATAGAACTTCACTTACAGGTAAAGTTCGTTTAATCATCAATTATTCTTATAATAATCATACCAGTTACCCTTATTCATAAAAACTATTTAAGCAAAATTTTGTTAATCAATGTTTTGTCTCTTTTTCTCAAATTCAAAATGACGTTTGTGTGACGTTGACAAAACAATATTTAAGTAAATAATGCTTAAATAGTTTTTATGAATAAGGGGGTTAATAATTAAAGTTTATCAAATCAATTAGTATTGTAATTTGCTACATATAATGTCTAAGCATCAAAAATAGAATGAGGTAAAGATGTACAATCATCGCTCAAAACAGGTCTATTATACTCGTAGAACCGTGCAAACACAGTGGAGTTGTAGCTCCAACCCGCGGTGTTTCGGATTGCCACCTAGTGCATAAGCGCCGGATGTGCTTTGGTAACGGTGGTCGGAGACGAAATACACCTTTGAGAAATCTCTAAATTCTGCCGTCTTTTGATATGTTTGGACCCAGTAACAGCGTCAACGCTGATCGGCTTGAGTTCACGGTGTTATATTGACAACCTTCATTATATAACTGGGTAACATAATATAGCACAGGTCGTTAACATCCGATCATAATATTTTTACAAATACATACTAAAGATCAGTTAAGAAGCAGGCAAGCTATTTTTAAAATGTTATTTTTTTTCTTTGAAAGCCAACGGCGCACAGAACATAAATAGGTACTTAGATATTAGTTGACTTGGGCGGTCAGAAGAACTCACGTAGACCAACTAGTGTACTTGAAACGTGAAACAAATTCAATGTCAACAACTACCGTCGTTTTTTTTTGTAAGTTAATGTATGTGTTGAAGCCCCCCAGCGGCAGTTCAGTTACATACATAATAAACAACATTAATACGTTATTGTTTAAGAAAACATTAAATAATGGCATTTGCACATATTAGATAATGATTGTTATCTTGTCAAGGTTAGGTAAAAATCCCCAATGGATTCAACGCCAACTGTTAGTTTTTGAATGCGTCGAAGAAGCCCCAACGGCTAACTCTGGTTGCATTCTGTATGTACCAAAATTAAGACACTGATAAGTCAATGTATGTGTCGAAGTAGCCCCAGCGGCATGGCAGTTCAGTTACATAATAGACAACTTTAATACGCTATACATAACTAGGTACAAGCAAAAAGTGCGTATTTGGAAAACATTAAATAATGGCATTTGCACTTATATTAGATAACGATTGTTATCTTGTCAAGGTTAAGTAAAAATCCCCAATGGATTCAACGCCAACCGTTAGTTGTTGAATGCGTCGAAGAAGCCCCAACGGCTAACTCTGGTGGCATTCCGTATATACAAAAATTAAGACACTGATTAGTTAATAAACACTCGTTACCTGGGTTTTCGAGTCCGTTGTTGTTTGTTAACAGCGGCGAGTCACTCACCGGGCTTCCTTTCTCACGTTTTTCATACTATGTTCAAGTTCTTCTTCACATGTCTTAGGATTTTTAAGTTTCGGCATTTTGCGTACGAAAACAGTCGATTGGACACGGAGGAAATTTAAACTGATTGGAGTGGATAAGCACTAAAATGCGCATGACGAACGCGGGGCAAAAGCGCCACAGAGAAAAGATAAGGATACCCACAAAAAAAAATCTCAACGATAGTGTAGGAGTGGTGACATCTATGCGATACTACATGTAACAATATAAAATAATTAACTACTAACTTGAGGCCGAAGCGCGAAGTATAATAATATAATATACCGCTTGATTGATACTATTAATAATATAAAATATATGATTAATAGTATCAATCAAGCGGTTACAGATGATGATGACCTTATGTTTTTAGGGAACATTGTGATTTAACTGAAAGATATGAAAGAGTAAGATGTGTGTCAAGTCAACCTATTTAAATTCTTGTTGTTTTTGTTTTGGAATCAAAATTTTCCAAACATTATCTAGCCCGTCAATATTAAAATATGCAAATGCCGTGTGCAGCCGTAATCTGAGAGCAAAAACAAATGCAATCTATTTATTTCATAAGTGTGATGAAAACACATGAAATAGATAAAGATAATACAAGATAATGCGAGTCAACAATACTTATATTTTTATGGATATAACGCTTTTGATCAATAAATAATGTTTTGGTGTAATATACTATCTTCAAGATTAACCATATAAATGCAATGAAAGTAAGCCTAGTTTACTTACTGACTTTGACCGCCTTCATCTCAGCCAAAAGACGTCCACTGCTGGACAAAGGCCTCCCCCAAGGATCTCCACAACGACCGGTTTTGTGCTGCTCGCATCCAGCGGCTTCCCGCGACCTTCACCAGATCGTCGGTCCACCTTGTTGGAGGCCTGCCCACACTGCGCTTTCCGGTACGCGGTCGCCACTCGAGGACTGTTCCGCCCCAGCGGCCATCAGTCCTGCGAGCAATGTGCCCTGCCCACTGCCACTTGAGCTTAGCAACTCTTCGGGCTATGTCGGTTACCTTTGTTCTTCTGCGGATCTCCTCATTTCTGATTCGATCTCGCAGAGAAACCCCGAGCATAGCCCTCTCCATTGCTCTTTGAGTGACCTTGAGCCTTCGGATAAGGCCCATAGTGAGCGACCACGTCTCAGTGACCGCCTTAATATAATATAACATTATTACACATAAGATTAATTTTAATAAATAAAGATAGAATATAGAGTATTAATATTTTCTCCAATGTATGTAATATCATTTATATTCCATAAACAGATATGACCTTCCCTTACAGAAAATCTAAGATATTAAAATAATACTTCATCTGAATAATCAGCATCGCTAACTAGGTAAATAGGTTTTAATTATGTTTTATCAATGATTTTTTTATTAACAACATAGTATATTAATAATTATTTCCACTATGCGTTTGGGAATGAATATCTAATATTATCCTTCATTTAATTGAATTATGAAATTTCCCATTCAGTACAATTAAAATTTATCGTCGAGTTGCAACAGAATGTGACAAAAATAACAAGAGGATCTTTTAGTCTAACTAGTTAAAAAGAGATAAATATAATAAAGATATATATTGAATAGATAAATCATACCATAATCACAAAGAATGCGTATAATTATCTTAACTAATATTATAAATGCAAAGTGAGTTTGTTTGTGTGTTTGTTACGCTTTCACGTGTAAACTATTCAACCGATCATCATGAAATTTTGTACACATTTTCTCAAGAGTATAATCAAAGACATTGAATACTTTCACGCGTAAACTATTTATCGATTAGTTTGTTATGTTGTCATAGAAATTGTCAAAGCGGTACAAAGTCCGACGGGTCAGGTAGTGCATACATAAATTTAAAGCGAGCCGTAGAAATTCTTGAAGAAGCAACAAAACACTCAATATTGAGAATAAATCACATCAAAAAGATCATATCTTTGTCAAACAAAATGTGCTAAAATCATGGCTAAAAGTATACTTATGAGATATCATACGAAAAAGTTTGTCGTGTATGGAAATTACCGCATAGCAGTAATTTTTTTTATGAATGTTTAGTTTGTTAACTATTAGAAAGTAGTTACTGTTAGAAATAACTAAAAGTTTAAAATGATAAAAATGTCCACATAGCAATTTTGGTTTGATGGCGACGAACGATATACACGTTGTCAAAGCTTGCTGAAGCTGCGAGGATAGAAGCTACGAGGTACACATAACAGAAGAAATTAAATTATTAATTGATTTATTATAGAACCCTAGTGAATGATTATCATTATCTATCTATTCTATTAATAAAGAAGTAAAGTTTGTGACTTCCTTTGTTGAAGCAGAGAAATTTACGGAACTACTGGTCCAATCTCGAAATTCTTTCACTGATAGAATGCTACATTTCATGCGGATAATATAGGTTATACTTATTTTGATACTAAAGGTTCTATCTTCCTTTTTATTTTGGAAATTATTGAATTTAGTACAGAAAAATACGAAATCCACGTGGACGAAGTGGCGAGAAAAGTGCTAGTATGTAATAACCCCTATTTGGCAGAGCCCCTGTTACAGGTTAGGACAATCTAATATCTTTAAACGAGCAATTCTTGTATATATGTATATATAATCTGAATCTCGGAAAAGGCTCCAACGATTTTCATGAAATTTAGTATGCAGTGGGTTTCGGGGGCGATAAATCGATCTAGCTGGGTTTCATTTTTAGAAAACTTCGTTTTATCCGTAAAAAAATACCGGTCATCCAGGTACTTATTTTTTAATTGTTGTATTTCTTGGATAGGCAAAGTAATAATTGGTTCACCCGGACTTCAATTTATTATAGTAGCGGAAAGCTTCACAAAATCTCAAGAAGAGCTGCATGTACACACGCCTGCACATCAGTCTACCGCAATTTGTCAAATTTTCTCAATAGATTTTGAACTTTAAGTATATGGCATAAGGTTATTTGAGTTCATTAATTGAAAAAAAAATACAGTTTTGGATAGGTTGATCTGCTAGGATCTGTATATATTCGGACTTAAAGACAACGGGAAACGGATATTATGACATACCATGTTTTCTATTTGTGAACCAAGAAACGTGTCAAAATGCACATAATAAGCGCTATTGCCGCTTGAATCGCAGCCAAGTCCGTTAACTCCAACGACTGTTGTTGGCTTTAATAAATTTATTGAAACTGCATTACACAGAACTGTATAGCTAGTGAAAAAGTCTCCATCTCCAAAACTCCATACTTATAGACAATTAAAAAAGAGTTCGTATTAATAAAAACACGAAGAAATAGTTTTTTTAAAATTTAAATATTTAAAAATAATAATAATAAATACAAATTATAAAACACAATTTTTATTGTATTATTTCAATACTCTACGACCACGAGTACGTACGAGTGAGTGCATAACTCATACATAACTCCGCAACAATGTTGAGGGCCAAAGAATTCCCAGGAACATTCCTTGGCTTGGGAATTGGCGCCAGAAAATTGTAATAGGGGTGACTGATCTTACGTGCGACTCTTCGTGTAATCATGTTATCTCATTAAAAATATAAATGTGAAATGAGAGCCAAGTTCAATATTATGATATATGCCTTGGTTGTTGACTTCAACGACAAAAGAAGTGAGATCTAAATGGGTGCCAAGTTCAATGGTCAGTCCTTAAATTTATTTATAACAACATAAAATATTATATGAGCCAATCTTCATCAAATTTGACATGTTTATGTGAAATAGTTTCTGAGTTATGAAGGGGCCAAAAGTGGCTCCAAATGGTTCGTGTAATATTACATACGGTGCTGCTCGCCAGCTCTGTTAGCTTAACTTGGCTTGATAATGGCATTTAAAAATAGCTTGACTTTGACACGTGGGTGCTCCCACGCAGACAGCGATTCACTTTCGCTGTAGGTAGATATTATTTTAATGAAACGGGTAACGAAAATGAAAATTTGTATATTTGTTTACTACGTCTACTTACGCAAAGCTAATATTGCCGTCCTACATGAATAACATAAAACATTATGTTCAAGAAGACATTAACGATTACAATAATGAATTCAGTTTCAAAGTATGTAGTTATAATATGTAACATTATTCTTACTACATTACTCTTATTTTTAGAATAATTAAAACTGTATTGCATAATTTCATAAAACAATCTGAATAACGATTTGACTCTAAGAACGTCAATCATTATTGTACGAGAGCTTATGTGTTCAGCGGCTTAATCAGGCCAAGTAGCCTCTAGCCTCTAACTATTTGTCTCTAAGAAAGTTTGTGTAAATTCGGCAGCTTAATCAGATTGTAAAAGTTTTTGACAAATAGAACAAATAAAACCTCTACAAATGAAAATATTTCTGCAATAAAGTTGCATTTTCTATCACAGTCACCTAACGTATCACCAGTTCAGAAGATACTCTACCTGCTTTGCAGATGCAGTTATAAGGCATGAAGTGGTCAATCCTGCCCTATTAATAGATAATCCTGCCACTGCCATAAAAATAGCAGGGTTGCAGACAAGTATCATAAATAGAACCAACCTAAGTGATTCGTTTGGACGGGTCTTGGTATTTCTAAGATTCTCGTTCGAGTTCCATAAAAGAATATTAGCGAACTAAGTAGTTTAATACTCACAATTTCCTGTGGTAAGGGTCTAATTACGGCACAATTGCGAATACATTTTTTACGGTAGCCGAGGCTTTGTTCTCATGACGACTTTTGGTACAAAAACACATATTACTAATAATTTCCGGGAAATAATTTTATGTCTCAGAACTGTGCTGAAAAGAAGGATACCGTTAAACGGCAAAAACGAACTTTGAACTTTGAAACTTTGAACGAAACGAACACACACGTAATTTTTTTGCTACAACCTATTATATTAATGATTATACAATTTTCCATTCTTATCAATTGTAGACAATGAATAAGGCTCCTTTGGCTTACAAAGTAAGATTGATGAATAAGAGTGTTGATAAATTTCGGCGGATTATTGGACAGATCCCGGACAGCGTAATTGAAAGCGCACCTTACCCGGTTCGTCATAGGGTGCGGTTTCAAAACCCGCCCGTGGAAATTTATTCAACACCTTTCTAAATTGTAATTTGTTTAAAAAAAATTACGTAAAATTACATATACCTATAAATATGTCTATATTTCTGTTTCAGTTCATGAATCACATATAACTTTACAGCTTTTGCCACTCATCAAGGTATCAAATTCAATTATAATTAATTATCATTTGGTTCTGTACAACACACATGGTTGCAGTCTTTGTGTGTGTTGGGAACCATACGTGTTTACATAAACGCATTCCGATGTATATGTAGGCCGGGTGTATGTGTGTGTCTGTTTTTATTGCGAAACGATGAGAGAGTGTGAACATTTCACGTTAGTGTTTGCCTAACTAATTCAGGTTCGACAGTGGGGTTAAACCTTTCTGAAAACTGTAATTAGACTACGATAGGCCTTATTTGTTAAAAAAAAAATACTAATTTATATAATGAAGCTTTTATGACCAACTGCATCGTTATGGAAAGCCAAATACATTTAAAAAATATATATCATCATCATGTACAACCTGATTCACATGCCATACTGTGTACCTATTTGCCACGTTTTTTTTCGTTAACTTTTTATGCTATGAACAATTCGAGAGAGATCATTATATAAACCGGCTTTTGCGAATAGAATATGTAATAACTACACAAAAGTTGTAAGCAGAAACACAAGTAATTAAAATTAACATGGCGTCACGCATGGAATACGTTTCATGCACAAAATGTTTACGACCCCTGACACACTAGTAGACTGTGCCGTGCGTTTGCGCACATCTCTTACCAGTACTTTTCCATCAGAATCTTGGCGCATACTTTATTCGGAACCGACGAATATGCATTTGTCTCTTTCACACAGCTTGGTAGTTGTCTAGCTGGCTACTTGTCTTACTGTACGGATTTGTTGCAAACTTTAGCAAATTACAATGCCCAATGTTTATTTTTAGAATTGATCGAAGTAACATTTACTTGTAGCCGTTAATATGTTGAGCCGTAGTTGTACCGTAATTATGAAAAATAAAAAAGATGCAATATTTTGGAAACCGCAGGCTCAACCAACAACTCCTTCACTAACTTGCATGGCGTGGCAACCTTTTAGCAAGACAGCGTTTACGTTAAGTATAAATAATACTAATGTTTTAGTTTTTTGTATGTTTTGTTGGTTAAGAAAAATAAATATAATAAAACATAAAATCACTATTTATTAGTATAGAAACAAAGTTCTTTGCACTACAGAAAATGAAATTTCATTTGGCGACACGATTACCTGTTTTCTATTAAAGGATACCCGCTTACTGTGGATGAGCAAGTTCTTCGCACACTTCGCCTATTTTTATCCTATATATGACTAAGGTACGGTGCCACCGAAGCGCTGCTCCGTTCATACAGGATGAGAGCTTACATAAAATTTTAATAATATTTCCCCCAATTAATTGTTTATATTTTTGGAGAGTTTGTTAATTGCCAGAGACAGCATTTTCAGCTTCACCGGGCTTTTTTGGAGGCGACGAAAGACTTAAAAGGTTCCTCAAGCCGTGTGGATCGAATCAACTTCGGAGGTTTTCTAGAGGTTACCTCTAGAATCACGCACTAGTGAGTGTCCCCGTGCCCTACTAGATCTTCGAGGGGTTCGTATCGGATCGTGCTTTCCCAAACTCCGATAACGGGCCGAGATTATTGTCTTTAGAGGCGTCTTAGGAACTGAAGAGCAGAGACTCTCCAGTTCATAAGCCTATATGCTGCTCCACTACTGAGGAAAGACCTCCAATAATTGAAATCAAATCATTGGGCATTGGCTGATCACATCCGGGCTATGAATCTAAAGTAACTGAAACACCCATAGTTTGACCTGAAAATTGTAGTCGGGACTTGGGATTTTCAGTATCGTCCCGCGAGCGATTTGACACTCGGCTATCACCAGCTCATAAAAAAGCCCAGAGGAATCTAGTAAGGTATAGGGACACTCCTACAGAACTGAGGTTAGCCCTATGACGACTTCTAGAAAACCCCCGGAGATGCTCAGATGCTATCACGGCTTAATCTACCAAGAGTCTACCCGGTTATACACCTGGTTACGCTGTAAAAGCGTTAGGAAACCAACAGCAAAATCTTTCCAATAAATATATTTTTACAGACAAGTTTCAGTGCCTGAAACCATCGTGTAATAATTACCAGGAAACAGTAAAACTTTGTATTATAATTTTAAAATAAAAATTTACTGTAATAATATTAAATTTCGACGCGGCATTAGTTTTTTATTAATAAAACAAATATTTATCCTACCTTAGATACCTATAGGTACTATTGATTAGTTCGTATTAAACCCCGTTAATTATGTTTATAATGGAATGCGAATTTTTTAAAGTATAAATAAATATTGATTTGGATGTGCAAACTTTAGGTACATGCTGTATAAAATGATTTATTTATGCCAATAGTTTGAGACGGAAATTCTTGATGTAGGCTGTTAATAAGTATTCTGGCGCCAGCGGTCAGTCCGGCCGCGTCTGGTGCGCGATCGATGCCGCCCATTACGGCAATCAGCTTTACGTTACTTTTACTCCATCAACGGTAGCAGCCATTTCATGACCAGTTTTTAACTATTCTTTTAATCTATTCTAGTTTACGGACTTTTTATACAAATTAAAGGTTCGGAATTTGCTTAGGCAATACTTTAATTTCTTTGTTGTAACAATTGGACCATTTTCAGTACAATTGTTGGTGTTTCTCATAAATATTTTACTATCCCATTTCTGGACCTTAGCATTTTTTAACAGTTAGCATTGAAGCCCAGAATACTTGAGAGCTTTATATACCTACTGAATTTATCTAATTTAAAATGCACTATGGAAGTTTAAATTTGTTTTCATTTACACATTTTTAAGGAATAAAGATTGAAGATGTCGAACGCCCAACTTTATTCTCTTTGCAATAATTATTCAATACAAATACTAAGATAATCAACAAGTATAAAGTCGTGCCAATGATAATTAAATACATGGAAAGCACCGTTAGCGCAGAAGTGTTGGCGACATTCCGCTAGTGTTAACGACATATTAAAAGTAACACATTCTCTGTAATGGCCAGTCTTATCACGAGGAAACATTAATCGTTCGTGCTCTTAATTGAATAAATAAGCTTTGGTGCTTTTCTGGGTTTATTGGGCTAGATTCTGCTTTATTAAAACGTCAATTTTGCTCAGTAGCCTAATTTTGTCATTTGAACTATGGGGATGACATTCAGTCATAGAATCAAAAAACTGTGACACAATTGTAGATGTTTTGAAATTTTTTAAAAGCGGTCGGTTTAAAATTGGTGCTTTTCATGGAACATTTAAAAAAAAGCTAGTGATGATAAGAAACATTTTAAAGGTATAAGTTATATTAGCAATACATAAAATAACGTTATAATAATGTATAAAAACGAAGGATAATTATAATGTTATTAGAAAATTTGTACAATCGTACGTGTGATCGTACGTAATTCTGATTTTCTTGTCTCGAGTAGATCAATAGTAATCTAACAAAATTTTACAAACTGCAAAGGTGGTTGCTATAAGAGAATTCGCTATAAAATTGTAAAAAAGGCATAAAATATTCTAGCTTAATATTACAAATAACCCTGAGGACATCATAATTTTAACGGACTTAACAATATCACTGTGTAAAGTATACTTATTCTCAATAACTCAAACCAACCTACTATACATTCTGAACATATTATTATGATAATATATGCTAACATTTAAACCTGTATCATTGTTATGCATCTGCGTGTGATACTCATACTCGAACAATCGCAAACCACGTGGTTCCGATAAATTATAATATAACAATTTTTTTTATTGAACCACAAACAAAAACGCATTAAAGAAACCATAAGAATAACATCTTTATAAAGAAATGGACATTCTGTAGTAATTTTTTTACACCGGTCTCGAATATTAATGGTGTTTCATAGACCTTTGAAGTAGGGATTCGACGATCCTTCGCATATTATTATGACGTCAGCATAGTCTTAAAACCAGGTGATTCACCGAATTACAAATTGTGTAAAAGGTAAAAGAGCGAATAAATTATTGATGTAAAGAATTTTAGTTGTGCATTTTGATGAAACAAACAAAGTTTATAGACAAACTTTTGTGACAAACAATTAAGACTGTAATTTTATCTAATTTTACTATATGTACATTTATTTATAGATTGCACGGTAAATTACTCCACTTCACCTGATGTTAAGTGGAAATGGAGTACAGACGCGAAGACAACTGGTGCAGCGTGAAAACAACGCAGCATCATTACCGAGACAGTACAGCGGTGATTCCGGATATCAGCACGCGTACTCCTATGAAGGAAGGGAGAAGGTAGGATGATGATGATAATTTTATTTTGCTGCAGTTGGAGTTTATTCAAAATTCAAAATTCAAAATTCAAAATCATTTATTCAGTTTAGGCTACAAGTAGCTCTTATGAATGTCACTATGCCATCGGTTCGTAAGTCTACTCTGGGCGGGAGATCTTGTACTGAGAAGAACCGGCAAGAAACTCAGCAAGTGTCCAGCTCTTTTCTCCCTTACAGCGTCAAAAATATTGGAAAATGCCCTATCATAGCAGGACACTTTCCATTACAATAAACACAAAAATATAGAAGACAACCACAACATGTAAAAAAATAAAAAATAAACACAAAATAAAAAATCTACGCTAACAAATTTACATCAGGTAAAAGTTACAATTTCCACAATGTCATACAGTACCACTACAGTACTATCGTAGAAGTCAAAAATTGTTTAAGAAAAACAAAGTCAAATTATAGTGAAAAATACTAAAAATAAGATAAGTAAGCGTGAGCAGACCAGCCTCCACAGGCGGCACCCGTTCACGAGTATGACATATGAATCAGCCATCGCTTCGCTCAACCATATTTTAGGGAACGTAACGACCCGACGCACACGCCACCACCGTAGAGACAGTAAAGAGAGCATGACACACTCAAGATACTCTAAATAAAAAAAAACTTAGTGATCTATTTAACGCAACGCGTATTATAAAGAAAACACGGATCCAACAAGAAACATATCGTTTAAGCGGTTTTGTATTTCTTATACGTGTTATCGTACTCTCGGTACTCTCCAGGGTGGGTATTGCTGACCAAGATACGATACTGCGTGACCGTGAAGGCAGTGGAATGACCGAGAAGGTGATACGATGAAGGCAGTGGCTACATGGTGCAAAACGAAAAAGCCAACATTGTGTTTTGTTTTTTATACAGGAGATTATGCTTTAGGCATAACACTAGCTTGGGGAGACGCAGATGGTCATGAAAGACTCCTCCGTCTGTACCAAAATTATATGATTGTAGTATGACACGAACAAGCAAACCGAAGGCGAAGTAGGAATTCTAGAACCACTTTTCCAGCTTATGAGTACAAGGCATCTCCTCTGACCGTATTCATGGCAGCAAGCTTAGTGAATCGAAGATCTACATGCGGAATGGTGCTGCGTGAATGATACACTATCAGACGGGGTTTAGAAAAAAGCAAAATAATGCGAGAGGCAATCTAGGAGAGTAAGATATTTCTTATTATTAACGATAACTATGGTTTACAAATTCTTTGTACGAATCATGGACCTTTAAAAAAAGAAGAAAGCGTAAGGTACATATATTTAAAGACACTTACCCAAGCTGAAACTTTCAATAACGTAGTAATGAGAAAAAATATGCAGCATAAAATAGAGTATTGAGTGATTTACAGTAAGGAGTATCTGCAGCATGATAACAATAATAATTGTTACAGGTCATGTTTCGGATGTGGTATAAGAACCGGCACTGAACCCTAGGATTTGAGACTCATCATCATCATCATCAGCTCATTTTATGTCCCCACTGCTGGGGCAAGAGCCTTCCCTTTGGACGGATAGGGAGAACGGGCCATAAACCACCACGCGGGGCCAGTGCGGATTGGTGGTTGTTAACGACTGCTAATGCAGCCGGGACCAATGGCTTTACGTGCCTTCTGAAGCACGGAGGAGCTTGAGATGATACATTATTGGTCACCCATCCGATGACCGGCCTTTGCGAATGTTGCTAAACCTCAGCACTCGCAGACCGGGCGCGTTAACCACTGCACCATCGAGCTCCTTTTTTTCTTTCAATAAATGCTCCGAAGACGATTATATGACTAAATAATATTCTTTAGCATTTAATGATAAGTGTTTACGAAAACAAATTGCCAGTTACTTAAATTAAGAAAAAGTTAAAAAAAAATTTCGACTGGTTTTCATTTCATACCGTTAATGATACCTGCATGGAATTCTTTTCCATATTGTAATTTGTTTGCAGCAATTTTTTTTTTTACTTTTAAATTTAAAGCTTTTAAATAGTTTTTTTTTCACTATTGCATATGACCACTACACTGCTACACTAAGCTTGCGGTGGCGGGCGCGGCGGCATTGGCCGTCCTTGACGGCCGTTATGCAACGAAGGTCGGCAGCCAAGCCCCCTAGCTCGGGATTTCATAAACAAAACGTGTATGACTCATTCGCAAGGGCAAGTTTCACAATAAAGCGTGGAATGACCGTCGCATATCTATATCGTATCGTTTCTTCTTGGAAAACTATTCTATATTTTGTTTTTTTTTTCCTTTTATTAATTGCACATACTTACATCAGACATTGAAAATGAGGTAAATTACAAAACAAATAATATTAAGATAGGTACATTAAGTCCATGGGGCCCGGGTGCTCACACTCTTTAAAGATTATATCTAAAAAATTAGTAGAAACCACCCGGGACCCTAGAGCTAGCAGCTAAGTAGGTACTTGGACCAGATAAGCATTGCTATTCATTGGGGATGATTTGGGGCATTTTTTTATTTATAGTTAGTATTAGTTATAGTTTTTTTATAAGTTTAATTTAATTGTTATTGTAAAAATAACTAAACATTTTGTATAATTACTGTAAACCTTATAAACAGCAATAAAGATACTATATGTGGGTACTCATACGGTCACAACAAATAGGGTTTGTAAAATTTAGCATTATATTGCACAATAGTTATTAAGAACTTTTAACTAAGTATATGTTATGTTGTATAACGATAAATGAACATGAAAAAAAATAATGCTAACCTAAAATCAATGGCCATTCATAAAAAAGCTGCTCGCGCTGTTCCGTTTTCAAAGCTTTTGTTAACCGACACAATATCTTCACCAATTAATGAAAGCCCCTACGAACTTAACATTCACTGTGGGGTTAAAAGAGTTACCTGATTTAAGATAATGTTTATAACTTTATTTTTAATCCTGCTTATTTTAAAGTATAATCTATTATGCAAACTCCGGAGAGAATTAAGTTTTTCTGAAAAAAGGAAAGGATCCTATGTGAAAGTAGTTGCTCATGTACAACATTTCATACAAATCTGTCCTGCAGTTTTGCTATGATTGAATAACAGTCAAGTTTAGTAATTAAAGAAAGAAAGATATATATTGAAGTATATCAGAAACGCAACCCTCTCGCGGGTTCCCTACGCCATATCGAATACCAAATGATCGAAAATCAAAATATCGAACACTATTCATCGAACGGTCCAAAAATCGAACGTTCAAAATATCGAATTTACAAATAATCGAACGTTCAAAATATCGAATGCTCAAAATATCGAACGCTCAATACATCTAATGATTAATTTATCGAATATGAGTTTTTTACATCATGAACATCTATTCAGCTTGTCAAATTGGCAAAACTAAAGGATTCCTGGTTGACTGTGTGATATAGTAACGTAAAATTATGATAAAAACACTTTTTTGTGAATATGTTTTATTTATTTATATTAATCATCTTAGCGGCAACTTGTACTATTAGGTACATAATATAAGCATGAAATCACCTGTATTTAATAAATTCAATAAAATTTCATATAGCCTAATTTTCGAACGAAGCTATCAAATATTTTTTGTTTTACCCACTAACGGAGTAATATTTTGTAAACGCAATGCAGTTTATTTATAACTTCATAGCAGCAGTCTTGTTCTGCCAGTTTATGAGTGAATTAAGTATTTTTGTGCTGAAACGTTAGTAATTTTTGAAAATAATGTCTGTTGGGGCCCTCTATAAGCCTGTGCAGTCACAACAAAGAAAAACAGTACTAATTTTGGACGGCTATGTTATGGCGGTGAACAAAAACGTTGCTCAAACATTCTATTGGTATTGTTCACACAAATATAAAAATAGTTGCAGCAGTACGGCAATAACTACGCTACAGCAAGGAGCAGAGGAGCATTTGTTAAAAAGTTATAATACAAAACATAATCATGCGCCAGACCCGAGCAAGGTAGATGAATTAAATTTTCGGACTTCCATCAAACGTGAAGCATCTACTTCACTTGATCAACCGAGCCAAATTATACAACGCAATGTAGCAAACATTACAAAATCAAGTTGTTGTGCTCTTCCTAATAAGTACGCGTCTGCACAAATTATACGACGGGCAAGAAAATCAGAGAGACCGAAGGAACCTACCTCTCTTGATGATGTAAATGTTCCCGAAAAATTGCGTGAAGTCGACGGTGAAAGATTTTTTGGGTGTCAAGTAAAAGTTGGAGATGAATTTATTTTGTTATTTGCTACAAAGTCAAATTTAAAGTTATTAAATAGATCAAAATTATGGGTTATGGATGGAACTTTTGAGACTTGTCCTATTCCTATGTTATTTATTCAGTTATATAGTATCCATGGTTTTGTAGACAAGGGACCAAGTCGTCAAATGGTACCTCTGGTTTACGCATTCCTTCCAAAAAAAACCCAGAGTTGCTATTTAAATTTCTTACAAAAGCTTAAAGCTTACGCTTTAGATAATGAAATTGATCTAAATCCTCACATTATAATGACTGATTTTGAGATGGCAGTTATTAATGCCGTAAAACAAGAATTCCCAGAGGCGCAACATAGAGGTTGCCTATTTCATCTTGGACAGAACGTATGGCGACAAGTTCAGCAGCATGGTCTGCAGCGTCAATATGGTAAAGATGCTGAGTTTGCTCAAAAATTGCGACATCTAATCGCACTCGCGTATTTGCCACATCAAGAGATACCGGAAGCATTTGATAAGTTAAAAAATGAAGTATTGCCTACAGAGGCAAATGATGTTACCGAATGGTTCGCTAAATATTACGTTTATGGTAAGTATACTTCCACTGAAGCAGACAATAATAAAATCGTCATAACTCGCTCAGAACCAATGTTCCCGCCTTCTCTGTGGTCAGTATTTGACATGAATAGGCTGGGCTTGCCGAGAACTCAAAATCATATTGAAGGGTGGCACAGAAGGTGGAACACAATTCTGGATAAAAAAAAGTGGGGTCTTTACGCGACAATTGAATTTTTAGTAAAAGAGCAAGCTGTTACTAATAGAAATATTGAAAGGGCCAATGCGAGTTTGGAACTACCTAAGAAGAAAGGAAAAAGAGATGACATAGCCATTAATAATGTAATTAACAAAAAGAATGACGTGGATTTGTTAGACTTTTTACGCGCAATCGCAATACATACCAAATTATAAATATTATTTTTATATCCTATTATTAGCTAGATGTTATCTCATGCTTATATTATGTACCTAATAGTACAAGTTACCGCTAAGATGATTAATATAAATAAATAAAACATATTCACAAAAAAGTGTTTTTATCATAATTTTACGTTACTATATCACACAGTCAACCAGGAATCCTTTAGTTTTGCCAATTTGACAAGCTGAATAGATGTTCATGATGTAAAAAACTCATATTCGATAAATTAATCACTAGATGTATTGAGCGTTCGATATTTTGAGCATTCGATATTTTGAACGTTCGATTATTTGTAAATTCGATATTTTGAACGTTCGATTTTTGGACCATTTGGTATTCGATATGGCGTAGGGAACCCCCCTCTCGCTACTGGCAAATTAACAAAGGATTAAGGCTTTTGATTTGCTAGAGCTGTAAGTTAGAGATAAGTTGAAGTAAAGTGTAAATCCCACAAGTTGATTCAGTGTTAGTGTTAAACACAGGTATACATTTTTTTTGCATGTTGAGTGATGTTTCCTGTTGAAACCATGGACACCATTTTTATTGAATGTTATGTGATTATTTTGCCAGTTTTGTTTTTGTGTTGTTGTATAGATCTACGATGTAAGCTAAGTTTATCTTATTAGGACTAGATATTCATCAAATTTAAAAATACATAGTATATATTGTGTGTGTCTGTACGCCACGTTTATTTACATAACATTATGACGTTTGTTGATTCAGTATTATATGTTAGACTGCAGGCAGCTAGTCTAGACCAGAGTTAAGGATTTATCGATGGCCTACTGACGATAATAGTAAGTTTAAAGTGACTCAGTTAGCGTAAGTTACTTATACTGTGGTGTAAGTAATGCATGATATTATTGAAGTAATGCATGATACTATTGAAGCATTTGTTGTTGACTACAATTATCTAAATTACACACTGCAGTGCTGAGGCATTGTTAAATTTTTAGCGTCGTCACAGTTTTTTCATTAAGAAACAAAAAATGTCAAGCAGGTTGCCTCTGTAATGATGAATATGCCAAACTACCGTCCGACCGCTAGTCAAAAAATCCATAAAGAAGTTCTTAACTGTTTTTTGTTAAACTTATTTATAACTAACGGTCTGCTAATGCGTTTAGGCATATCTGTTTTATAAGATAAGCAGCTGCTCAATTAAATCTCAAACAAGCGCAATGGCGCAGCGGCATGCGCGTTCCGGTTACGATTTTGCAATAACTTTTGTAAAAGCATTAACATACTTATCTCGAGCTCCACCGTGCTATGGAAGGTATGTTAAATTATCGGTCTCAGTTATTGTCATAATATAGCAGCCTTTTTAACCCACTCGGCCATTTTAGATATGTATAGACTGATGATAACATTGTGCAATTAGTTTTTGCAAAGATTACGTGTGAGTATAAATATGTTAGGTTTCGTAATTTGACTACGATACCCACCATGGAAAGTTTTAATCGGATTTTATCTCAATTTACAGCTGATAAGATAAGACTTGGATGAGACGCGTGACACATTTGCGTCTACACAAATGTGATTGAAACCGTTATCTCTGTACCGTCTCGACTGCGTAGGTGCACTTTTTCATTTCAAAGCAAAATAAATATAGCTATGGAATCACGATAGATGTTTAGGAAAACTGAATAATTGTTTCTTGTTTTACAAACTCAATGTCACGAGATTCAATGTAACAATTATAAAGCACGCCGCACTGTGGAGAACGTTCGAGAACGGCGGGACCCGTCCTGCCGCGATGCCGCCCGTCGCTAGTAATATTCCACTGCTGACATTTTTGAAACCGTGCTGTATGTGTGCGTCGGCGTGAACGCCTTAAAGTTTACAGAAACGCGTCTGTGTGAAGCAGTAGTCGGTCGATGGGTGCACGCACCGTCAATCGCCAGCGTCGGCCGCTCGTCGCTGGCGTGACGCAATCATTTGAAAAGGGTTACTCATGTTACTATAATTGTTCCGAATATATTGTAGAGTGCACTGAAGAGGTCTGATGAAATCTAGCTGTGTGTGCATGTAACCGGCGCGTCTGCGGGCCGGGCGTGATTCACTGGCGTCGTGACGCGCGCGTGACGTAGCGAAAGCTCCGCGGCGGGTGTGTGCGTGGGCGTGGCAGACGGAGATAGCTTTCGGGTGTCATGGGGTGTCCCGGCTCACGGGTCTGGGACGTGACGAGATGCGCGTATTACCCATTCATGACATTATGATGGAAAATTTTCGACCTTAATAACAAACAACGCTCAACTTTTGAGCGCCCACTTACTTTTTTCTTTAAGGCGAAGGGTAAGGCACACTAGCGCCACCAATTGATAATTTGAAAATTACTAACGGACCGGATCTTTTTTTAAACATTGCGTAACGTCCGACAACAGGAAAGCATCCATAGTATTTATATAATAATTGTGCATTACTTTTTGTTGCGTGGTTTATTCACAAAACGGGCTATCGCATTTATTCACAAACAATGGCCACTGTTGGTGTTAGCGAATGAATACAAAAACAAACCTAAAAGTAGTGCACAATTATTAAATAATAGATGTTTGCCTAGCGTCGGTAGGTCCGTTGTGTCCGTAATGTTTCAAAAAAAATCCAGTTTAGCAGTTATCAAATTAAATCCATTAGCGGCGCTAGTGTGCCTTACCCTTCGCCTTAAATCTCGAAGTCAAATTTTTATTTTAGTAAGTAATGCAAATGCAAAAAAGAAAATGTTTTAGATCCTCTCCAAATGTTTTACAGCTGTTTGCTATATTTCTATAAGTACTCATGTTAGCATGATATTTATGTATAATTTTATATGTATGTACAAACAACACGCAACCAGAAAAAAATATAAAAAAAACAAAAAATACCTATAATACCTATATAAATACGTCAGAGCATAAGTCATATAAAAAAACCCTATCTGTATAGGTAATGTTCGTCAATCGAAATTAATCATAATCATGACATGACGGGACTGAGACATGGTCGCTCACTATGGGCCTCATAAAAAGGCTCAAGGTCACTCAAAGAGCAATGGAGAGGGCTATGCTCGGGGTTCCGCAGAAGAACAAAGGTAACCGACATAGCCCGAAGAGTTGCTAAGCTCAAGTGGCAGTGGGCAGGGCACATTGCTCGCAGGACTGATGGCCGCTGGGGCGGAATAGTCCTAGAGTGGCGACCGCGTACCGGAAAGTGCAGTGTGGGCAGGCCTCCAACAAGATGGACCGGCGATCTGGTGATGGTCGCGGGAAGCCGCTGGATGCGAGCAGCACAAAACCGGTCATTGTGGAGATCCTTGGGGGAGGCCTATGTCCGGCAGTAGACGTCTTTTGGCTGAGATGATGATGATGATGATGATGATGATGATGATGATGATGATGATGATGATGATGACATGAAACATGTAACGCTATGCATTCATAACATATTATTTCTCAGTAAAGATTTGTGTATTGGCATGACTTGATGAAAGGTTTAAATCTGGGAGTAAATTGGAAATATTATTTCATAAATTTTTCGATTTTTTTCATTTATTGTATATGTCTTTTATTTTTTGTATTTAACAAAATATCTAGACAAAGCAAACATGCAAGCAAGCGTCATGCACGCAAGTACGCAATTAAGCATACAAGCAAGCATGTGTTAGTATGCAATAAGCAAGTAGCAAGCATTGTTTTGCTCCGCTCGCTTCGCTCGCATCCTTTAGGATGATCACAAGCCTTTCCTAATTTAACAGACAGCTATATGTTTTGTATTCTCAGCTTTCTAAATAATGCAAAATGTAACCTAACCTAACCTAACCTAACCTACCAATTGTAGAGCCGGCAGACTAAAGCACATAAGTCACAAAAATCTTTTTATTTTTATTTTGCATAAGTCTATTCATAGAACTGCCATAAAGATAGAAATCTAACATAAGTCAAACAGAAGCGTATATCGCTTAAAAAATGGTTGTACTTTTTCACCTTATTCATTTAAGGACTAATGTTGATTCCTGTAAAGTTGCCATTTTTAACTTATGTGCTTTAGTCTGTCGGCCTTGGAATTATTTCTCCGATGAAAGTCCTACAATCTACAAAGTTAGGTTTTATTAAAATACTTCGGCAAATTCATCTTTGTGTCTAAAGAAAGGTATACCGAAAAACTTTAGTACATTTAGTATAGAGATTTATGAAGTTCTTAATTTTTAGGCCAAATTATGTGTTATGCGAAAATATCGGATAGGCTAATTAAGGATAAGGCCATTGAGGGGTGGCCAAAAAAATAGGACAATTAATTTTAGGCGAGTCAAAAGTTGCCCCTTAAATACGACATAGGTCAAAAAGTCTGAGTTGTTATTATTTTTTCCATATTAATAATAATAATACATGCACCATTCATTTCAGACATAAATTTTGAACGCCATGCTACGACGCAGATTATATGCATCATATATTTTCTAAACGCTTTAGATAACGGTTATTTTATCTTTGCATATATTTATTGATCAAAGCCTACTGTAAAAACAAATTATATCATTTTCATAGAGTAGGTACGCTGACCTAACGACTCATTTCCAAAGTCAAATTATAAGTGCATTACTTTTGAATGTATAAAATATCACAAAGTACATAACGAAACATTTGTTTAATTGAATACACATTAAATTAAAATTTTAGGTTGGTATTTCATTAAGAAAACTCAAGCTCTGACGAACCTGCTTGATAGATGATATCATAAACCAACAGACTATGGAAGGAAAGTCATAAATAAAAGCATCTAAAAATACTATCACTATCAGCCAGCGCTTTAAATAATGCAGATAATCTACGTCATATATTGACAACATACAGATTTTTTGGGCTCGTGAAATGACGCATCCGGGGAGACAACGAACGCTACTACTAACGTCACGTCACGACACGTTAACTTTTTTAACACGAGTTCACGTGAATTAAGGACCATGTAAGACCTGAAAAAGGTAAACAATGGAGTACAGTTTACTGCAGAATAAATTTACATTGGCAACAAAAATTTTTAGTTTTCAAGCTATGATGTCGTACCTGCCGTTAAAGTATGAGTCTAATTTATAATAATTAACGCATTGAGTAGCAGTCTTTATAGCAGAAATCTGTAATGTAATGACACAAAGGACGATATCCTTTGTTTTTAAGAAACACACCGAGATACCGCTTAACCCCGACCAAGCGTCCCAGAAATAAAGGACAATCTGGTCGCGAGATCGACCAGATGGCCGCTGAGAAGGCAGCTATCTGGTCGGGAAAACTAATGGTGTCCCTGACACAAAAGGAAGAAGAAAAGAAGAAATAGTAAACATCACATTTGACACATGACTTCAAAATTTGACCAAAAATAAGGATACAACGGATCATAACCAAAAACGATGAACAAAGTTCTAAAGCATTAAAATCAGAAGCAAAGTTAACTTAAAATCGTTTCGTAAAGTGTTTACGCAAAGTTTAATGTGTCATAGTGCGTCAATCTTAGCCTCGGCATATGGGGCTTATTGGTTTGCTGGGTTCGTTTAATCTGTGACTGGCGCCGGCGCCGCCGGCTCATTTGACTCAATCAAGAATGAAGAGCAGGAGCAAACCGTTTGCGGGCAGCGCGCGCTATTTGTGACAAGGGGCCGTAGCCTCAGCCTTTAACGGTGAGCGAGTAAAATATGGAAACAAAATTGCGTTGCTTCAGATCACTATGCCCACTTCTAATTAGTTGTACTGGACGACAACAGAATGGATTGACATCATGATTGTTCCGTGCAGTGTGATGCTAAGGCGGGCGCGGCCCCAGCGTAATAGGTATGTGACTGTGCGCACGCGCACCATTAGGGAAGCCAACGGGATTGTGCTTACAAAGTAGGTGTGTCTGCTATCAGATTATGTGTTTTTTAAGAGAGTAATTCAAAACTGTTAATGAAAATGTTATTGTGTCGATAAATTAAGTAGTTTAATAAATGAAAAAGCAAAAGTAATCAAATGATACGGAAAATAGGTATTTTCTAGCTAGCTCTAGGTAGAGCTAAGTCCGTAAATCCGGTCGAAACTGTATCAAGGTCCTGATTGTTTTAAATTCAAGCTGTAAAACTAGTTTCGGTTAGGTAGAGATAAGTTTCTGTTTCGGTACGGATAGTCCATAACAGAAAATTTAACATTCTTAAAAGTATAAGTAAATAAAAGAAGTAAATACTTACATAAAAAATTACATCGTATACAACCAGTTGCCTAGTTAAAAAAAAAATTAAAAAATAACGATTTTCGGAAATTGAGAAAAATATTTTTTTCTTTTCCATTGTTTGTTGGCTGTGGGCATAAAGTAAAGAAACACTATCGCCTTACTGTTTTGCTCTTGATATTAATAGATTTGCGTACACGGTCACCTATTGGCTTTACCACAAACCGCACAATGGCCAGTATAGCATGATTATCTTCGACAATAATAGCAATATTGGTGTTACATAAATGCCAATTACTTGGTATTTATCGGAACACGATATAGTTGAATCTATTGTTTCTATTTATTTAGTTATTATATGGAAAACTATCTAAAATAATACACAATGCACACAATAATTAAAATTAAGAAATATGAGTCATCGAGTGCAAACCAAAAAAAAAATATGATTATATTGTAAAATTACTATTGTCATTGCATTATTAAATACATTTATTTACACATTAAAATTAACGCCAAAAAATACGTAGTCGGTCGGCACGGCGTACAACAGACATTTGATACAACACATATCAATTAACAACTTTACAATTATTTTAATTGAGCGTTGTTTTTGTTATATTTGTAGGCAGGTAAAGTCCATCGATTAGTTCTCGATAGAAAAATCGTCTGATGAATTTCCACTCCAACAATTATAATCGAAATGATATTAGAGTTTAACTATGGTAACCGTTGGTTTAAATCTTTCAGGCTCAGTGGGATGTATATTCCCACCACATTTTGAACTTTATGTGATTGAGACAAGATTGAATACCAAATAATGTGGTAATGAAAAATATGTGGTTAGTTTGCTAACCACTGACCCTGAAAGAGTTAAGGCCGATTGACTAAATATCGTCCGTTTCAAAAACAATAATAAGGAAAAAGCTTACGTGAGAAGGCTACAACGAATGATGTATGTAACTATATACCCGATTAGCCAAATTCCTGTAAGCAAGTGCAAAACGATCGCAGCAATCGCAGGTACGACCTGAGGGTCTGTGTCGGTGTGAGTGTGGCGCACACTGGCGCAGGTAGCGCGGGGGGCGGGGCGGGAGGTTGCCGGCGCGGCGCGGCGGCGTCGGCCGCTGCCTACCATACAGTATAAAAACACGATACTGCCATCTGCAAGTTTCAATAGAGAACTTGAGCTCTGTGAAACTCGGTACGCGCTAACTAACATTTTCGTTTGTTGTGCCCAAAAGTTGAATGTGGTGCCCCCTTGAACAGGTTGTGGCGCCAATTTTGAATCGTATGAACACTTTCTACTTCTGTGGACGTTAATGTAATAATAAATCTTATTACTGCTACGCTTGGACTTTATAAACTGTGTCAAATCGCGACGGTGCGGTGTTATACAGTTCGTAAACCGTGCGGCAACTATACAAACTGTACGAGTGATGTGTTTTAATAAACGGTGAACTCGCGAACCTGGATTATAAGGGACAATTTTGTACAAGTACAGAGTACTGCGTGCAATTTTATAGACATTTTCATTTCGGCGTACCTTGACGCCGCCTCCGTTTAACTGCGAGACGACTGGTTCTAAAGAAAAATCAAGATGAGCTTCAATAAGAACAACCCCAACCCTATGGGGAAAATTATGGGATACCTGAAGCAGCTTTCCACGGAAATGGTGAGTTCCAAAAAGTTTTACAAGTTTTCCATTTTGTAATTCCACCAGCAACACACAGCAATTACCTAGATTAGGTTACTCAATCACTTCCACTTATTTTCGAGCGGCGCGATTTTTTATTGTTAAGAAAACAGAAAGTTTCTCGAATTTTCCATAAGTTCGAGGCAGCGCATTCGCGCCACCCACTGCCGCGGGAGGCAGGTGGTCGATGCCGCCGGTCGCCCGGCAACCACTACTCCATTATCTAAAGGCTACACTACTCACACGCTATCAATGTGAAAGAATGACTATAATTTATTATACACACATGTACGAGTTTTACAATAAATGTAGTCCATGTAAACAAATAGCTCTACATGTGGCAGTGACTTGCAGTTAAGCAATGTGAACCCGGCCCGACGGCCTTGCAAGGTCGATCGTTGTTTTCATTGTTGTTGTTTTTTTTCTTTTTCTTTTAATATAAAAATGGGAAAGTTATTTGTAGGCTTTAGAACTTTTTTTACTCGAATTTCATCAATTTACTAGTTCAATTATAAGTTAAGTACCTTACAAAAACTCTTACGCGTCTTTTATTATTTTTATTTTGATATTCTGTAAATTATTTAATACATAAATCGGAATTAACTTATTAGATTAATTTTAATGTAAAAATATTGTTCAGATAAATGCAGGTTCGTAGGAAATAAAGTTAAAACAGACTTTATAAGTAACAGCGCCATCTGTCGAGACGTTGAATTAACTATTTAGCGGTGCTTTAGAAGTTGTCAAGAACTAACTTGCAGACTGTGGCGCCACGATAAGCCTAGACCTAATTGTAGAACCTAACTTTGATATCTTCAGACAGATGGCATTGTAAATTAAAATCAAATTCATATTGTAGAATCTTTTAGAATGAATGTGCACAACCAATTAACTATTAATTACAGGATAATTAAACACTTAGCAGAATATAAATTTTTTTGCTGGTCTTATTAAAAAAAATCAGGAACAGTTAACACAGTTTCAAGTGGATGTACGTTCTATGACTAGGTTTTCATAAAGAAAACATTGACACGACCTTGAAACTTATTCCTAGGGAAAAGGTTTTCCCTTATTTAGGATACAACCTTACACACGAAAAACAATTTATGAACTTAACACAAACTAAACTATTTTATTTTTTTTATTTTAATATGTTTTAAAATTCACAGCTCTTAATCTAAATTAACAAACTTATATACTTAAACATACAGCAAATAACGAATTTTCTATATCTTTACAAATTCTGTAAATTTTTAAATAACTAAATTACTAAATAACTAACTAACTAACTAAGAGGAGACACACATTTTCAACCTCATCATCAGTTCATTCTATGTCCCCACTGCTGGGGCACGAGCCCTCCCCATGGATGGATAGAGAAAACGGGCCATAAACCATTTTCAACCTATTTGATACTATAATATACCATAATGTAATGCCATATATATGAATATATATATATTGATACCATAATATAATGTCATTATCAACCTGATGGGTTATAAATGTTCAACTAATTTTTAACGCAAATTTTGTTGTGAACAAATTACAAAAACACAAATGTTGAGGAAAAAAAATAAAAAAAATTTTTTTTTCTTCCTCTGATGGGTTATTTAGTTAACTAGTATGCAATACATAAATATGGACATACACATACATAAATATACACAATACGTATATATAATTATATATATACATACACATATACAATACAGACAAAATACACAATATAATATACTTAACATATATTTACTAATCATTACATAGATGCGGAAAGTAAATTGCCAATGTCATTTTACTACTAACTAACTAACTACTAACTAACTATTAATTAAACGAAATAAATATTCTTTGTTTATAAATCAATTGGAATTTTTTTTAATAAATAAATGCTATTACAGTTTTCATGAATACTTCAATGACACTAATAAATAAAAAATACATTTTAAATCTCTCACCTAAAATTACTTTCATTACTTTTTTGTCATATTTGTATTTTTTTTATTTATTTTTTTAAATATGCTATCATTATAGCGCCTTCTCTCTTCTAAAACATATTGCGTGCCCGCCAGGGTCCATGATGATCTCCTATTTATGTTCACCATCTATTGTTTACACTGTGGAATGCAATAAATAATTGAATTGAATTGAATTGAACTATTTACACTAGCTATGTGTAAGTCAGCCTTTTTCCGTTCCATTATAGAAGATAATTTACAAAATATATCTTTAAAATATTGCAACGTTCAATTCATTGGAATCTGATTTGGGAAATAAACTCCTATATGACAGTAGAGCACGATATATAGTGCCCATCAGCATTGATTATTGGATCGTTATGTCAAAGTTTGATTCTCTAAATAGTTTTCGAAGAACTTAATTGAATAGCTTCGAAGCCTGCTGCTTTTTGGAAAAGTGTTGACAAAATCACGCGCGGGATTTCAATGAAACCGCACCTTCTGGCTTTTGTTTTTGATTTTGTATAAAGATAAATTCAACTTATTACAATTAATCGTTAAAAATGCACATACTTAATAACAATAGTAAGGCTTATATTACATTATTTCTTAACATTTAACATGAACAGAAACTTGTATATAAACAAATAAAATGTTATACCTACCTATCTGCACTACACGTGAGTTGCTCTCTTGAACCCGTTGATAAGTTCAATAACGTCATTTATTTTGTTATCTATCATACCAAGATAGAGAACTAATTTTAATATGTACTGTTTGTTTGTATCCTCATACTAGTTTATTTATTTTTAAACGTCTAAGTCCAACAGAAAACTTATTGACACATTTCAATCCTCTTTCAATCTCACTTGGTTTTGACAATGACGTTTTGATTAGGAGAATTTTGTATATAATTATTAAATATTAAATTGCAAGTAATGGAATGCTATATTTTAATGTCCAGCCATAGGAATCGATTCTTATGGAAATACTACAATTACAATACCTTCAGTAATGAGTTGGAGGTAACTAAATTACATAGGTAATTATTTTTTTAATGGCATCCACCGTACTTGAATGAGGAACAAAGTGTTCAACGCTGAAATGAATAGCCTATACGTAGGCGTTGGATTACTGGTTACAATAGGTATGACAACTAAAGAAAATGTTTATAGTCCATGTTTTATAAACATCGTTAGGTGCTGCGGCTATGATCGGCCGATAACGCCAACCATTCAACATAGACAGTACTGACGGCGGTGGTGTTCGTTAACACGACAACTCCTGAATCGACTTTTCTTTTAAATAATATTCAGAATTCAAGATGAATAGAAGCTTTATAATATCACGTGTGATGTAGTGTGTTAAAACAAGGAATCGTGGCGCGAAACGGGTCAGGGTAGACACTTCATGTATTATCATTAGGTTATCGTAGACATGCCGTGGTCATATGATAGTCAGTGGTCAATAAGCTGTCTCAGACCGAGTGACCTCAACTCCCTTGGGCCAAAACACTTACGCACATTAGATAGCGGATATAATAAATACGTACACCCCTATTTGCGGATGTCCATTTCGATATTGTATGTCTCGCGATATGGAGTAACATTATAGGTAATTGCTGTGTGAAATGTTTTGAATCAAATAACAGTGGAAATGTAAATACTTGTGTTAGTGCTTCGTTTTTATATTTACAAAAAGCTTATGAGTGATTTGCCATTCCAGGGTGGAACCGAACAAACAAGACGCGGGCAAGGAGACGAGGAGCGATTGTATAAAACACGAGGACCAAAATACGCCAGGGTACCTTCGAGGCCGACTCTCTCGACCTCAACGACTTGCACCTCACTCGCCACCTCGTGCGGATCACAGGGGACCCTCGCACCCAACTACGCCGCCATCCCTGAAAACGTTTCCACTGAGAGCAGCAGCGAAGACGAGCAGGATTCCTTTGAAAAGACACGCCGCCATTTCCAACAACTAAGGCAAATCAGTTTGGGGAACGAGTTCAAATACAAAATGGAAATGGAAATCAAAAGTGCTAAGGAAGAGAACATCAGGAACTCTGTGCCTTTTGTAAAGCAACTTAGTACTGACAGTAACAAAGTTAAGACCGAATATGCCATTAATGGAGAGAGCCAACCGTACGCGCCTACGACGCAGCGAATCTATCTGTGGACCCAGGTTAGTTGGAAAAGTCATTACTGTATCTAACACAATAAGAAAGCAACAGTCTGTTTGATATGAGTGCCCATTCAAATTGAACAAAAAAGTCAAGTCTCATGTAAACATTTACAATTACAATTCGCTTATTAGATTGCATTGGTAATTCATAAACAGTTAAAGAAATGTAAATCGATAAGACGTGCAATAGACGGAAAACTACATATCAGTCGGTCGTTTTTAATTCGATCTTGGATATTTTCATGTAATAATAATTTGATTTATAGAATTCTTTATTGGATTAACATAAGACTGACTTCAATTTCAATCATATACTTAAAATGTATATGATTCTCTTTACGAGTCAAAAGTACTATAAGGCTGTAAGTAAAAAGAAGTTTAGTTTCTAATAAGAAGTCTCTGTGTAACTTCTGAAGGGTACCCATGAATAAGTCCATTTATTCGTAGTAAAATCTATCTTTGTCTGAACGCAAACAAACTGTTTCCTGCATGTGGACTTAATAATTTACCTACACATGTATGTAAGTTGTTGGCTCTGTGAAGGTACATAATAAGACTCAAACGCCCACAAAAGCTCACAGCTATACGGGAAAGGCTTGCGCGACAACGCATAACGGATTATATACAAGGTTATAAGTAGAAAAATGAAAAATAAAGATTCCCAACAGGTCCGCGTCCGAAAAATATTAACTACTTTTAAAATGAACTAGAAATTCATTTAAAATTGTGTTGTTGCAGATTTTGGCTGCATTTGCAGTCTCCATGGGATCCCTGATCGTCGGATTTTCCTCTGGTTACACATCTCCGACGCTAACAAAAATGACAGCAGAAATGAGTCTTAGCGAGGAAGCAGTAAGTATTTGTTATTAATTTTTTTTTCTCATAAACGACGAGGTATTCAAAAAAGATACACTTTTTTGAATACCTGGCGAATCCCTTAAAGTGATATAATTATACATAATTAATTAATTGTTTTTCTGTAGTTGTCTGCAGTTGGTTTACTAAATAACTAAACCAATAAATAACCGATAGTTTTTAACATGATATTAAGATGTAGAAATATTGCACTGGGAACATTATTTAATTGTATTAAAAATTATAGTAAACTTATTTTGAAAAATAAAATATAACTAGAACTCTTGCGCGGATTTACTCACGTTATCTCGATTGTTTGAAAGTTTAATTAGTTACAACAAGTTTCATTTACTAATAAAACCTTTTATTTTTTCAGGCCAGCTGGGTTGGCGGCCTCGTCCCTCTGGCAGCTTTAGTAGGGAGCATTTGTGGTGGATCCCTTATAGAATTATTGGGAAGAAGATTAGCAATCTCAGCTACTGCAGTGCCATTCTTTATTGGCTGGATGCTCATAGCAAATGCAAATGGCGTCATCATGGTTTATGCTGGCCGAGCCCTTTGCGGCATGTGTGTTGGAGTCGGCTCGCTAGCTTTCCCCGTTTATCTCGGTGAAACACTACAGCCAGAAGTGAGGGGAGCTCTGGGATTGCTACCAACAGCTTTCGGAAACACGGGAATCCTTTTGGCATATTTCGTTGGAAACTATCTTAACTGGTCGAACCTAGCGTTCTTTGGCGCCGCTCTTCCAGTGCCATTTTTCTTGTTAATGCTTCTAACACCTGAAACGCCGAGCTGGTATATGGGCAAAGGACGTATGGAAGATGCTCGCAAATCTCTACAGTGGTTAAGAGGAAAGAATATAAACGTTGATAAGGAGTTAAGAGACCTTGCACGCGTTCAAGTGGAATCAGATCATGAAAGAGGTAACATCGTCGGACAGCTATTTAGCAAGAAATATGTACCTGCTGTTGCCATAGCCCTGGGCCTAATGATCTTTCAACAATTTAGTGGAATTAACGCAGTTATTTTCTACGCCGAGAGGATATTTATAATGGCTGGCAGCAGCATTGACAAAAACTTGTCAAGTATCATAATAGGAGTGGTGAATTTCATTTCTACCTTTATAGCGACAGCTCTAATAGACCGCCTCGGAAGAAAAATGTTATTGTACATATCTTCAGTTTCAATGATTATTACATTGGTGACATTAGGCTCTTACTGCTACGTCAAGGATTCTGGGGTCGATGTCCAAAGCTATGGGTGGTTGCCTCTTGCGTGTCTTGTCATATATGTACTAGGATTCTCAATTGGTTTCGGCCCTATTCCATGGCTTATGCTTGGAGAAATTTTGCCAGCGAAAATCAGAGGTACGGCTGCATCTCTAGCGACAGGATTAAATTGGACCTGCGCTTTCATCGTAACGAAAACATTCAATAACATCAGTCTCGCTCTCAATATGTACGGTGCTATGTGGTTATTCACCGTCATTTGTGTCATCGGACTATTTTTTGTAATATTCTTTGTACCAGAGACTCGTGGCATCAGTTTGGAAGAGATTGAGAAAAAACTTACGGGAGGATCTCGAGTGAGGAATATTACGATCAATAATAAACCAAATCAAAATGGATGCTAAACTATATGCTGAAGTGAGGAGCTATAGAAGTGATATATAGAATATATTGTACATTCCAGAGTGCGGTCGATGGCGGCACTTGAGCTGTGCTAGATAAGAGTCTTAGATTTATAGACGGTGGTGCAATTTAAGTATGCACTGTATGTTCAGTGTGTTAGCTGAAGACTGATTTGGATTGTAGCCATAAAATTCCATGAATTATGTACCTATATGTAAATTATATTAGTCGAATTAGGTGATATCTGTACGTCATTGATAGTTCCTTTAGTTTGTAGTAAGCATTCCGCACAGCGGCCTAAATGTTCAGTTCCTCCCATTGAATACTGATTTTGCAAGAATCTCATTTTTGACAAACTGTAAAAAGAGGGGTTGAAATTAATTGATATGTGGGTCCATGTGAAATACGTAATGATTTGATCTGTAATTTATAAGTCTAGTGGAGTAATGTAATATAAAATCTGGAGTTGATCATGACAAAAGAATATTTAAGTACTTATCATATGACCAAATAATTATTTTGTAAGTAATATTGTTGTAAATGATCCTTAACTCTATTAGGTATAGGATATTACAGCTGGTATTTCCGTATATTACGGAGGCAATATTTATTTCGTTTGTTATTTTTTTTAATTAAAACATTTTTAACTGTATGTTTTTTGTTTCTATTCCGTACCCTTTATTTCTTATATTAGTTTATTGCACGTAGGCATAATTTAAAGTTAATATTAGAGCTGTAGTACCAGTAACAACAAAGCATTTTGGGTCAAAACAAATCGATATAATTTGATAAAAATGTTGACAATAAGTAGCTTTTTAGTGTACATAAATATTTTGAATAAAATAATGATTACAAATGTACCTACAATCTCGTAATAAAAATAAGATTCTTATTTTCAGTGCATGTCTGGATCAGACAAGATACACTAGCTACCTTTGTGGTATATAGAATATATGTATATTACCTATATAACTCTAATGAGTTATATAGGTAATCTATCTTATATCTATACTTAATATTATAAAGCTGAAGAGTTTGTTTGTTTGTTTGTTTGTTTGAACGCGCTAATCTCAGGAACTACTGGTTCGAATTGAAAAATTCTTTTTGTGTTGAATAGTCCATTTATTGAGGAAGGCTATAGGCTGTATTACATCACGCTATGACTAATAGGAGTGGAACAGTCGCTAATTAACGCGGGTGAAACCGCAGGGCACAGCTAGTATACATATATAGCTAATATTGTACTAACTTGTACAACAGCTTACTTACTAGGACTATGATTATGACGCTTAATCCTAACAAAAGTAAGCACAAACATACTTGTACAGTGCATTTATTTTCTTGATGTCTCTCGGAAAACTTGTTTCGGCTGCCGACAGATTTCTATCAGTTATATGGTATATAGAGTTGCTACTACTTCTTCAACTTATTGTTAATTTATATAAGAACTAGCTTTTGCCCGCGGCTTCGCACGCGTGGACTACATGCTTTTCCTTAACATTATTTTAACAGTATGTAGAGAAAAAGTAGAAAATGATGATGATAAAAATAATGTAATGTGAACGTGCGTTTCTTAAAATTATTTCGGTAAAATTGTTACACGTCAATGTTTAACATTGATAAGTTAGGTCTATCCCTATCCCGTCCCTATTTAATTCCTATATCTATGCGTTGAGCCATTTTATACTTACCAACAGACTGTAAAGACTTAAAAGTATTTTTAATAATTTTGCCTTTGTAAAGACTTTTTTACACAACATTTCATCCCGCATGATCCTTCCCCAAGGACAGAATTCCCAAAAAACCTTAATTTGCGTTAATCTTCAGCCCAAACCCAAAATTCGAAGATACTAACTCAAAACTGACCGACTTTTATACAAACTTTCATCCCTTATTTCACCCCCTTAGGGGTGGCATTCACAAAAATCCTTTCTTAGTAGATGCCTGCACAATAAAAAGCATATATGTGCAAAATTTCAAGTCTCTAGACGATTTCATTATTCCCATGACTTCATCCCCCTTTTCACCCTCATGGGGATGTAATAATCAAAATCGTTTACTCGAGACACGTGTAATTTATTTTTTAATCTTCAGTCCAAACACAAAATTATAAGATCATTACTTCAAAACTGACGGATTTTCATACAAACTTTCACCCCCCTTTTAACCCCCTTAAAATTAGAATTTCCAAAAATCCGTTCTTAGTGCTCATCTACACTACCAAAGGAACCTACGTGCCAAGTTTCATGATTGTAGCTTCAGCCGTTTGGGCTGTGCGTTGATGGTCAGTCAGTCACTTTCTTCTTTTATATATTTAGAGATATAGAAGATGAGGAGAAATACTATTGTGTCATACGTCCATTTACGATTTATAGTTTTGCAGCTCTCTAAAGTTCACACGAATAATCAACACAAAATAACATTAAAGGACGTTATTCTCAATTCAAAATATTATACATAATATCTAAAAACGAATGGAAATAGAAATAATTATTCGGTGGCATTCGGAGAAGCGATGATTATTACCTCTCGGTAATCTCTCGATTAAGAAAATAGAAGCACAAGACGTTTCCGTGTAATATAATCAGGAATGGGTATTTATTATTGGCCATAACATGCAGATAAGTCGGGGCGAGAATTGACCTCAGTTTTACCGATTACGTAAAGTAAATAAGTCAATCAGAGTAATCGGCAGTCTTATTAGAAGGACAAGGGCAAACGCACAAGTATTGAATAGTGGAAATGTTTGCGTATCGTTTTCCGTTTATTTCTTTACCCCTGACGCGCGACGAACGGCCCACCGCGTCGCAAAAATTTATCGATCTTTACATCCATCAGAATTTTTAAAAGGATGAAACGAATTTAATGACAAAGTTTACCGATATGATACACGTCCGGATGTTTTTAACTACTTGTTAATAACCAATTTTAGTAGTTCGAAAAAGCATTAAAAGTATTTCTATGAGCGGGATTTGAACCCACTGCTTCTGACATACCGCGGATCAGGCGCACTTTCAATCATGCTATCGTGGCTGTATTAAAGCGTAGTTTTCATTGTATTATATATGTACTTTTTGTTCGTTCTACAGATTTGTAGTTAGATTCGTTTATAAAGTAAACTTGTTTAATTTTTCGGCAATCAATACATTTTAACAAAAGAAATTACTTTGAGGCAGAGCTTTAGTATGTTTTACATTAATATTTCGATTAGGATTTTCTATTGATGACGGCGGGCAATGTCAATAGGTTAAAAATTTTCAACGTACACATATATTTTTCCTTTCGTAAAGGCTGTATGTGGCATATTCCTTTGTGCTTTGTGACTCGCATTATGAAAAAGCAAACATGCGCTGTCACTGTCAAAAGGAATTGGGAAATTTAACCGATCTGGGAGACTAGAGATCGCCACCTGAGTCGAATTACGCCGTATTTTCTCAGAAAGCAGTTTAATCAATTTAAAGTTATCCAAGGCAATAAAAGGAGAAACCCCCTGTTACCGTGTGACTCGAAAGTCTGCACCCGAAGACTTATTTCAAAGATATTGGCGTTCGGCATGACGTTTAATTCCCTAAAAAGGTCTTTTTTTTACAACTTGAATTAATTAAAAACCACATTTCTTTGCCATTCTCTTTGATGAAGGTCTCCGTGGTAACAAGAGGTTAGAACTCTGTCCACCACGTGGTCGGAGCGGTCCGAGAATCGAAGATATTTGTAATTAATTTGCTCAATTAATTGTCATATTAATTGTTAATGAACAATTATTTACCATTGGAAAGGCTTTATTTACAATATTTTACAATTTAACTGATTCTAAAACCCTTAAATTACATAGTTCACAATATAAAGCATCATTTCACATAATTACGTTGCAATCAGCATTTTAAGTTAAATATCAGAAAGACTACAAATTCTATGACCTTGCTTTAGATAAATTGATACATTTTGAAAGTAAATGGTCGCCTAGGGTTTATGCATTCTTTAATAGCCCTTACCTACCCTGTCCTTTTACTACTACACTTCAGGGCACTTGGACGGAGCCACAGCCTCCACCTCCTCCGCCAGGCTTGTTGCATTATAGAAGATACTAGGCTGACGAAGTAGCGCAGTCCGGACTTTAATTTTTTTTATCTAGTTCATTGTTTTTTTTTATAATTAAAACAGAATCAAAAAATTATCTTATTTGTTTTAACATAGAGTATGAGAGAAGAGAACAAAGACTTGGTTGATTTTTGTTAGTTAAGAAGTAAAACTTTATTTTTTTATGTTTAAATTTTTTATCTTGCATAAGATGTTTAGTTCTGTTACTTCTGAAAAGAAGATGTGTAATATTTTGAAGTTTTATTAAATTACTTATATTATATTATACTATATATGATATTCGCAAGAGATATAAGAAAATATGTACAATAAATTCCAATACTTTTCTAAAATTTGTGAAATACCCAATTATAAATGTCACTTCAACATCCCTTTCTTTTGTTTTTTCAATATAATCGAATCAATCGAGAAACGCAAGATAAAAATCTCAAAACAAAACCAAAATGCTTAACTGAACTAAAAACCTAGTTCTAGCCGATGATAAATAAGATACACCTAAGTTTAACCAGTGGTGTGCGGCTGCACCTAGTTCTAGCCGCTATGATGAAGGCTAAACCTAGTTCTAACCGAAGATGAGTAGGATACATCTAAGTTTAACTGCATGTGGCCGGCTGCACCTGTTGTAGCCGGCTAAAACTAGGTGTAGCCGCACTTCAGCTATTAGCCGTAATATATATATATATATATATATGTCGGAGTTATTTCATAGACTAGTAACGGCATCTATCGATATTAGGCTGAATAGCTTGGCAGAATAGCTTGGCAGAATAGCTTGGCATTATGAAATTATCCCTGAGTCAGTAGTTCGAGCGAGTAGTGGGAGCATAGTGAGTCTATGACATCTGTCACTGTCACTTGTCAGTGAGGTAACGTTAGTTTGTGAAACGCTCTCTCGCACTCACTTTACTTCTGGAGCTCGACTGTGCCGGACGTGTGCGCACTGACTCTATTCTACACACAAAATGGCGGACGGAGACGACGCTTTCCAACGAAAGCCGTTTCCATCCCCGACATCAGAAGTGGGATGTAACCTTTGCTCTAAGGATGTAATCGACGCGAACAACTAGAAGAAAACGATGCCAAGTTTTATCGTAAATGACAACGGATGTTGGAACAGCAAAATCAGAATTGGATGGCGTTACTTGATGTTCAGAAAGCACATGAGGAGATTCATTACCGGAGTTTATACGCGTGCGTAGCTACAGTCAACGTATGGATTGCTACATTCTCCATGTGAGTGTATAGCCGAGAAAAATGTACAAAGTGCACTGCATTAGTGATTGCTTGGTGAAGCCTTGCTTAGTGAAGCCTTGCTTAAAAGCTTTTTAAAGGACAAAAACAAAACGGCTTCTTGTGTGGGAAACTGGGACATCGCAGCACCGATTGCCTCTCCAAGGATAATAAAAGGTCATGTAATCGTTACATTATTTTTAGTGCTAATTATTTTGTCAAACATCGACCAAACGCGCCTGGTGTTATGTTTCAGATTTAGAGGCACGGATCCTTTTACAAACATGTGCCCACGCGCTCATACCATCACTGCGGGGCACGGGGAAGGGCGCTACTAGCAACTGCGGTGCAACCGGCAGCAGCGACACCGACACCGGCAGCATGGCGAGCAACGTGAACCAGCGTCATCGGGTAAACAGACCTGTGCTGCATCGGCAACCCTGCTGGACGCTGAATGTTTCTGGTGATGTTTTCATGATTCAGTATGATTATTTTATAATGCTTAGAAATTTCTATGATAAAAAAGTCAAATAGCCAGAGGAAAACGTTTACTTACCGAAGTGACAATGAGTTACTGGACAATCTAATGTTATTAGTACTGTACTGTTGGTTATTACAGTTAGACAAGTTTATTACAGGTGATTTTGTCTTGGTTAAAAATAGTGAACAAAACAAAACCAAGTTAGATAATAAATTTAGAGACTCGTTTTTATAACTGCGGCATTAGAAGTAGACTCACTAGAACTTACGTTTAGTACCCCATAGACGTGAGGGTTTATTAGAGAGAGCCAGTAGTTTATTAAATGATGAGCTGTGTGCGGGTACCTGATGGAGGTAGCTCATGATTATGATACGTTGAAAGCATTAAATTCTAAGCGAACTTACAAATACACACACTATAGATTAACGGGGATGCCAGAAGGTCATGTACCAGTCGAAGTAGAGGTGGAGGTACATTGTGATCCGATTGATAATGAGTAAAGTTGTTGTGTGAACTCGAGTTAGTGCTCTAATGGCCGTAACGAGTGTCGACCATACCAGTAGCTATTACATAGTCGTAGCCCGGTAGAAATCGGTGTCTATTGAGGAAACTCAAGTAGTCCGTGGGTGCGCGGTGCGTGTTTAGCTCTGGCGGAGGTCATGGACTATCAGGACAGTAGTGTGTAGTCAGACGGTGATGCAGACGTGCGCAGGGTTCCACTGAGATGGACAAGCGTAAGCGACTGGGATCGCTGTTCGGCTGTGAGAGCCGTGGCATTGGAGGGGTAACTCGAGGTGATTTTAAAGCTTAAATAGCTTGTAAATAGTGATATTTGATTTGTGCAACGAATGGTTAATGGCCCTGGTTACCTGGTTATTTAGTTTGGATTTGGATTGTCTAGTTACCTTTTCTTTTGTTATGTTACATTTGATTTGTTATCTTTCTAAATCGAAAAGGTTTAGTTTTCAGTTTTAAATAAGTTAGTCTTATGTAGAGTCCCATGTTGAGTCTTATGTAGAGTCTTATGTAGAGTCTTATGTAGAGACTTATGTAGAGACTTATGTAGAGACTTATGTAGAGACTTATGTAGAGACTTATGTAGAGACTTATGTAGAGACTTATGTAGAGACTTATGTAGAGACTTATGTAGAGACTTATGTAGAGACTTATGTAGAGACTTATGTAGAGACTTATGTAGAGATTTGTGTAGAGCTTTATGTAGGGCCTACTGTGAGGCTTACTGCAGAGTCTACTGTAGAGCCTATTATAGTGCCTACTGTAGAGCTAAATGTAAGAGTCAATTGTTGTTTGGTCAGGATAGACCGAACGGGAAATACTGTGCTTGGATATCTTTTGTTACAAAAAAAAAAATAGTCGAACCAGAAAAAAAAAACTTCTGAAGGGCTTGTAGCCGGACCAGAACTGGAAATCTGCAGGGTCAATGTAGACCGAACGGAAAATACTGTGCTTACGCATTGGAAGCTCCGCGCTTCGTGCTTCAACGCTTACGCATTGGAAGCTCCGCGCTTCGTGCTTCAACGCTTACGCATTGGAAGCTCCGCGCTTCGTGCTTCAACGCTTACGCATTGGAAGCTCCGCGCTTCGTGCTTCAACGCTTACGCATTGGAAGCTCCGCGCTTCGTGCTTCAACGCTTACGCATTGGAAGCTCCGCGCTTCTTGCTTCAACGCTTACGCATTGGAAGCTCTGCGCTTCGTGGTTCAACGCTTACGCATTGGAAGCTCCGCGCTTCGTGCTTCAACGCTTACGCATTGGAAGCTCCGCGCTTCGTGCTTCAACGCTTACGCATTGGAAGCTCCGCGCTTTGTGCTTCAACGCTTACGCATTGGAAGCTCCGCACTTCGTGCTTTAATGTTTTCGCATTTGAATCTAGTTGCTCTTAAAAGAAGAGCTCAGGAACTGCTGCGCTCGAGGACGCGCGCAGTGTCAGAATGGCCGTGTCGGAGTTATTTCATAGACTAGTAACGGCATCTATCGATATTAGGCTGAATAGCTTGGCAGAATAGCTTGGCAGAATAGCTTGGCATTATGAAATTATCCCTGAGTCAGTAGTTCGAGCGAGTAGTGGGAGCATAGTGAGTCTATGACATCTGTCACTGTCACTTGTCAGTGAGGTAACGTTAGTTTGTGAAACGCTCTCTCGCACTCACTTTACTTCTGGAGCTCGACTGTGCCGGACGTGTGCGCACTGACTCTATTCTACACACAAAATGGCGGACGGAGACGACGCTTTCCAACGAAAGCCGTTTCCATCCCCGACATATATATATATATATACAGTGGTGGACATATAATTAGAAACACTACCAACGGGACTTAACATTATACAAGATATTTGACCCTAATACTTTTTATTTGGAAATGAAACAACAAATAGCATAAAATATGTTCAATAACTTATCATTTATTAGAAAAAACAACAAAATATCAACTAAACAAGTACCGATTCAATATTTAATTTCATACAAACAACTAAATGAGTTTCAAAGTACCAGCAATAATGGACAACTAATTAGAAACAACACAAAAAAAATAAAAGATACATAATTTATAAGTTTAATTATTGATCATTATATAATTTAGGTACTTAATAGATACTGTGTATAGCCTACTAAAACTTATAATTAATATTTTGTTGCGTATCCTTTATTATCAATCACAGCTCCACAACGACGTAGCATTGATTCAAGCAATTTCATACATTTTTCTAGTGGGATTGAATTCCATGCTTCGACAAAAGCTTCGTAGAGTTCGTTGTGACTGTTTGTTTGAGATTTTCTTTTTTACGACATGCCACAGATTTTCTATGGGATTTAAATCAGGGCTATTTGCAGGCCAGTCTAAGACGGAAATATGCTGTTCCCTAAGAAAATATTTTACACTGTTGGCGGTGTGTTTAGGGTCATTATCATGCTGAAAGATCCAGATTGGAGGTACAATGGATCAACTGCAGTACAAAAACATCTTAAAAGAGACAATGATTTTTATTTTATTTTCCCTACTCTGACGACAATTTCCATGTAACCTGAACCTTTAGCATGATAATGTGCAAATTGTCTTCAGAGTAGGGAATCATTGTCTCTTCTAAGATGTTTTTGTACTGCAGTTGATCCATTGTACCTTCAATCTTTCGAACGGGTCCAACTTAACATCTGGAAAAACATCCCCATACCTTGATATTGCCGCCCCCGTGCTTGACTCTGCTTCTAGTGTGTTTATAATTAAAAGCATGGTTTATTGGACGTCTAACGTAGCGCTTGCCGTCTGAATTTACCATGTTTATTTTAGTTTAATCTGAGAATAAGACTTTTTTCCAATCTCGCACCGTCCAATTGACATACTTTTTAGCGAATAATAATCGCTTCTCTCGATTTTGCTTGGTAAGAAGCGGTACCTTTCAAGAAACTCTCCCAAACAATTTTGCATCCACTAATCTACGGCGTACCAGTCTTGACGAGACGTTTCTAGGGTCATCAGACGAAAAAACTTAATTTTAATCTGGTTGGAGCCTTTAAATGGGTCTTGTTTAGCAATACACACGATTAGTATATCTTCTTTGGTCGAAGTTTTCCTCGGTCGAACCTTTCTAAGAACATATTCAAAAGTTCCGTGTCTTTTATAACGGTCAATAGCATTAAAAACTTTCTTTACGGAACATTTTAAATGATCAGCTATTCTCCTGTACGTTTATTTTTGGTCGACGTGCAAATTAACAATTATTTGTCTAGTTGACGCATCACAACTTTTATTTTTGCCCATTTTTAACAAAAAATCGTAAACGAAATTTCAATTTGATGTTCAATTGCCGCTAAAACGATAGAAATAGCTAAGAAAGAAGTTTTATTTTTTCAATTACAAAAATGGAATGTGCTGTGCATGCTTTTCTAAAGTGTTTCTAATTTGGCGTCCAAGCGGCCAGTAACAGAAAATAAGCTATGTATGCTTTAAACTCTTTTTATGATTTAGGTTTAGATCGTTTGATTGAGTGGCTATATTGTTGCATGATTATTAAATATTGAATCTATAAATTTTTCACGAATATTGTATGTGTAACTTTCATAATTCATATGAAGTGTTACTAATTACTAGTGGTCGCCCAGTGGTCGAAATTCGACCGTAATTTATTTATTAAGGCTTCACGGATTGTATCCTAAGCAACGAAAAATTAAAAAAGATAGAATGTGAGTTTGGATTGGCATTGACAGATTTCGGCCGCTTCTCTTCCATTTTTAAAATTTTTGATAACAGTATATGCGTGTATGTCAAATACATATGCGTATGTGTCAAATACATGGTAGTGTGTTTAATGTTTGTTTTATTGATTTAATGTATTTTATGCATAATTAAAAAAAATATTAACATTCTGCAATACTTCTCTATATAAACTATATGTGTGCGAAATTTCATACTCCTCCGTCCGCGCCATTTTCGTAAGAAGGGGTACAAAGTTTTTGCTTCACGTATTAATATATAGATAAGTCCACCACTGTATATATTTCAGTCAGTAGTTCGTTTGCAAGTTTGCTAGCGAAATAAAAATAAAAAACGTTTGAATTGAGAAATGTTCTCCTTTTTTGAAGTCGGTTAAAAAAGGAACAAAAGGAAAAAACAAAAGAAAAAATAGAAAAAAAGGAAAGAAAGAGAAAAAAAAGGAAATAAAAAAGAGAAAAAAATATACGTCATTGTTAATTCTATATTCTATTTTCTAGATGTCAAATGTTACTACCCATTATAATGAGACTACTGTAAGGCTCGTTCATTTTTTTTATATCTTCGAATGAAACGACTCATAGTAATAATCGAACTTCACTTAGAAGTTTGTTTGATCATCTATCTAACCTAACCACTTCAAACCTTACCAACCCCTAACCTTTTTATTCTGTGTGACGGAGGGCTGCGCCCCCCAAGCCCCCCTGGCGGGGTGCTCCACCCCTCCGTCCCCCTGCTCTCCGTTCTTCCTGGCCGAAATATTTCATAATGTCTTACAGGTCAAGTAACCATTATATTAAATTAAAATTGATATAGATCTTTGTCCATTTGACGTATTTGTAATAGGAAAAAATAAGTAATGTGTTTTTGCAAAATAACAATTTATAAAACAATTACAATTACAATGACAATTTATAAATCAATTTTCAAACTGCGCGGGCATTTTTATAACGCCCTATCAATCACTTGGTTCATATATTATTCGTATATTATTCATATATTATTCGTCGTCGTCGTCATAAGAAAGTGATTTCATGTGTTCAATTATGTGTTTATTTTGTGCATGTTTTATTTGCTGTTTGTTAACAGTAATAGTAGAAAAAAATCTGTGTATAACCTTATTTAAGTTTTCGTTGATAATGGGAGACTCAAAATACTCAATACTATAGCAGGTTTAAATACGCAAGTAGCTAAGTCAGGGCTTTAGTGAGGTAGGTATATGACTAAAAATTAAAACGATTTAGTAGTTTACGCTTACCCATTTATGATTACTCGGAGAAGCGAGAAGGTATTTATGTTTATATGGAAGACAACGTTTATGTTCATAAACAGCATATGGCGATGTTTACATCCTGCAGCAACTACGTACACGATTATAAATGGTTGTAGCTAACATTAACATCTATGCCCTAAAGGTACGTATTAAATGAAGTTTTGGAAATCACAGAATTTTGGTCACATACCAATTTGAAGGTTTTCCGACTGATTTCAAAAAACATCTAACATTATTTTTTAACTGAACAGAATAGCGAAGTTCCAAGTTACCAGTTAATGGGAGTCCTTCTTTACTGACGGATATAATTTAAAAAGTTCAGCATATTACCTATAATTATATCCTGAATATAATTTTAAAACTGATTTCTGGTCTCAGACATATTGTAGGTATATTTTTTAATTTAATTACAATACTTTACAAGAAACACACAGCAAAAAGTTTTACTGAAGTCCAGTAGGTATCATAACGACAGAACGTAACTAATTACTCTAGTCTATGTTAGGTAGTATATTATATTATATACAAAACAATAAAAACAAATGTCAACTTTAAGTTCAGTTAAATATAATATCATGCAAATAATAATATATACGAGTATATTAGTACTTATATATATGTAGTTTTCTCCAGTTAATTCGAAGACATTGTTTTGAATCACACAACCTCGGCAGCCAATCACTTTTGTCAATCAATTTGTGGCCATATATATCGCACTAGCATAGCGAGAAACACGCATTTCTTTAAGCTAATACAGCGTACATACACGTAGCAACGCGGTGCGTAGTAATTGCAAAATATTGTTGAAGTGTAGTGCAATTGTGTATGACTTGTGTATGACTTGATTTGACTAAAACAGAAAACTGTGCAATAATAAAACGTAAACATGAAGATATTAATGAGAGCGGACACACATTATAGCATAGGAGTGCGGAGCAACGACTATGAGAAGCCCAACTATACATTTTCACAGGTACAATAATACTTACTTAAAAAAATTACAGAAACTTAATTATCATAGTAATTATAATGTTTAAAGTAAAATTAATAACGGCCACTCTAGAGAAAATATTCATAAAGTTGCGGAATAATCATAATACTATCGATCTTCATAAGAGGATATTGCCAGGAGAACAGTTAACAGTTACTTTAATTGATAACTAAGCAATGCTTTGTGAATGAAGACGGTGACCAATTGTTCTAAATTAATTGCCCCAATAGCTACACAGAAATTAATTTCAGAGATCACATTCGAACCTTTTATTTTGGAAGCGTGTCTTTACTATCAATAATACTTTTAGGAGGATTAGATTAAACTTCAACAAGAAATTTAAATTAAACTTAAACATAAATTCATCTGGTATTTATAACATTATTATAAAAAAGCATAATACTTCAAAAAAAGTCACGTGTTAAACACATTTTTATCCAACTCATGCATTTCTAGATCGTTATGGTTATTATGAAATTATTGTATGGAATATTACTTGAGCAGAAAACAGAGTTATTGCGGTAGATTAAATAATATGAAAATAGTTGTTAAGAAATATATTTTTAAGATTTTCTTAACTATGCTGTTTCAAGATATAGTCAACATAGGAATTTGAGACGGGCCATTAAGGTCAGCTACTTTAACAGTTATAGCTGCCTATATTCAACCCTATTGTATAACTGGATAATAATCATAATGCAGATAATATTACATAAATGATATTCAGTTTCAATACATTTTCGTAATCTACTAATTCGATATTTTAAAATCACCTTAATATCTGACACTTTTGTGGTGTAAGGATTTGTAGTTATATATATTATACCGGTTGACTTTTTTATCACCGTCCAAGCCTTCTGAGATGACTTCCGTGATACAAACGAACAACTCTTACTATTGGACCAACTCTCTCACTCAAAAATAAAGTTCAGCTGTTCCATACATTTTGGTCGAATGAATATTGATGATGGTGATGGATGGTGATAAAAAAGTCAACCTGTATATATATACAGTGGTGGACATATATTTAGAAACAATACAAAAAAAAAACATAATTTATAGGTTGTTATTGAGCATTACTATATAATTTAGGTAATAGATACTGAGTATAGGCTACTAAAACTTATAATTAATATTTTGTTGCGTATCTTTTATTATCAATCGCAGCTCTACAACGACGTGCCGTTGATTCAAGCAATTTCATACATTTTTCTAGTGGGATTGAATTCCACGCTTTGACAAAAGCTTCGTAGAGTTCGCTGTGACTGGAGTTACGTTTGTTTGAGACTTTTTTTACGACATGCCACAGATTTTCTATGGGATTTAAATCAGGGCTATTTGCAGGCCAGTCTAAGACGGAAATACGCTGTTCCCTAAGAAAATATTTTACACTGTTGGCGGCGTGTTTAGGGTCATTATCATTCTGAAAGATCCAGGTTACGGGCAAATTGTTGTCAGAGTAGGGAATCATTGTCTCTTTTAAGATGTTTTTGTACTGCAGTTGATCCATTGTACCTTCAATCTTTCGAACGGGTCCAACTCAACATCCGGAAAAACATCCCCATACCTTGATTTCGCCACCCCCGTGCTTGACTATGCTTCTAGTGTATTTATAATTAAAAGCATGGTTTATTGGACGTCTAACGTAGCGCTTGCCGTCTGAATTTACCATGTTTATTTTAATTTCATCTGAGAATAAGACTCTTTTCCAATCTCGCACCGTCCAATTGACATACTTTTTAGCGAATAATAATCGCTTCTCTCGATGTTGCTTGGTAAGAAGCGGTACCTTTCGAGAAACCCTCCCAAACAATTTTGCTTCCACTAATCTACGGCGTACCAGTCTTGACGAGACGTTTCTAGGGTCATCAGGCGAAAAAACTTCATTTTTAATCTGGTCGGAGCCTATAAATGGGTCTTGTTTAGCAATACGTACGATTAGCATATCTTGTCTGGTAAAAGTTTTCCTCGGTTGAGCCTTTCTAAGAACATTTTCAATAGTTCCGTGTCTTTTATAATGGTCAATAGCATTAAAAACTTTCTTTACGGAACATTTTAAATCTCCTGTACGTCCATTTTTGGTCGATGTGCAAATTAACAATTATTTGCCTAGTTGACGCATCACAACTTTTATTTTTGCCCATTTTTAACAAAAAATCGTAAACGAAATTCCAATTTGATGTTCAATTGCCGCTAAAACGATAGAAATACTCGTAGCTAAGAAAGAAGTTTTATTTTTTCAATTTCAAAAATGGAATGTGCCGCTTTTCTCAAGTGTTTCTAATTAGGCGTCCAAACGGCCAGTAACAGAAAATAAGCTATGTATTGGAAACTATTCAAACCAAATTTTATACATGTACTGCTATTAATATTGTTAAATGTGTTTAGTCGATTATTCCGTACTACTAACTAACGCATTTATTTTCTAAATACAGATGTTAGGAAAAATACTTTGGATACTTAAACCACATATTATTATGTAGTGTACGTTACGAACATTTCATTAAACCCTGTATAATATCTATATAAATATAATAACTTGTCCTGACTGACTGATTCATCATCGCCTAGCCCAAAGCGCTGAAGCTAATTAAATGAAATTTTGACTGTTGGTTAATTGAGTTACGTAATCAGTCACTAAGAAAGGATTTTACGGAAATCATACCCAAAGGGGGTCATCAAGAAAGTGAAAGTTTGTATGAAAGTCCGTCAGTTTTGAAGTAAAACACGTAAAAATTGGTATTTGGCTTTTTGAAAAGAGAAATATAGAATGACGTGTCTTAAGAATTATTATTATTTTCTTTTGAAGGAGTAAAAAAGGGAAGAACGTTTTTTTTTCTTAAAATTCATTATTTGAACTATAAAAAAATTAATCGATCTTTAGATTTTTCAATCAAAATAAACAATGACATGTTTAAGCATTTTTCGAAAAACCTCCCCCAAAGAGTTGAAATATGGGTGAAAAGCTTGTATGGAAATCTGTCAATTTTAAAATTAAATCTTTACATTTCGATATTTGGCCTAGTTAGACATTACGAAGTTTTTCAGGATTATCTCTACATATAACTACTTACCTTTAATAAGTTTGGCTTTTACTACAAACAATCACAAGTCGTGTAGCCCACGTGAGCAACGCCGCGAGCAAAAGCTAGTGTTGTATATTAATTAATATATAAAAAACGTAAGTCCGTCAATATACATTATGTGAATATTATTCCAGTTACAAAGGACATGAGTTCGATAACGATCAGGGTGCCAAGTGCAAGATTCCTTTGCTATTCGATCACGTTAACGAAAACGAGAATTTGTATAGCAAATTGTTAACTCTTCTCGCATGCCGCCAGCCTCTGCTTCAATGCCATACTAATTTTCGTTTTCGTAAACGTATTCGAATGAATACGGATAGTAAATAAAACTCACACTAGGCACCCAGACTCACAGTCCACAATCAGAGTCGTTGATTGCTTAAATTAGGTAGGCGGGCCGCGCACACCTCCCAGCTGTAATATAACGTCATACGACCGCGGGCTTGTTGATGTCATGATGCTTAGTGCAAGTCGAAAACGAATTTGTATGGCATTGACGCAGCGCCTCCTGGTGGATAATTTTGACAAACAAATCCTGTTTTCGTTACCGTGATTGAATGGCGAATGAAACTCACACATATTAGTGCAGTCAGCGTCGAATTGATGGAGGCATACTAAAAAAAGCGTCAAAGGCCAAATGGATAGATGCTCGGGTTCATCATCATCATCATCATCATCATCATCATCATCATCATCATCCTACTGATCTAAAAGTGTTAGTAGCTTTACACAACCTTAGTAGCTTTCTGGATGGGCTTATGATGAGGACTTATTAATGACGTGTTAATAATAGTACATAATTAAAATTTTGATAACAATGGTCTATATAATCTTTAAATTTAAGAAAAAATTGTTTTAATGCGTTAATTTTAAATATATTTTTGGTTAAACAGAATAATCGTATAAAAAATACATTTATAAAATATGATAGTAAAGTTTATTTTTCTTAAATTCCAAGACCATTTTTAACACTTACGTTGCATCGATCAAATTGGTGTTGACTGTACAAACAACCTTGTTACAACAAGATCGATATCAATAATTGTATGTTAATTAAAAACAATAGGACAATTAGAACATAGCCTCAAGAGAAAAGCTTTCAATTGTCTTTGACTTTAAACAAATACAATAATTGCCCCTAGGAATGACGCAATCTGTATCCTAAAGCTATCTTCATAAACTGAACAATCGGTCATCGATTGTTGTTTTCGTTAATATTGATCGATGATAGGTTTAAGAGGAAAAAGAATATTGACGTTTAAAAAACCTTGAAACAAACCTTACCGTTCTGCAATTAGAATGTGTTTTTGACTAACACTGATAATATTTATCATCATCATTATCATCGGCTCATTTTATGTCCCACTGCTGAGGCACGAGCCTTCCCTAGGGATGGATAGGGAGAACGAGCCATAAACCACCACGCGGGCCCAGTGCGGATTGGTGGTTGTTAACGACTGCTTATGCAACCGGGACCAACGGCTTAACATGCCTTCCGAAGCACAGAGGATGATACACTGTTGGTCACCCATCCCACGACCGACCTTTGCGAAAGTTGCTTAACTTTAGCAATCGCAGATCGAGCGCGTTAACCACTGCGCCATCGAGCTCCTCACAATATTTTTGATTGAAGCAAAAAGAGACTAAAAAGTTGTGAAGATCTTTTGACTTTTTAGTATACAACAATCCTGAATGCTGGCATCCTTTTTCAGAAATACATCATCCGCGTGATTAATTAAATCAAAAATAAATATTTTTTAACAATAATTATTTTCAATTAATTATTTCAAGTTCAATTTACGCAGAAAACTCATTTTTTTTTAAACATTACTTTGTGATTTCAGGTTTTAGCTGCAGTAGCGGTATCAATGGGCTCTATGATAATCGGTTTCTCGTCGGCTTACACGTCGCCGGCTCTAGTAACTATGGAGAACAGCACCACAATATCCGTGACAAAAGAAGAGGTAAGGAAATACTCCAATCATAACATATATCAGCCTTAGGCTTAGAGAGAGAATGACTTTATGTTTGGATTAGTAACTGATTGTAATGTTATTTGACAGGCGAGCTGGATCGGCAGTCTTATGCCGCTTGCTGCACTCCTAGGCGGCATTATCGGTGGCCCCCTGGTCGATTACATTGGCAGACGGAAAACTATACTCTTCACAGCACTCCCTTTCTTCCTAGGATGGATTCTTATAGCGACAGCCAAAATAGTTCACCTTGTGTTAGCGGGACGAGTCATTTGCGGCTTGTGCGTCGGTATTGGATCACTAGCGTTCCCGGTATACCTCGGCGAAACAATACAACCAGAAGTCCGGGGCACATTAGGATTATTTCCAACGGCAATTGGTAACATAGGCATTTTAATATGTTATGTCGCCGGCAAATATCTTAATTGGTCAGAGCTTGCGTACTTGGGTGCCTGTTTGCCGATACCATTCTTTATACTGATGCTGATGATTCCGGAGACACCACAGTGGTATTTATCTAACGGACGCACAGATGATGCGCGGAAGGCTCTACAATGGCTTCGCGGGAAAAACGCGAAGATCGATAACGAAATGCGGGACATGGCTTTGAACAACGCCGATATGGAAAGCGATGCTTCGAGTATCAAAGAGCTCTTCAGCCGCAAATATATGAAGTCAATATTAATTTCATTAGGTCTAATGACTTTTCAGCAGCTGTCGGGTATAAACGCTGTGATATTTTACACAGTCTCCATATTTAAAATGTCTGGTAGTGCAGTCGATGAGAATCTATCGACGATCATAGTAGGTATCGTCAATTTCGTGTCTACGTTCATTGCGACTGCCTTCATAGATAGGGCAGGCCGTAAAGTTCTGTTATACATATCATCAGTAACTATGACAATCACTTTAGTCATATTAGGTACATTTTTCTATGTACAAAAGAACTTAAAAATGGATGTGTCAACGTTGGGTTGGTTGCCATTGACCAGTCTTATGGTGTACTTGCTAGGATTCTCTTTAGCATTTGGTCCTATACCATGGCTTATGATGGGCGAAATATTGCCTGCAAAAATAAGAGGAGCGGCCGCATCGATCTGCACTGCATTCAATTGGCTATGCACATTTACTGTAACGAAAACTTTCCTTAACATAATTGACGGCATAGGACCCGCTGGCACGTTCTGGTTATTTGGTTGCATTTGTTTTGTTGGTTTATTTTTCGTAGTAGTTTGTGTTCCAGAGACAAGAGGGAAGAGTCTTGAACAGATAGAAACGAAATTAACAGGTCGAGCCGCCACTCCTAGAACACGCAGATTAAGCTCAATAGCAAACATAAAGCCATTACCCAATGGGTGCTAAATCCTTCAATGTTGACTGTATATTAAAGCTGCTTCATGAGTGTACAGTAAAGACGGATAAAGTTCTTATGTGAATAATATTAATAAGTTATACGAAAAATAAGAAGAATACGAAAAAGGGATCTGATCTGATTTACTAACATAATATTCCTACCCAACCAGCAATTTTGCCCTATAACGAAACCTTATATCTCAAAAAAGCTAGGTAAACGATGTATAAAGGTTTTTGGCGGTGATTGATTGTTGTGTAAAAGTGTTTGACAATACATTTTGGCTCTATAAGTTTATACAGCAAAAACGACCTATTAGGAATTGATGTAAAGGTTTACTTCGCGACTTTGTATAGCTGTTATAGTCAGGCGTTATAGCAACCTCCAATGTGACTAGTATACAACGATAGAACTTTATAACAGTGTTTACTGTCGCTCTAATGCGCCTGATTTACGTAATAAAGGTGCTGAACGAACTATAATGGGTCTTTCGTTATAGTAGAGATGAAAACTCAAGAATAGGCCGATATTGTGATATTGTGGGTTTTTAGATCGTCCTTACAGTACATAGTACTATATTGGGCACAAAAAGTCTACAACAGAGTTATTTGGTGATATAGCTGAGTTTCAAATTACATTTATGAAGCTCAAATTGTCATATAAAGGTGTGTTAACGGTCGTTATAGTCGTAGTGATAAACTTATCACAAAGACACTTTTTTTAGAACAGCACTGTTTTTTTAAAACTGTTATAGTCCCTCTATTACACAATAATACTATAACAGAGATCCTTTCTCTTTTAAAACATAATTACTGTCTATAAAGGTAGGCTAGCAATGCTTTTAAATGATAATTTAGTTTTGTAAAGGCATTTCTATCGCTCTTCTACAACAATATTAGGTAATTAACATTTTGATTCAGCGCAGCGTAACCAATATGTCTATAAATTACGAAAAATGAATTTCGAATCATGGAAAAGATTCAAACGCAGTGGGACTTATAGACGAGAAGTGAAAAGACAATATGAGGAAACAGCAACGTCGTCAAGAAGCATTCAAATCACTAATGATAGTCAAAACCAAGATGAAGACTCAATTATAGAAAATGGTTCCGTACAAAATACATTTTACGTTAATGACGAAATGGAGAATTATTTAAAAATGGACAATAATTCCAGGTGTGACAGTATTTCAGATGTGATGATTGATGATTTTCAAATGTGTGATTTCCCACGGCCATTCTGCTACCGCAAGTAGCTTTAAGTCGTCCCGCGTTAAAAACTTATCGATATTTATAATGACAACCATTTTGCTTAATATTGCACTGAAAAAGAAAAAAAACACTTTTTGTTCCCAAAGCTCAATAATATTCTATTAAGGAAAATCAGCAACTTTATCACACAAACTCAGAGTATTAATAAATAATAGAGCTGATTTATATACCCATATTTTCTGACATGGTATTTTTATAAGTTTAATAAAAAATATTCATCACATTCAAGGCACAAGGACAAGCTCAGAAGGAACCCTAATTTCATGTAATGGTGGTTGTGATCTGTCATAAAAAGTGCTATATTAGAGTTCAGGAAGCTGAAAGTATGTTTATGACTAAAAATTCGTAATTGTTTTAGTAAAAGCTCAATAATTCGAGAGGGGCATTCAAATATTGTCGTAAACCCGTACATAGTTTATCAGTAAAATTACAGTCGCACGTCATTTTCCCCGTAAGAGATGAATAATTTAATTACAAAATAATATCTTACCTTCACGATATCCTCGTATTCCCTTTTTATTATAATTATTTTTTTTCTTTTCTTTACTGAGACACTGCAGCGGCGTGAACGAATGTAAAATGAATGAATGATGAATATTAGTGAAGTAATGTAATCATGAACTCTTTTACAGTACAAAAAGGTACTGTAGTAGCGTTGCGGTGGTGCTTGTATGTCATCAAATAGATATTGCGTTACTGTTACATCAACTGTAATAGGCCAAAATGGTCATCCCTGATACCACTACAGTTGTACTTTAACACTGAATGGAGATATAATTGCGCCACTTTCTTTGTAGGTGCACCTTCTTTGGCCGTTTATTTGACCACCGATTAGTTTTTACAAAACGTTCTATGGTCTTCTATACAACTAACTTTTGCTGGTTGGGTAGTGCCTTACAAATAAACAAAATATAAGCTTAGAATATGTGTAAGTGTATAAGTTATTCCGTGTTTTGTTTCTTTCACTCTAATTTGAAATGAAGTTTACTTAACGGGAATAAAACACGGAATAACTATTTGCAGCTTATTTTTTGTTTATCTGTAAGACCCCTATAGTATATGTTACAAATGTATAAAACTTTTGTGTTCCTAAACTTTAAAGAGTAAGTATTGGCCAGTTTTGATTGTAGAAACAAAAAAAAATTGTTACTGGACAATGTCGTCTCAATGTAGATCTTATTTATTTATTAAAAATGTAGGAGATAATAGTATTTTTATGACTATTACAGTCTTACTAAGATCTAATTTCACTTTAAAGTGGAGTTACAATACATGACAATAATTTAAAAATAATTTTTGTTCAATCTCAGTTACTTTTTTTATATTATTTTTATTTTGTAATAAATATTATTTATTATTTTGTAAATAAGTAGTTATCTTATTTTTGTATAAACATATTTTTGAATACAATGATAGTTAAGTTAATTGTAAGATTAGTGCTATTATTAAAAAAGTTCTGATTAAGTAGTTGTTTTATTTTAAGTTTTAAGTAATTTAGTTAAAGTAAGTAAATTAAAAAAGGTACAGTTCTTCTAATAAATATTTAAAAACAAATATTGTATTTGTTTATCTTTTCTTTAAGTTAAGATAGTGCAACAGGTCAACATGATTTTAACACAGACATAGTAGGGGTCTAGATAGTGGCATAGGTTATATATATTTATTTTTACTTCCTCCAACATGATTGGAGCTAGTATTTGCTATTTACTTTTATACTAGTTCTCGCTTTCATTCCTCTCGCACTTATATTTGACATACTACACTCATTCATCATTCATCTTTTTTTCGTTCCGGGCAGTGGTTTTCTGTGGTTTTCAGGCAGTGGATTCCAAGCATAGATTGCTATATTAATGCTCGCACAGTTGTTCTCTTAGAGTAAAATACTTATGTGGCATACAGTTGCATACACATGGAAAGTTACAGACGGAAGCTTACTTAATAATATGTTTTAACTATACTTTAGCTGTAAAACAGTCACCAAAAGTAGGACTCTTTTAAGAAATGTTACCAGAAATTCATTACGTAAAATATATAAACTTCTGTAGGCTCCATTAGGAAAATATAGAAAGAGATAAGTTGGTTGGTGGAACCTGTTTCATCATCATCATCATCAGCATCAGCATCAGCATCACCATCATCATCGTCATCATTAACCTATACTAGTCCACTGCTGGACATAGGCCTCTCCAAGTGCACACCACCAAGCACAATCCGTGGCTACTCATACCTATTTCAAGCTTACAATAAATTTGACCATAGTTATAAGTAACATAGCTATAACACACACCCATATGGATTGACTTAATCAATCACAAGATCTCTTTAAATAAGACTTGTCACAAGATTATACTTAGATAGAAGATTATAATTGTGAAGATTTGTTATTGACCTACCTCTATTTATTAACCTTAACTATAATGTATATGTTATTTGTCTGTAAATCTTCCTAGAAATAAATAAATAGATAAATAAATGAAAATAAAACTAACATTGGGACATTCTGTTGCAGGCAAAAATTTGTTTTTAAGGCAAAATTGTGGATGCCATCATTATTATTATTCTCTTTATTTATTTTCTTTCTTAAACTAGATTTTTACAATATTTTAATATAAAAACAATAAAACATTATAAAAACCTAATCCTAGAGTACCACCAGCAGCGGGGCAGAAACAGAAAGGTTCTCTTGTAATCATAGCAATGTGTAGTTTACTGAATCTCAGTTAGGTACTAAATCAATCAAATAATCGGTAGATCGGTAATTTGTAGATGATAACACATGCAAAACCGAAAAACAACCTAGGTAGGTACACAAAGGAAAACACAACATCACTATGATTTTACACTGTCAAAGTTGACCATCCTTTCTTATGGTGGTAGCCATCGTATCAACGGCTGGAGTATCTCACTGCGTCAAGCTTTTAAAGAACTATATATAGAACGATATTGCAGAAAAAAAAATAGTAAATACTACTTACCCATAACTTGAACGCGGCAAATGGCACAAGTATCGCATTCAACATCCCAGCTCCACATCGCTACGGCATTCCATTTTTTTAGAGTAAACATTTTGTCTGACTTCTGGCCGTCATTGTCACCGCGATCTAAGGCATCACAATCTTCACCAGACATAATTATATCGTTAAAAAATCTGCAAACTTAAAATCATTCACAATGTTTTGATAAATCTGCTGATTGCTGCCATCAATGTGACGTATAACAATAGTGACAGTGACAGTAAGCTTTTTTTCATAATTTACGCAAATGAATTGATATCATTCAGAAAAGTGAGTAATGCTTTTGTACGTTTACTAATTTGAATTGGAACTTGAATAACTTATGGCAATTATAACTTATACTATTTATATTTTAATATATTATCTACCTAATACTACCTATGCATTGATCAGCTATATTATTACAGATACATATAGTAGTACACATTGCATACATTATTTACTACACTCACACTTTAAATAGGTCAATTGTATTTGTAAATGCATTTATAACGTTATTTAATTAATTACACAATGTGTTTAAGAAATTCGTTGGTAGAACGTAACTTCCGTCATACTTTTCGCTTCGGGTAAAAATCGTAAAAGTGAAACTACTTTCCCAGTACATAGTCGCTCACTGGATGAGTAAGGTTTAAATCGAAGGTATCTCTAAAAAAATCAGCAGCGGGAAATAAATAATAATTATTAAGATGATATTAGGGGTTTTTCCTTAGTGTGAATATTTTGCAGGGCTCAACGGGGCAATAGCTTGCACGTTCGTGTAATTCTGGATCAACGGATGGATGACTTAATTAAATATTTATTTATTTAATTACTTTCACATTTACTACTTAGGTACATCACTAGAGGTTTGTTTTTTATTACCCAATTCAATAGTGCAGTTCTATCATACTTCTACAATCTATATTAAAAGAATAGAATAGAACAGAAAAAAACATTGATTTATTTACATAACATTATCATCATTATCAGCCGTTCTCGAGTCTCGACCCACTGTTGGGCATAGGCCTCTCTTTTTTATGCCATTCGCCTCGATCCTGCGCTAGTCTGGGCCACGTGCAACTCCTAACACTTACACATAAATTGACTGAACGAAAAGTTACACAGAAATTTAACAATACAGTAGGTAACGATAGTAACGAATAACATGTTCAAAACAGAAAAGAAAAATAGAAACAATATTTACACCTCGCGAGGTGTTTTCCTCGTAATAAGCCACAGTAAAAGCAATCGATCTTAATAGTGGAATATGGAAAGGGTTGCCAATCATACTTTAAAATAACGTATCCTACGTTATTTTTCATCCCCATACTTTATTCTTTTAAATAAAAATAAAGTATGGAAAATACTTTATTTCCAACGTAATGCCTGCGTTTGAACGGAATATTCCTGTTGACCTAATTTCTGAACTGAAGAGTACAAAAAAATATGTTTTTAAACATTTAAAAAAATAAATTTGGAAAATACTGTATTTTTCTTCAAATTCTTTTTTATACTAGTTAGTGATAGATTTGTTTTAAATTCCTGAAAAATAGTTGGCAACCCTAGATGTGAAGATAATGTCACTTTGTTTGAAGAAGCAATTAAAATGCTGGCAATTGTTTTTTATACATTTATTGGTAAAAAATATTTTAGCACGAAACACTTTTAGCCTAAATTGAAAAGTAGATAATTATTGTAATTAGTTACTAGGTAACCTTTTTTTGTATTCGTATAATAAATAATTCAACATTAACATTGATTATAAAGATTTTTGCATAATAATAATATAACGAATCATAAATAAATTCTACCCTGAAACATCAGCTGATTGAGCTTATTACTTAATACTTTAAAAAAACAGTATTTGTAAAATCGTTACACTATGTGAAGCTTACTAAACAATAAAAATATATTAGGTCCTTACCTATGAAATTGACGTTTTGTATGAAGATTTTTTATAAAATTATATTTTTCATAACGTTAACGCCCGGTTCGGATCTGAGAAGCAGACTTTAAAAAGAAAAAATCAAGTCCCTTCAAAGCTACAATCAAACAAATGGTCAATTCCGGCAACAAAAAAAGAAGTTAATTTAAAAAAAAAATTGGGCGATAAAGACACAAATAAATAATCATTGTTATTGGTAAGGACCCAATATAATTAGATAATTATTATCTAATTAACCAGTAAACATTCAACTTCTCTATACAAATCGATGGGTATCGGCCTATTGGTATTTTTTGTCATATTATAAAATAATCTAAGTAATAACATAATTAAATGCCTATAAAGAAAACAGAAAATCTGAATTAACATTGTAATGTCTACAGATTTCTAAACATATTGATGACTATGCCAAGTAGCACGAACACGGTGCTCGCCACCACGCCGGTGGCGTTGCTGAAACATCCGAACTCCTCGATTTGGACTTGGTACGCAACATCGTACGGGTACCTACAAGCGACAGGATCTGTGAATAAAGAAACATATCGACGTTAGAACTTGCCGTGATTTTGTCGCTAAAGATGTTAGAAGAACAAGCCCATGGAGCGCCTAAAAGAGTTTTACTTGCCATACGAAAATATGTCAGGCAAAATTTCTATTCTCCTTGCAGGCGCTGCTTCAATGCTATACAAATTGTAGTTACTTATTCATTTTTCTTTGTTTTAAGTTGTGTTATGTTTCTTTTTGTTATAAATCGATGTTATGTTTCCCATAATTTTGTTTCCAAATAACTGATAATGTTTCTGATAACAACAGCCGATTTCGTAGAAACAACATTTATCATAGGTACTGATTATTTCTGAGAAAATATATGATAATTGATAACAAAGTACAGTTTTGGGAAAACAATGTTTGTTGAAAAAAAAAACAAGTACCTGTGCAAGTAGGCGTTGGATTACTCGTGATGGCTGCAGCTTCTACAGAGAAGAACAATGGCGGACAAGAGCTGATAGTACTGCGACCATCGCAGGCGTTTTGTAGGTTGATTTCAACGTGTCCAGAAGTGGTCAAACTCTCGCAGGTGACCGCGGCGCTGTCTACACTGGCGAATGTCGCATTTTGTCTGCAATTGAAACGGAGGAGTGGAACACATAAGAATTAGGGTAAACATACCGTCGAACGTCACCTCACCCAATTATCGACACCGCAGCAGTTATATATTTAAGGTGACAGTCAACATTTGGTAGGTATATGCATGTGGTATGCACAAAGTACAAAATGAACCATAAACAATGGATCAGCTGGACCTAGGGTTGTCACTTTGCAAAATAATTTTGTAACAAACAACGCAACGTTAACATCGTGGCCATGTTGTGCTTTTCGGTTCATCATTTTCTGTTTCAGTTTTATGCATGGTAGGTATCTGCGATTTTCGGGATCAAGGTATTACCAAACTAGCTGTAGATATGAATAGTATTAATTGGGTAGGTAACTCGGCTTTTTTCTATCTAAATCGAGGAATGGTAATACATTTCTAATAATTAAATACTTACTATTTATTATTTTATATGCTATTCGAACTCATTCGATCACGTTAGAGTAAATGAGAATTATTTGTAAGGCAAAATATAATATTAACTCTCCTCTTTTATCATGACGAGGCGCTCTGCTTCAATGACATACTTTTCGTTTTAGTTAACGTGATCGAATGGCAAATAAAAGTCGCGTTACAGTTAAAGTTAAACTATATGTTGGAAAAACAAGTAAAACTTTTTTAATATCTGTGAATTATTAATATGCGAAGAAAATATACTAAGTAGTTATTTAACCCTTTTTAAACACTGTAAGAATAGTGTAAGATTTAGCTTAATTAAAGTTCATATATGGAGAGGGAGTGCAAAAAACTTAAAATTGTGCAAGTATAATAGTTATGTGTTTTTATTTTTCATGGCCATATGAACAGGGTGGCTCTTCAGACGAAATTCGGACCCGATATAAGTGGTTATTGATCTGTAAAAGAACGGTCGAATTACGACCATTGGGCGAACACTAGAGAGTAAATAATCAGATAGTCACCTTGGTACTGATACGACACGGGATTGGCAGATGATCAGGCTTCCCACGCCCGCTCCACTTCGTGTCACTCGCACTTTCGCGTTTTCGTTGTTTTTATAGAAGTAATTCGGAACGAATCTGTAGTAATTGACATAGCCAGGGTCCACGTAGTCTGTGAACTGCCTTGAGCCCGAGGATCCCGCCACAAAGTCAGCACCACACAGGGGATTGACAACTCTTCTTCCAACTGAATGCGTAAAACAAATAAACAAAATTATAATATGCGTTTAAAAGCGTCGCGTCGGTAGTTATAATAATGCCAATCTGTAAGCCCATCCTGAAAAACTTTTACGCTTGTAGGTATAGCTACCCACCATACGTGAAGGTACACGATGAGAGGTGATGAGTACCCTAATCAGTAATCTAACGTAGCTATGTGGATTATGCTAAGAGTTATCGCATTCAATCCTAGCATCTATCCGATAGATCTGAAAACCTGCATTAATTAACTAATTTATTGAATTATTAAAAATAGATGCAGGTTGACAGAGTGGGATAATAAAATAATAAGTAATAAATCTTTATAAAAAAATAAAGTATTGTAAAATACTGTTCTATTATGTTTTATACACAATTCATTAGCAAATTTTCTTTACACAAGCATCATTTGGCAACGTTTCATTTCACAAACTATTGCTTAAACAATGGCATCAAACATAAACATTCAAAAGACATAATTTTATTTTATTTTAAAAGATAAACTGACATGTCAACTTTCTTTAGAAAACAAAAGGAATGTTTAACAAATAATTTGACCAAAATACAATACGTAATTTTTTAATACAATACAATAATAGTATGAGGAGCTCGGTAGCGCAGTGATTAACGCGCCCGGTCTGCGAGTGTTGAGGTTAAACAACTTTCACAAAGGCCGGTCATCAGATAGGTGACCAAAAGTGTATTATCTCGAGCTCCTCCATGCTTCGGAAGGCACGTAAAGCCGTTGGCCCCGGTTGCATTAACAACCACCAATCTGCACTGGGCCCGCGTGGTGGTTTAAAAAAGCCCGTTCTCCCTATATAGGGAAGGCTCGTGCCCCAGCAGTGGGGACATAAAATGATCTGATGATGAATCTTCAAAAGTTTGTTTCTGTTCTGAGTATAGGAACTCGTACAAGAGCCAGTTGGATTCTCAAATTGATTTGACAAAGTAAAGTACTTACCACTCTGAACGCTGATGAGCACTTCGCGCATAGCTGTATCAACGCTCGTGCCACCGCTGGGAAGGGTGATCATCATGATGTCATTAGGCGGATCGGTGACCAAATTTGAAAGGTTGTCCGCCTGATTGTTGGCCGTAGCAAACAGAATTTTCAAATCTGTAAACAGAGTTAGAGAAACATTAAATAACTAGCGGCCGCCCGCAGTTTCACCCGCGTGGTTCCCGTTCCCGTGAGAATATCGGGATAAAAAGTATTCATGTTAATCCAGGTTACAAACTATCTGTATGCCGAATTTCATCCAAATCCATCCATCCGTTGCAGCGTGAAGAAGCAACAAATATACACACATACACACAAACTTTCGCATTTATAATATTAGTGTGATTACTCACACGAGAGAGTGAGAACAATAGGACTACAAATATAGTTAAGCTATGTTATTTACTGTGAAATTTACCTAGTTACTATTTTACTTACATTAATACAAACTGATTGACTTATTTTAATAAAAACTATAGGTAGACTTATTTTGTTAGTAAGTGTAGTGAAAAAAAATAAAAGATAAAAAAAACTTCGTTTCACTAATATACGTAGAATTTATTGACGTAAATAAATAAATTAACAGTTTCAGACCGCACAAAAAAAACACGTTTATAATAAGAACACCACGCAATACGTAGAGATTAATGACCTGTACTCGTTGGTCATTTATTTTGATTAGAGTTACCAAGTGCACTTCGATTACCTACCAGATGCTCCACTTGCAGTAAAATCTCAACATTCTAAAACTATTTCTTAATAATAATAATTTTATTTATTCTAAAATCTTGCTCAGCCCGACAGAAGGCTGTCGGGCTGAGCGAGATTTTGCACAGATATACATTTAGTAGGCTATCAATCTCCAACCCATCATTCCATTCATGCCCATCCATACCACCCACCCTTGCCGTATGCCACATCCGTACTCTTTATTTTTGACCCCGTATTGTGCATCTGGTAATCGAAGTGCGCTCGGTAACTCTAAATAAATGACCAACGAGTACAGGTCATTAATCTCTATGTATTGCGTGGTGTTTTTATTATAAACGTGTTTCTTTTGTGTGGTCTGAATCTGTTAATTTATTAATTTAATTCTACGTACCTATATTAGAGAAACGAAGTGTTATTACTTTTTTTTTCTTTCACTATACTACATATCGTTTATGGTTTAAAGATATTTATTCTCATAAAGACATATTCTACATCACTTACATGAGAACTTAATTATAAAAAAATAAATACATTCGTTGTCATAGGAACCAATTAATACTAACAAAACAGAAAGTTTAACACACTCAAGAAAAAACATTTCATTTTAAAGTTTAACAATTTGCAATGACGTGTTTGGCCAATAACTTTTTGAATACGTCGAAGGAGTTAGTATTTTGTATATCTGAGAGTATCTTGTTAAAAAGGCGCGCACCTTCGCATGTTATAGTGGTTTGGCCGTATTTCGTTCGTGTCTTAGGCAAAACAATGAAGCTCGCTCGTCGAGTGCAGGGGCGCTCAACTAGTTTTCGCTTAGCAAAATTTAGATTGCAGCGGATTTTATTGTACATAGTTTTACGAATAAAAGTGCAAGTATTATAAATGTATAATTGTTTAATAGTCATTAAATTGGTTTCGCGTATATATTAAATATATAGGAAAAGTGCGGCAAATCAAAGCGTCGTCAATAACGTGGCTAGGCTAGATAGTATACCTCAAGCAAGGAAGTGAAAGTCAGTTGCTGACCGAAAAAAGCGTTGTAGACTGGCTCCTCTAGAACACTGATGCTACTACTCTACCTAAGTATAATGAGGTACAAAAACATAGTTCATTTACCTGGAACACGTTCTCTCGTGAGACGAGCTTCCTCAGCAACGTTGCCATTATTCTCAATGTTACCGTTGTTCAGTAAGAATAACAGAACTGTGGAGTTTCCTCCCACATAGTTTGAAATACTTTCATTTCTCATGTCCTCTTGCAGCATCCAACGAATATTTGCGAAACTTGTTTGTAGATTTACTCCTGTCATGACTAAAATCAACACAAACATAGTTTATGAGTTGTTTAATATACTTTTCAAAATTATAGTTACATTTACACAAATCGTTCAAATAACTTACAAGTCTGGTGCATCGCGAGAGTGTATTGGCTATGAAAGTCCGCTGGTGAGAATGTCTTATTTATAAGGAGACTTCCATCAAACGCATTGAAAAGAGTAATACTCGAACCATATTGTCCAACTTCAATGGATTCCAAGAGATACGCGATAGCTGGATATATGATTGGGTATTGCCATGAAGCGTCTAGCGCTATGTACAAGTTAGTTTTTGATCTGGTGTCTATTCTCGTAGATTCAGAAATGGGGCAGTTTTGGTCATTCAAATTGTTATCTGTAAAAAAACCATGTTAAAGTACATTTCTAGGTACATTGGTAATGCAACCACAAACAGGTCTTACTGTACTATGTTCTTAACTTACAGATATAAGTTTGGAAGTTTGAAACAGCGCTGTCGACAAGTCCATCTAAGCCTCCAGTCAAAGTTCCTGTTAAGGGCATGATGGTGTCCAAAGCAGCTGCGAAGGCTTTAGTTTCACCAACCAAATTAGATGTGACAATGTTCTGCTGACCAAGCTCACGACGATTGCATGCTCTTAGAGCTGTGTTGAAGACTCCATTCTAGGAAAAATAACTGCCATTACATATGGAATAAAGCAAACCCTACAGGATGTAGAAGTCAACTTTTACATTCTATAAGTAAATGAAAATAAAAGTCTATAATAAATCCAATGCTACCGGAGCTTGATGTATCTAAGCCATGTATGTTTTCTGCAGTTGATCATAATTATGTTAATAATAAGAAAATGAGCTTAAGCATTACCATTGGTGAGTAGTACATATCGAGAAGTTGAGACAGCTTCAATGTGCTGAGGGTCCTCAAACTGTCGGTGACAGTTGTTCCAAGGAAAAACCCGTCAAGAGCTCCTCTGATTTCAGGGTCCGTCATTTCTAAGTTTGTGCGGCCACTTAACATGTAATATCTGGTAGCTTGAGAGCTGTTCCAGTTGCCAGCATTGCCAATGCTTATTGATGAACTTCCGGCGGTTCCCTGTATGAGTACAGCTTCAGCTAATTCACCTGAACATAATAAAAATGGTTTTATTATGTTGTATTCCTAAAGACACAATCGGTGTTTTCTAAATGATTGTATGATTCACAATATGCTTTATAATATTAATAAAAAAGTATAAATGCGTTGAGTATCCGTACCTGACAAGGTAGCAGGATAAACGGTGGTAATAGTAGGCTGAACGTTCTGATAATTCAGCGCGGTCCCCTTTGTCAATTCTAATAAAGGCACTTGCTGAGTCTCTGTTCCTGCCGCAATACCAGCTATAAGGTTGCCTACAGAGACTGCACCCCAACGGGTGTTGACTGCACCAGTGAGGATCGGGCAGGAACTGTCTCCTACTAGTTGTCGAGATGACGATCCCGCGTTTTCCACATCGTACTCAGAATTATACTGGTTCATTTGACCATTTTTGTCGGCACCGCTAGAAAAAGGTCATAATGACGTCATAATGTTATCAGTGTTATCACAAGACTTCGGAATGAAGGTTTTTTGATATCAAGTAGCAGATACGGCTGTATGTAGTAAAATACATTTAAATAGACTTACAGCTTTCCCATATCTAAAATCTCTACATCGTCATCTATAGAGCGGGCGGAGCGAGAAAAGCGAGATGTCCTCATTGCCCTATATTGAGACAGACGCCCGCAATTGCTTTCATCTCCTCGCACACGAGCATCCACAGTTGTTGACAACATATGGTGAAGAGCACACTGAAAATAATTAAGTGCTTAATAACTTGGCAGCTGGCAGTGGCGCGTTGTTATTGTGCATAGATTTTTATGTTTTCATAATAGTGATAAGAATACCAATGATATAACCACAAAGTCCATGTGGTCTGTTACAACAACACAATTTAAAGAAGGCTGTTTCTTTTTACATTAAGAGTAGGTAATTGCCTTGTTTTACCTTTAAAGTGGAAGGCAGGGTGTTATTTGGTAACACCTGCTGGTTGCTAGAAACGATTCTTAGCAGAAGTCTGTGTCGGTGGAACGAGTGGAACGTTGGTGCATACGGCAGTACCAACGACGAGGAACCAACATTGTTTCTTTGATGATACTCGATACCATCTTGTCTATACCTGAAAAATTATAATCAGCGGTAAATTTTACATCCTGCAATATCTTACAATTTAAAGAATACACTAACTTTAAACTGTGTTTCTACTTGTAAAAGTACATAGTACATACTACTAAACTTATTAAACTTATTTTTAGGAGTTGATTCCACTGCTCATAAACAACCGTATATTTGACAAATCAAAATCACAACGAACAAAATCGATTTCCCATACTAACTGACCTAATAAGCTGATCCTCGTAGTTTATGTTGAATGGGAAATCGTTTTCATGGATTTCATAAACTATAACAATTTTGAGCAGTTAGTTAGGCTCGAGGATGTAGAGCAGTATAACTAAGCAGTATTCTATTTTATTCTTATTCTAAGCAAGGATTTAAAGTTGCCTTAAGATCACGAAAAAGATGTGAGTATATCATTACGAGAAAACTAAAGTTCTAAGCTGAATAAAAGAAATGTGGTGAATGAATGTAGTGACGAGAAAACTTATTTACACTTATACTTAGGGGAATTAAGAAAAATAATATGTGAACGCGAAATAACGTTACGTGGACTTCTTGGCGGGAAAGACTTTACTTTCAACTTTCTTTAATTTTAATTTTCTAAAATTTGAGTTATTTCGAATATTAATGTGTAATAATGGTGGATTATTAACCGTTTAGTGTTCGTAAGTGTGCATAAGTGTTAAATATAATGAAATAAAATAGTGCAACGTCACTTTTCAAATTCTCTCAAGAAGTCCGCGTGAGGCCTTTTTTACTTAAGGGGTTGGGTGAGGTATATCATTTCTCACTTCTTATTTAAATTATCATGCATCATCATTTGTTTATTTACTTATATATCTTGTAAGAAAACTACTTTGACACTGGCTAAATGTGCTAACCGCACAAAGCCATTAACAAAGGAACATAAAAAAACTTACGTATGAATCATTCGCGATGCGAGCATTCTTAGATCCAAATTGACGTTAGGATGGTTTTCTATTTTGCGTATTATGTCAATGAGCACCGGCATGGTGGTAGGCGGGAGGTTGTTGCGGTTTAGCAGCTCTGAGTTGGTGTAGCACTCTCGCAGCTCAGGAGCGACGCTGGACTGAGATGTGGCCTGCGCGTGCGCACTTGACGCGACGGCCAGCACGAGTAGTGCCGGTAACCAATACATTTTGAGGAATCTAATAAAGAAACAGGGGAATTAGATTCATATTTTGTTATTGCAACTCACAAGCTAAAAAAGATGTTGCATGATAGCATTATGATGGAGAAGTAAAGTAAAAAATTCTGACCAAAATCCAAAACCTTTCGTCTTGTCACTAATTGAAATGCAATTGCTTTTTTGTTCTAGGCGGAGAAAGAAGTATAGTACAAGTATAAGCTTCTCCGTGCTTCGGAAGGCACGTTAAGCTGTTGGTCCCGGTTGAAGCAATTGATTGTATAGGAGAAACTAAGTATTTTCATCTGAGGTAAGTTTTGGCCCGATATCCTATGTGCTATAATTGTTGATGTGGAAAGGCCAGGACCAAGCAGTAAGGCTTTTAATAGCTGATGATTGGATAAAGGTATTTAAATGTTCCGATTTTTATAACCCACAAACTAGGTATGCTCGAATAAAATCCGGTAAGTATGATAAAGTTATCGATAGTGATGACGAGACTTAATGGCATGCGTTCATTCGAATCGCTTAATCAACTTCCAAGGCGTGGTATAGTTATAGGAATAGTTTGTAGATTAAAATTGCTGATTTGAAATAATTCTTTGTCAAATTAACCGCCTCTGTAGTCTAGTGGTTAAGACTACCGGTTTAGACCCAAAAGTCCTGGGTTCGATTCCCAGCTGGGGATTTGGTTTGGTTGGTGGTAGGACTTGTTTGTCCGCCTGGCTAGCTACCACCATTTTATCTAAATATGTCGCCATAGCATCAATGTTTGTAGCATTGTTGTGTTCCGGCAGCTAGAGATAAGATAGCCAGTGCCTCACTAGTTGAGAATCCCGGGTGAATTGTGCGCTTCCACCAAATGGCCTTATCATCACTTAACATCAGGTGAGATCATCAGGTGAGGTGAGATCAAGGCACTGTGCTTATACACGTAAATAAAAAATAAAAAAATAAGTAGTTTAGTGCTTTATTTTACATTGTATTTTACTTTATTATACAGTAATAACTGCATACTGCATTAGAACACTGCATAATGTTTAACGAACTTTGGATATTTGAAGCCTATTAATTTTTATCGACGAATAACAACAATATAGTAACTTAATCATGCGTTAATCTTTAAATTATAATTAGGTAGGTACTTTATCGAACCTACTCTTATTCAGTTATGTAAGTTTAATTAATAATCATCAACAAGAATGTGAGTATGTTCTTTCAAGATTTTCTTATGAAGTGAATTGCTTTTGGCTTCCAATAGCTTTATAGCATAACCAAACCAGCGCGGCACAGTTTTGAGGGGCTTTGCTTATAAATTTTAGTACTTCTTAAAGTTTAATAAAGATATTTCATTCATTCATGGGCCACAAGAAACCTTTAAATGTTCCCCTATATTTTACGAGTCACGGAAGTCTTCAAATCACGGAGGTTTTCTAAGGATCGAAACCATGGGAGCGTGCGTGTCCCTTTACCTTACTAAACTTTCCGGGGTTTGAACCGGATAACAAGAGCGGATACCCCGATTTGAGTCGGCCCTAGTTGATAGTGCAGTAAAGTGGGGAGAGGATACCGTTATAATCAATAAACCAAGATAAGAATGGCAGTTCAGACATTTTCCATGACAAATTACCGATATATGTAGAATTGCTGTATGTTTTCGTTTTCCTATCTACTTCTTTTTCTGACTTGTTTATTATTATCGTTATTATTTTAAATATTTATATTTATATTATTGTAATTATCGTATTTAGATATTTAATCAATAAAAGCTATTATAAATGTGTGCACCTAAGTATGCCAGTATTTGGTATGTATAAATATGTATTTTAAACACTACACATTGGGAGTCTGTGTGGTCATCGTAAAGCGTAACGTCAGGCCAAGTGGCCACTACCCGTGGTCGTTGGAGCTATGGCAATAGTAAACACGAATATATCCGTTTAGTATGAAAATTCCTACCTCTTTATCTTCTCAAATGGAAATTTACATAACTCTGACAAAAAGGTCCGTGGCTAAAAGATTCGGCAACTGATAGTGTGTTTCATAAAATTAAAGTTACTTAATATTTTTTAGCTAAGGAAGGGTGGAAGAAATGGAGGGAGGCCTTTGCCCAGCAGTGGGACAGTGAGGGATAAGAGTAAAAAAAAAATTTTATTGCGTATTTTTTAAAGGTTATATCATATGGGAGAATAACTCCTAAAGTTGACGCGAAACTAAAACAATGAAATGATAAATAAAAGCTGAGTTATAAGCATCCCGAAGTTAGGCAACCACAGGTGGTCACAGGGAGACTATGAGTATCCTAGCAGGTACCTATGTTACTTTACTTTCCTCTACCTTTCCTCCGTTACCAGAAACACATAAAAAAACATTAACATCAATTAAGGACCACGGTCGACTGCTCAATCTTATCTAGTAGTGTTGAATATGAATCGGAGCTCAAACGTTACCCAATTTATATGATATTGTTTGTTTGGTCTAGTTTCGATTCGATTCGTTAGAGTGTTAGACTTTTATCATATAGGTAGTTTAAGTAGAGTTTATCGCTCCAACCACGCCAATTGACTGTGAAATCAGGTGATTCATAAATCATTTGCTTCGAAAATAAAGATAAATGTAACAGGTACAATGTGCCTACCTCTGTTTTGGGAAATCCTTAGCTTAGATGGAGTTTCAGAGTATATCATTCGAAATTTTACTCACAAAAACTAATACCTATAGTGCATTACAAATAAACAAAGAATAAGGTTCGAATAGTTATTCTGAGTTTTGTCTCTTTTACTCTAATTTGAAATGACGTCTACATGACAGGAACACTGAATAACTATTCCGAGCTTATTCTTTGTTTATTTGTATAGGGGGTTAATGTTTCTATGAATTTGGGATCTTATAACGAGTATAAGTATGTATTTTGTTAATCTTTAGGGATGTTATTCACTGGAAGGAAATGATGAATTGTTCTTAACGATAAAAATTGTCACTGATTATTATGTGCGTTGTTTACTTCAAAACATGTTATCTTTGATTGACATCAAAATTTTGTAGAGAAATATTTTTAGTTGTTTGATTTAGGAAATTAAAAGCTGACTTTGATGCTGTTACAATCACGGCAAAATAAGAAAACAACTATTTTTTAGACAGAGTTCGCTAATTGGCTCAAACGGCATTTTCAGCGTCAACTGACTTTTTTGGGGGCGGCGAGAAACTTAAAGGGTTCCTCAAGCCGTGTGAAACGAAGCGCGGTCAGAGGTTTTCTAGAGGGAACGATATCACGCACTAGTGCGTGTCCCCGTGCCCTACTAGATTCTCCGAGAGGTTCGGATCGGATCGGGGAAACAGCTTTGAGCATGAACTTACTAGCGGAGTAGTGTTATTCTTCTGGCGGGGCGGCATGTTTAAAAAAAACAATTTTCTAGACAATTCATCTTTAAGGTTTAAGAAACAGGTTCCGTTTAATAGTCACGAATTAAAATTATTTGCAAAACCGTTAAGTAGGTATTAGTCTATTATTATGTATGACTAATGGCGACTTCAACGAAGTAGCTCAGAGTGCCTACTACGAGAATCTTTCTTCTGTGCTACAAGTTGCATTTTCTATTCTGGTCATAAACGAGGGAGGGAAGTTGAAATTTTGCCCTTTAAATACAAATTTTTGTTAACGTGACCAAATGGTGACTCACTTACTCATCACTCACACTCTAACGTAAGTAGTTACACAATATATAATTTTACATATATTCAGTTCGATATTGATTAGTTCATTCCAAATCTCTATAAAATCATTATCATCACTCCAGTAACACAAGATACGTCACAAATATGCAGTGACATAGCAACAGTTTATGAAAAGCCTATGAGATACAATTGCGAACGGGTATTAAATGAATCACATACCTATGTACCTATTAAAGAGTCTGTGTCTAAAACACTGTATCCAAAACCGCACGGCACTATATTCTTAACCACATGTCCAAATTAAAACGTGTTGTTTCCACTGACAGACAAATTAGTGTGCTGATATCGATTACAAAGGACTGCAGCAGGTTTGGGCGCACCCAGCTCACATAAAAGACTCATATAAAGTACAAGCACAGGTACTTGATAAGATAAGGGAAAACGGGTCTAGATAAATTCGTAACAAATGATAGCCGCACACTGTACTTTGTTATCTACGTATATCTGTTTTTGCCAACGATTACAGAGATAGGCTCCAGATTGTCGAAGCCAAAGCGTATGCGATGAACTAATTCCGAATGTGGTACTAAAACTTCTATTTTTGACCTAATTAGAGAACTTAATTTATTTTATGAATTAGAAATCTATTAAAACTATTAAAACTATTAATTATATTAAAACTTTAAATGCTATATCATGAAATTATATTTGTAAACGTTTTTAGTTGCATGAAGAATAAAATAACTTTTGTAAGTGTTTGTATGTTTAGGAAAGGCATTTTTAAAACAGTGTTGCAACTGATTTCAACGATAATCAATAATGAGGCGAATCAGTCATTAAAAATAGAAATAATAACTTATATTCCACTCAAAAACAGCAGCAATCTGATGCAAAAATATCGACGAGGATGGGATTCGAACCCACGCGTGCAGAGCACATTGGATTAGCAGTCCAACGCCTTAACCACTCGGCCACCTCGTCGCATAGCTGCACTGGCCAATTTAACAATCATTTCAATGCGTTAACTTAAATGAAATATTTTCTACGTTCAAAATATCACATTTAAATAAAAAAGTTAATAATACGAAAAAATTTTGCACTATCATGAATAAATAATCACAAATGTATTAATACTCAAGTAAATAGTAATGTTTTGTTAATAAATTTTATTATCTGTTATTTGGGTAAAAAAAAGTTTCACATTATTTTGATAAACAAATTGGCACATAAAACTGAATCTTATATCGTTATAAATATTACTATATGTCGAACAGACTGCTAACGACATCTGTGAAGAGTTTTGAAAACAACGCGAAAGCAGGCGGCGTTGTAGTTCAAGCGTTTTCCACTGGATGTCTCTGCCACTCATAAAATACAAATTCGTGAAACTTGCATTACAATTATTTTAAGTTACGTGCCCTCAGATGTATTTATTATAAAATTATCCAGATATAATACCTACATACTACATCTGCACATTTACCTGCAAGAGTGAATTTAATTATAAATTCATTGCTACATTATTTAAGTAAGTATTCAACAATTTTATTCAACAATTTATTTTACGAAAAATCAAATTATTATTCAATGTATCAATGTATTATTACAATGTTTACATATGAAATAAGTTTGGTGTGATCGTGAATGGGGAAAAGCGCCGCGCGCCGCTCGGCTGGTTACCTAGCAACGCGCCCCTCAGTCTTCGTCTACAGTCTGACCCTGGAGGCACACTGGAGGGAGGTCGCTCATCCCTGAGATGCAAACACACACACATAGCACAACACGTTATAGGGACACGATTGATAACAATTTGGGTAATGGCACAGAATACGTAATGGTATACCAGTGTTAGAACCTAATTATTAAGTAATCTGTGCCAGTGTTCGACACTTTAATCCTACCCTAATGTTCTATAGAGTTTTGGTGGCCAAAATGTGTATTTGCCTACCTATTTATTTATTTATTTATAATTTATGTACACACAAACGAATAAGAAGGGAGAACATAGTAAGAATGGACAAGTACAAGGGCGCTGCTTATTTCACATTGAAATTTTATGTATTTTGGATTATCTATTAGATAGATCGATAGAAAATTATTTTATTGCAACGAAATACAAATTAACAATGTAGGTACTTACATTCGAATAATAAAAAAATACTTAGTTATAATTTGGCGGTCTTATCGCTTTACAGCGATTTCTTACAGACAACCAGATTTTAATTGAAATAATTCGGGATGACACCATACACCAAGCAAGCAGGTTTTCGGTATTAAATGGTTTCTGAAGACTAAAATCCGTTGCTGAACCGTAATTTTAATTATAAAAGTACAAAAAAGATTCTGTCGGTACAAATTCTGCTCCTAATGGAGCTGAAACGGTGACAGCTAATGCTTAACACCAGTAGTGCCTACTCTTTTATTCTAGGAACAATAAAAAGGCTTCGAGATTCAGTTGTAAAGTTCTAGGTGTATAAAAATCTTCGTGGTACCTACCAATAGGTAGGTGGTCTGTTTTTCACATTTGGATTTTCCATCAAATCTATTCTTTCCATACTTCATATGTAAGAATCAGACTACTAATGCCCGTTGAGACGTTTTGATGCACTGAGGCAAATAAATAAGAATGAATTTATTGTAAGTCAAAAATATTCTAAATCATTCTAACTTTAAAATAATCTTTATTTCCGTCTTTTTTTCTGTTTTTTCCTGTTTTAAAATGTTTTTGGAACTTTGAAATTCAAAATCAATTTTTAAATTTAAATAAATCTTATTGTTATTCTTTTGAGAATCATAATTTTGTTAAATATTTTACAGTTTTTTATCGTAAGGTTGTGTTTAGATAGATATTTGGTACATAAATTGAATAAATGTAATACTTAAAATATAAATCGCTCATTTTACCATCATTTTCTTTCACTATTGACTTACAAGGTAAAACTGTTAGGTTAGATAATAACGATTCCAATGTTATACTTACATATAGGTATAAATTATACGCCAAAAAGAACTTTCTTTTCATTTTTCGCTTTTAACAGACCGCCAATCAGACGTTATTTTTTGGTTTTTAAACAGATGAAGGATAATGACGGTACGGTACGGACGCTTTTTGTAATTTATGCAACGAAATATCGACATTGATGTAAAGTCGTAAGTACAAATGTTAGATTATAAACACCTGACCTAGGTACTTAATTGTAATTTTTTTAATTTATTTATCTATTCGCGGACAGACCTACTTTGAAATTAACTGACTTCTAAAATTTCTAGGTAGTTATTGAGGAATCTGTCGTTCGTAAAGTCTGATACCTCTGATACCTCTAACCTTAGAATAATATATAATAATAAAATCATACTTATGCCTCTAACTGCCATCCACGTAAATAGGTAGGTACCTACCTATTTACGTGGATAGCACACAAGCAACAAGCACAAACTACGAAAATATTGAATAAGTTGAGTAGATGCACGTAATCTCTTATTAAATTCCATAAAATTATAGTATATTAATATAGGTAAACATAAAAAGAGCGAGCTGAAACTTCAGTTGAAAAGATTTTATTTGTTTTAGGTTTATTCAATTCCAACTTTCTCGTAAGTTAAATGCACGGCTAAAAGGAACGGGAGCGCACACATGAAATGAAAATAGACGAATAAAAAGCTTAGCTTGCGTCTGAACGGTTCTATCCGCTTGATTTTATTAATTAAGCTGCGACGGCTGGCTCAGCGGCCAGTCTAGACTAGTTCTTAGTTTGATTGGATTCTGCAGCACATTTAAATGATTCGTGTTGTGCTGCCGATAAAAAGTTAGAGAAAAAAAAAACTCTCCTTCGTGAAGATAAATATCTTCACTCCCAAAATCAAATAGGAAAATCTGAGTTGGTGATATATTCTGTAGTTTAGTTCAAACCAATTTTAGTTTGTTACAATTTGAATTTTGAATAGCTGTTTTTCTGGAGAGAGTTTGCCGATTGCCTTAGGCTGTATTTTCAGCGACTAACTTTTTTGGGGGCGACGAAAAACTTGAAGGGTTCCTCAAGCCGTGTGAAACGAAACACCGCCAGAGGTTTTCTACAGGGAATGGCATCAAGCAGTAGTGTGCGTCCCCGTTCATTACTAGATTCTTCGAGGGGTTCGTATCTGATCGGGGAATAAGCTACTGCCATCAATAAGACGTGCTTGTGAAAGTATATAATTAGGTACTTATTAAAGATATATTGATTTAAAAAACAAAAATTTTAGTATTTTGTTGCGGTGACCATTACCTGTCAGGACGTCATTGATGTTTTAGCTACTTGCAAACCGAAATAACCTTCACCGAGACCAAGACCTGCTTATAAACTGCACCTATGCTTATGAAAAAGTAATATCGCCACAATTAAAGTGCACCTTCCTATTATCAAATGCGAGTTTTTTTGCCACTAAGCCAACAGGGTTTAGCGTTTTTTGAAATAAAAAACATTAAAAATCATTTGCTTTAAATAATTTAAAAGCAACTGCTAAAACAGTGAGCTTGAAACGGCACGGTCGGCCGTACCAGCATTTTTTTATTGCGAACAATTTTTTTTAGAAAGGGGTTGGAAAAAATCAGAAACAGGATTTGCACGTATCGGATACAGTAACGTTAACCTAATTGGCAGAGTACCCGATTTACAGAAAGTCGAATCCCGCACGTGTATTCATTATTTCAACTTTTTTCGTGAGGTTTAAATCTGTTGTAAAGGTCACAATGCTTCCGAACAGTAGGTACCTACCTACTCTGTAAATTAAACTACTTAAAACTAAACTCATAAAAACTATATCTCTTCATTAGGGTTCCGTAGCCAAATGGCAAAAAACGGAACCCTTATGGATTCGTCATGTCTGTCTGTCTGTCTGTCCGTTCGTCCGTATGTCACAGCCACTTTTTTCCGAAACTATAAGAACTATACTGTTGAAACTTGGTAAGTATATGTATTCTGTGAACCGCATTAAGATTTTCACTCAAAAATAGAAAAAAAACAATAAATTTTGGGGGTTCCCCATACTTAGAACTGAAACTCAAAATTTTTTTTTCATCAAACCCATACGTTTATGGTATCTATGGATAGGTCTTTAAAAATGATATTGAGGTTTTTAATATAATTTTTTTCTAAACTGAATAGTTTACGCAAGAGACACTTCCAAAGTGGTAAAATGTGTGTCCCCCCCTGTAACTTTTAAAATAAGAGAATGATAAAACTAAAAAAATATATGATGTACATTAGCATGCAAACTTCCACCGGAAATTGATTTGAACGAGATCTAGTAAGTAGTTTTTTTTTAATACGTCATAAAGTACAGAACTCTTCGTACGCGAATCCGACTCGCACTTGGCCGGTTTTATATATAAATCTTCTGAGCGGTGTGTATGTTATTGAACTCCTTCTAAACGGCTGGACCGAATTGGATGAAATTTTCTGTGTGTGTTCAAGTGGATTCGAGAATGGTTTAGATTTACAATTGGACCCGGTAGGTGGCGCTGCTATACGGGTCCATCATAGGATACGGGTGTTCTTAGCGGACGAATTATTTGTTTGTTTTGTTGTCATGGAAACTGTCAAAGCGGTACGAAGTCCGCCGGTCAGCTAGTCTATAAATTAAAAAACCATCTCTAGCAGCATTGAAGGCTTATTTGCTGTCTCAAGTAGCTGCTAGCTCGGGGTACTCCTTTTACTTATTAATGATTTATTTTGAAATGAGGGGAAATACTATTGAGTCATATGTAATTCATTTAAGATTTATAATTTTACAGCTCTATATGGTTCACACGAAAATCAAAAACAAAACAACAATAAAGAACGTTGCTCTAAATTCAAATTACACCATGATAAATCTAATAAATTAATGGACATGGAGTTTAGTATTCGGAAATGCGTTGATTCTCAAGAGACATTAGGAAAATAGAAGCTTGGTACCTTGGTATTTCTGCCGCCAAGCCGCATTCTTTTGCATGGCTGTGTTCCAGTTTCAATAGGTAGTTCTTGTGAGACTACAAGACATAGAAATATCGCGTGCATGATACTCTTGTTTGCTGTGGTGGCCGCTTCTTCGTCTTCTTGTTCTTCTGGTGGCGGCTTCCATCAGGCAGGACGTATGTCCGTTTGCCGGCTCAGTTACATAAAAACACCGAATTGTGTATTTCAAACATTTTAATACATTTTTTAAACATTATATTTTGATTGCAAATCATCGAAGCTTACAATCATTCTTCGATCATTAATGTACCTAGATAAAGAATCCGGAACAAAACTGCATCTCGAAAGTGATATATATATATACTGTCATCCATGTCATCATTTCTGGACGCTGTTGATACGTGATCAAAGCACTGAGAGCACCTTACCTCGAAAATGCCAGTGCTTACAGTACAAAAATGGCGACGATTTATGACATCATATATTTCCCTAGGGTACTGCAGCATTATACCTACTGTCAATCCCTAACGGAACAAATTTGTCACCAGTAAGAGCACTGGACAGTGCTCGCAGTGTATATCGGAACATACCCCCTGTTTGCTCATACCTATACATTTAAATTTCGAATAACAAAATCTGAAAAAAAAAACTTACTGTTGCAACATATTAATATTTACTGTCATTCGCCACAAACGTCATTGTGGGTGCCAAAATCGCCTACCGTTTTTCAAGCGCTCATCGGGAATCTGTACATTACTGATCGAGGCATAAATTTTGAATCTTTATAGGCTATGTATCTAACTATGTGTTCTATGTGTTCTGTTTGATAAAGCAAAATTAAATAATTAGATCAATTTGGATCATTACCTGTAATCCAATTAGCAAGCCAACAGTATCATTAAGCTTCAAGGAGCTCCGCTGAACTTATACGGTATATTGAACTGTGGTAATAATATTCACATTTCCCGAGGAAGCCTTACAAACGCGGGTCTTAACTTGCAAATGGCCGGATTGGCGGCGAAGACATCGCAAGGTCTTCAGTTCCGGTGATTCTAACTACTTCTAGCCTCTCTTATTACCACCGATTTCAATTTACATTTCTTTGACTTCATATTCTGTGTCGTTTTGTCTTTGGCGTTTGGTTCAAAAAAACTTTAACCTAAACTACTTCTTACACTTAAATTATATGTATATATTTATATCTTTTACATCTTTTACAAATCTACTTGGTTTGTGTTTTGTTTTTCACGTTGGTAACGTTTTTATAAGGTTACGTAAAAATTAAACGCGAGTAGATTTGTAAAATGTATTTCATTTCAACATGTAGTAGTGTTCGCGTAAACTTTAGAAACAACTTTTGTTGTTAGCATGATACCTTAATCGATATTCTTACCTATAATAATATCGAAAAAGCATTGCAACCACATCATTGATAAATAGGATAAACAGAAGTCAAGAGTCCATGGTCTGTTAAGTATTATTAATGAATTTATATTATAGTTAATAATTAAAGCAAAAATTTATAAATAAGATATATTTTTTAAATAATTTGAGATATTAAGAGATATAGACATGTTTATTGAGTCTCTACTGGCGATGGCAGATAGACTTACCAGATTTAGTGCGTGTCAAAGTTTGGTCGGTTGAGCAATTTGAAGGTATTCATCTAAAAGTGTTCAAGCGCACGGGAGGTGTTGGAGGGCCCTTCTTACACGGCACATTGTGGGAGGCTGTAAAGGATGTCCTCAATGGTTGGAATACGGGAATAGCTGGTCTATTATAATTTTAAACATTTGCTCAGGTTTTCTGAGTCCTATGTCCGTATTTAGTAAAGCACACTAGGTATTGAGTAACTCCGGATTGGGTTACAACCAGGAGATACTCGTATATAATATAATATTATATGCTTCTGTCTTCATGATATCCAAACACTAATCTACTTTAATCCATATATCTAGTCACTCGCTTGTTGTAGAATACGGAAATGAAATAATAAACTCGATCTAATGTAACCATTTGATAACATTTTGTGTAGTTTTAATCTGATTATGAAGAAGAAGATAATTATATAACTACATTTTTTTTTGTATTTGTGTGTAGGTATATATATGCACAGTATGTTTGTGAATTAATATACCAAAACAAGTCTCAGAAAATAGCAGATTACAGGCCAGAGTTCTTTTATTTTGTGTTAGTGTATCCCCGTGTCTAATTGGTTCGCCGAAAAGTATTAATACCTCAGTCAGGATATTTCAGTATCAAGTCTTTCGCCAATTAACCTTTCTTACTTTGTGTTTGAACTTACTCTGTCCGTCTTTGCTGAACTACAGACAGGGGTGTAGGAATACTCAGCGAAGCTACTGTTGCAGATAGGAAGTAACGGACTTTTTGAGCTAAAAATAAAACAAATTATTTGCGCTTAAGCGTTGCGCTGAAACTCGGTAATCGTTTGTGATGTAGAAAACTGTCTTGTTAAAGTCTCTTTTCTTGTAGGGAATGTAAAGTTATTAAATTTGTTATAAAAAATATAAAAGTGCATAGCATTAAATATTATAACTGTCACCTTGCACCAGAAAAGTATTCGACAAACTCTTGTCTATTATATGATTGCAGCTAAATTATATGATATTTCATAGGCGAAAAAATATGGCGACAACTTGTCCAATCAATCGCAATTCATATTCTAGTTTTATGGGATAACAAATTTGCTAGATAATCAAATATTCTAGCCTTATTCTATTGACATTCAGATCAACGGACTCAACCGTCTGAAAGGCTTTGTGAAGGCTCTTTGCGCCTGTTGAACTTTCACTTGACATGAGTTTGAACGTTTGAACTTTAAGGGTTGTAAGGTAAGTGAGTCCAAACATAAAGTTACGTTACGTTGTTTAACATCTCACCGGTAATAATCTATATATGAATATATATAAAAACGTCAAGAATACCCTACGCTATGAAATTTGTTTAGGCACATACCGTTCTTGATTGTTCAGTGTAAAATAGTTATTGGTGACTTTGAATACGAGATACGTTATTGATATCATCATCATCTTCATTATCATCATCACCGGCTCATTTTTATGTCCACTCTGCTGTGGCAAGAGCCCTCCCTATGGATGGATAGGGAGAACAGGCCATAAACCAACACCACAGATAAGTGAGACAACACGTGGTCCCAGTGCGGATTGGTGAATTGATATCATAGTGGTAGAGAAATTATCACCAGTTCAAAAATTGCACCTCTGTCGCTCCATTGTTACTGAGCAGAATTAAACGAATAGTAGAGATGAGAGTGAGAGTAACGGACCCCGAAAATGGGATAACCTCGTTACGAACAACGGTGCGTGGACCCCGCCAGCGGCGACGACCTTGTGACCGGCCGCCCGCCCGGGCGTCGAACGAATGACAACCAGCGCGGCGGGGTTGACGCACCGACCGGGGTGGCCACCTTTGAATAAAATATAATATTTTTCATTATATAGGTACAATTTAAAATTTTATAGAAAAACAATAAAATAAAATAAAATAAATGATAGTAAAATACGATTTATTTTATTTTATTGGTTATAGGCAGGCATTTGACCACAGCTCACCTGATGTTAAGTGACGGAGCGGTCGAGGATGGAACATGCCTGCCTAGAAATAGCCTATTCACTCTGGCCTTGAAGAGGTCCAAATTATACCTTTCAGGGAACAAGCTTTTTTATTTTGTTTTCTTTATTATTTGAATGGGCAAATAACTCCGCAACAAGTGATGCAAAAGCGGAGTCTAGAACTCCAGATGCGAGCTAGCGGAGCAGGACTGTGCTTCACTAGCCGTCTTCTTCTTGCCGACTCGCAAGTTGCTTCTTCACCACCTCGTATAACGTAAAACACGTTGCCGGAAGAGCTTTCCACTTTTTTATGTAACTGAACCAGCAAACGAGCGTAGAGCGCACCTGAAGAAAAACGGCCACCGCAGCCCATAGACGCATGTTACACCTGCAATAGGAAAAAAATGTTCCTTAAAAATTGTAGCTACTAAGTACTTAAAAAAATATCTAATCGCTTATGTGGTTCGTGGTAGAGCACTTGTCTGAACCTCCAAAACACAAAGATGGTTCTGATTTCTGAAATAGTTGGTTGCCCTGTCGCCGTCGCCTCGTCTCTAGCCTGTCGTTCTAAGTAAAAACTTTTCAATGCAACTTTCTGACGCCAAAGTGACTTTAAGTAAGAAAGATCAAAGACCATAGGTACTTATTTGAATCAAAACTTTTTTATCAATTTCAGTCATGAGGATTTATTATAACTCAGAATAATAATTGGGATTTATTAGATAATAAGTGACGTGTGTTTGTTTCCCAAAGTATTTTCCAAGTCCAGTTATTTATAAAATCTATAACGAAACTAAATTAATGTTATAAATTAATTAAATTAATGTTATAAATTAATTAAATTAATGTTATAAATTAAGATACAAATAAGTCGTATCTTTATAGCTAAGTCTTTCGTTCGAGATGTAAAAATGAGTTTTAATTTTTTTTTTGTTATTTGAAGTGGTTTTTAGAGACTTTGTTTTGTTATTCTTCTTTTTTTACACTTTGTTCCTTTTTATCTTGTTTTTAAATTTTTCCTGCCAGTGGTATCTGGCACCCTTCACACCGAATTAAACAATAACCCCCTTATTCATAAAAACTATTAAATATATAAAAGCATTATTTAGTTAAATATTGTTTTGTCAACGTCACACAAACGTCATTTTGAATTTAAGAAAAAGAGACAAAACAATGATTAACTAAATTTTGCTTAAATAGTTTTTATGAATAAGGGAGTTAGCGTCTTATAAATAAACAAAGGAAAGTTTCGAATAGTTATTCCGTGTTTTGTTTCTTTTACTCTAACTTGACTATTCCAACCTAATTCTTTGTTTATTTGTAAAGCACTTAAAATATAAACTTATATACAATTTTTAAGTTTACGCTTTGACCGAATTGTTTACGACTTACACGAACGCACTAACCTTACGTCCATTTTCTATTTTTATTTTAAAAATTTAAAAACGCAGAGCTTTATTTTTACCATCTTCTACAAGTGTGTTACAGAAAATAACCATACTTAACCACATCTAGTTACTTCGCCGCTGTAAGACTGAAAGGCACACTTGACTTTACTATTAAAACATTATACAGTTTCAAAATAATGTATCACAATTAAAAATAATTTCCCCATTCACATGCAGACATCATGCATCATGCGTGTCTTTACTAGATTATCCGAGGAGATTAGCCTCGGATAATCTAGTAAAGACACGCATGATGCATGATGTCTGCATTATGCCAGACCCTAAAACCTCCGTTTTTTTGAAAAGGAGGCAGACGAGCAGGCGGGTCACCTGATGGAAACTAATCGCCGCCGCCCATGGACATCCGCAAAACCAAAGTAATCGCAGATCCGTTGCCGGCCTTGAGGAAGGAGTTGGATCTTGAGGAGGAAGTAGGAATTGGGAAGGAGGAGGGGTGAGAGTTGGGCCGGTACATTCACTCACCAGACGAAACACAACAGCAACGAGTGCCATTGTTTCACGCCGATATTCTGTGAGAGGGTGGTATAACGCCGGGCGAGCCAGCCCATGTCGTGCTGCAACGCAGCGTGGCTCTACCTCTCAGACAGTGTCACTCGTTTAGCACCACCCAGGGGTCACGTGTAGGGTCTCAATGGTAAACCTACGGACGCGAGTAACTTTAAACCTCCGTAGAATTGTACGGTCACTACGGCTTTAGGTATAGATGCCTGCACAATAACCATTCCTAAACTGTAAAATTTCTTCAATAAATAATCAACCGTATGTCATGTTCATTAAGTTCAAAGTCTATCGAGGAAATTTGACAGTTTGTGGTAGTCTAATGTTCAGGTGGGTTACTCTTGAAACACAATTGCAATAATCAATTTCCAATCACAAATCTAAAAAATTCAAATGGCACTCTTAAAAGCGATAATAGCGCTACATTGGAATTAAATTGCGTGGAAATTAAGTGAACAAATTATTATCGACATGGGGCGTTCCGAAATTGCGAAACTTATCCCAATATTGATACATATTAATCGCATTGGAATTGTATTGAGATTGAGTTTGCGTCAAGAGTAACCTACCAGGCGTGTGTACCATAAGTATCGCACCAAAACCCGATTACACTGTGGAGGCTCTAGGCGACCGACCGTTTGATCAAATAACCTAAAAAACCATGAAACTGGAAAATAATATGTGCCTACCTAACCTAAGTATTATGAACTATTACCAGTAATAACATAATGAATTCATAATGAATAATCATCAATTTTAACCGCCTCTGTGGTCTAGTGGCTAAGACGGTAGTCTTAACCGAACCCGGGTCTTAACCGGTAGGTTTAGACCCGGGTTCGATTCCCAGCGGGGGGTACATCTTTGTGTACTCGGTTTGGTTGGTGGTAGGGCTTGTTTGTCCGCCTGGCTACCACTATCTTATCTAAATATGTCGCCATAGCATCAATGTTTGTAGCATTGTTGTGTTCCGGCAGCTAGAGATAAGATAGCCAGTGCGTCACTAGTTGAGGATCCCGGGTGAAGTGCTCTTCCATCATTGACCTTATCATCACTTAACATCAAGTGAGATCAAGGCACTACCCTTACCCGCAAAATATTTAAAATAAAACATCAATATCATCATTATCATCATCATCATCAGAATCATTCATAAGACATAAAATTCATAATGAATTCATTATGTCATTATGTCACCATCATTAGCTCGTTTTATGTCCCCTCTATAAGGCATCGGTACGAGCCATAAACCACCACAAGGGTCCATTACGGATTGGTGGTAAAGCCGGAACTAACGGCTTCACGTGCCTTCATAAGCACGTAGGAGCTCGAGATGATTTTTGGTAACCCATCCGATGACCGGCCTTTGCGATAGTTGCTTAACTTAGCAATCGCAGACCGGGCGCGATAACAACTGCGACATCGTGCTTCTCGATGACGAATATGTGCCATATGTGAGTTACTAGACAGCATGGTAAATATATACTTTTTTAAAACATTCATTTTGATTATCAACTTAACTCACACTTATGTTTTTAGGCATAATAGTAGGATAACTTTAATATCCTTCCAAGAGACGCGTTGTAGGCGGATGAAAAAATGTAAGTATGTTTTGTATTTTAAGGGAAATTTAATCCTAGGGGACGCGAGGCGACGAGCAACTCAGTTGTTTTTATCATACGCCAACCGAGTGCTTTTTATAAATATTGCTATTCTATATTTATAAACCTGGGCACGTAAGTAATAAAATAAATTATACCTACTAGTTAGCCATAATAATTTTCATTTACAACAAGGAAAATCTGTTCAAATTACTTCATCTAACACTAGCTGAATCGGCGGACTTTGTACTGCATTTCTTTTCTTTTTAATATAGCCTATATTACTCAGCGCTAATGTAGCATTCTAATGGTGAAAGAATTTTTTAAATTGGTCCAGTAGTTTTTGAGTTTATTCGTTGCAAACATACATACATACCTACATACAAAAATACAAAGCTTTCCTCTTTATAATATTAGTATAGATGAATCAATATACTTTTAAAGGAATGCACCTATAACGATATTTCTTTTTAAGAAACATTTGTAAATCAAAGACTTCACTAAAGCTTGACTAATAAGATTAGCGAGAAAGAAATTCTGTCTTTAAAAAGAAAAAGTCGGTAAACAAAAGAATAATGTTTCTGAATGAATACACATTATGACGTTACGTGACGATAAATTAAATTCAGTCCCAATCATGTAACAGTGCGCAGAGTTCAACGACCCTAGTTTTCCCTCCTCGTTTCATTTATAGGCGAGTATTCGTCTGCGCGTAAACATTTTCCGAGTATCGCACACCCCTCTTTATGGAGCGAAAATAGTCATACAACAGAGACGATGTTTAGTTCCGTTGTGCTTAGATTTTATATTGGATTGGAAAGAATTACGGTCATATTTATTTGCTCTTTGTCGCCTCGGTGAACGAGAGATAAAAAGTTCGGCCAGCTAACGTGAGATCCTGGGTTCAATTTTCGTGTCGGGAAACGTGTTCCGAATTTTTCGACGCTTTTGATTGCAATCAAGCCCCAACTTGGCAAGCATGGTGATTAAAGCAACCACCTATCAATATTGTAGCGATGACTTGGTTTCAATTATGGAAGCCTTTGTCTAGCAGTGCGAGTTCATAGGATGCCTAAACTATTTTATTTACTGTTTTTTTGCAATAAAAAAACAATAATATTATGTCGAACTTTCTCAAAGGTCTTCATTTCAACACTTTTCCTTTGTTAAAATTAATTATACTTTTTAAATTGTAAAGCAGATTTGTTTTTACATTCCCAATCAGAATAGTATTTTATTGAATTTTCAATAAACTTAAAAAGAATGAAGTACGAGAAAAACGTGTCCTCTTGATTGACATGTAATTACCTAATCAAAACACTTACTATTGTAATTTCACTTAACGTACCAGTCACAAGTTACAAGGTAGGTACTCATATCGTATTTCACATATGTGTTTACTTATATCTACAAGAATAAGATTAATGAAACAAAAACCACCCCCTTTATTGCAAGAACCGTCAACTTTTCAGCCTGAATTTCTGTCGTGGTTGAATTATGAAGGAGTTACGGCCCTGTGCTGTGAGGGTGGTTGAATCGTTGTTCGCCCTTTTTTATTCGTCGAGACGACGGCCCTCAGGAGGTGTAGCGGCTGCCCGAGGCCTTTGATAACTCATGAAAAATGCAACCTCTCTCGACAATATCTGCTGACTATCTGCCGGGCGCTTGCTGCTTCAAGTTGCGAACTCTGATAACGAGACTTACCTTCTTTGTCTGCAAATGAAGGTGAGGTGAGTTGTGTATGTACTTTTTGAGTGTTATTGGTTGGCGCTCTACGACGGAAGGCGTCTTGTATGTATTAAGCCCAAACCTAAAGATAAATGTAGGTCTAAACAATGTGACGGTTCCTTTTGTAATAGAACGATAGATTTATAGTCAATTTTAATTTAAAATTAACCTAATTTAGCACCCAATTAAAACTAAACATTTTTAAGAAGCAACAAGTGTGAAGCAAAGAAACTAAAATAATAACGTTTCTTGAATTTGAATACTTAAGTAGTTTTACCAGGCAGACGCGTTGTTGTCGTACGTTGTATACTCTGTTATATTTCGAAGAGTCTTTTAAATCTTGTATAGTAATTAAACGCAATAACTGCACATAAATAACCATAAATAAATGTGAAATGCACGTTTCAGTGATTTTATTGCTACTCGCATTCTAGACGCGAGAATGAACTGACTTTTTATGCAGCGACGTCGGCTAGTGGACAATGCAAATACACAGTTCGTTCGCAAATGTTAATTTCATTCGTATTTATGGAAATAGGAAACATTTGGAGTACTTTCTTTCATGTGCGTGGCTGTTATACACTTATACAGTTGGTGCCTAATAAAATAGTACAATCTCCGCGCCCAATGGAGATAGCGCAGATATATTACCCTCATATCTTCTGCGAGCCAGTAAATTGATGGGAAAATGTTGTTGATCCCTCGCACGGAATAAATGCTGTAATACATATTTCATGGGCGTTATATATCATAAGAATTCTGTCTTGAGAAGGCGTCTCTCCAGATTTTGATACTTACATAGAAGCTTTTCTTTTATTTCTTTAGTAGTATATACCACATCTAAAATCATCTCTATTTCGCCAGAAATTCTTAACTACTGATGAACTGGCTGTCATATCTTTAGCTATCGGAACGCACTAACATTTTTATTGGTGACAGACTTAGATAATCTTATCTAAGTCTGTCATAGCTGGTCAAAACCCTACCACTACCTCTCCATCTTTACTTACTTTTTATAAAAATTTAGGTGATAAATCAAGATGATAATGTTAGCTAACAAGTTCACGTCGTGCACAATTTCTTATTCATTCGAAGTTATTACTTGTTCTCGAATTATAAATCAAACAGAAAGCACTTCTCAAATCTCTGAAGAGTTAACATACTTACGTTTTTTTAAGTCTCTTAGCAATAATACACGAAAGTCTCAACGGAGGTGGATTGGGAGACACTTGAGTCCTTTACGGCATTAGGAAACTCGATTAAACGATAGCAAATGATGGGATTTAATAAAATTATCAAAGAAATCTTCAAATATAAAGGCTGAGAAAGTTTTTGTACTTTATGCATCTATTCAACAATTTGACAATTACTCGTATGTAATCAGGGTAACCCTGAAGAGTTGGAAGAGGAAGAAATGGCGACTTTTTTGCCATGAAGGCACATACTTGTGTTTTCTTGGCATTCAACTCAACCAGATTATTGGAGTCCTAATTAGATATGAGGTCCAATATCCAATTGAGCTCAAAACAAGATTCACTCGATTCACTTCTTCTTCGACTCGCCGTGCCGCTGGGTGACCGTTATATCCCCCATGCTGTCATCGTGCTATCATCTGCATATATAGCAATGAATGTTTTCAAGTGGAAGCATATCATTAATATGCAGAAGGAACTGCGTTTGGATTGAATAAGACATAGAATAATGTATACGATATTAAAGGAATTACTCTGCAAACTGAAAGAAATTAAAACAGTATTGTTCTAGTAGACATTATAATAGATTTTAGATTACATCCACAGGTTACACGAGAAGGCGACTTTACTTACATTCCACATATCTGTCCAGTGTCCAGTTGCCCTGCGGATTTTGGTTCAACCAGACACTTGCATCAAACATGGTTTCTCTGCTAGTTATCCAGACAACTAGCAAAGCCACGACTATCAGGAATGTGAGCAAAACCTCCAACGAAACCATCAATGGACCTCTTTCTCCTCGCGAGAAGGAAAGTATATACGAGTAAAAAAACATTCCATAAAACCATCATGAGTCCTAAAACAAGTGCGGATCTGTCGAACGAAGGCGCCCGCCCGCCAATGCAACCAAATTATATCCGTATTTATAGAGTCTGAATATACACGTTTCATTGGGTTCACCTACACCTTCGTAGCTATAACGAATACAAAACAAAATTATACAGCAAAAGACGCACGAATTCGAGACAAATTATGGAGACACGATGTAACCTGTCAATGTGGAGGTGACATTCGTATTCTTTCTTAAGACTCGTGTCCTCGCACGAGTACGCAAAATGGCTGTGGACGTGTCAGATACGTCGGCAACCCCTAACGAAATCATTTACGGGTGAGCGCTGACTGTCGGGATTTCTATGCAAATTAGTTTACCAGAACGGGACGTGATTGGTGCCGAACCGACGGCAACTCTGTAGCTTTCACACTCAATAAACATTTCGGAATGGTGTGGGGATTGTTTAAGTGCACCGTACTAGTTGGAGCAGATAAGCTTTTTCCCATTTGAAAAGGTCTGATTTGTAGACCCCGCTAACGTACCTACGCTTAACTCTAAACCCGTTTTTAAACAAAATATTTTTTTCACATTAAGGCCAAGAATGAATATAAAATAGTAAGTAGTTTTTAAATGCTTTGTTATGTTAGCAATTTCAATTATTTTTGCATTTCGTTGATTTCAGAGAACTGTAAGTCGAATTTTGAACGGTTGATAAATTTAAATAAACATTTTGTGCTTGACATTATGGAGTCGGTTAATTGACATTACATTTTAAATGTAACACATTATTATTGAAGGGAAATACTTTTTACGAATTAAGTTTAAATAATATAATACATTATTAATATTGATTTAGTGTTACATTTCGAAGTCTAAGACGTTGACGTAGCGTTTGCGTAAACTCTGGAAAAAATAAGCGACACATTTATATTTCTTAACCCTAAGCCTTTGCGGAAGAGAATTAATCAATTAATAAAGGTAAGTTGTACATTTATTTCGCTGTGTAGCCTCGTTTCATTACTGCAGCCGTAAATAAGGCAAGATGTAAATCATGTCGTTGGAGCTGCGATCGGCGAGCGCTCTAATTGAAAATAAATTTCATCCGATTAGGGAAACGGCAGAAGCGCAATTTGCGTTTCCGCTTCTTCTATTTCGTGTTTATTGTTAAGATGATGGCAATCCCGGTTTAATTTATTCTGGAGCACATTTTTTGCGACCCAGTGCGGTCATATATTATGACCTACAGATTATAATTATGTCCACAACCATCATCAACGGTTTTATGCTGCTCGCATCCAGCGACTACCTACGTTCTTCACCAGATCGTTGGTCCACCTTGTTGAAGGCCTGCCTACACTGCGTCTTCTGGTGCGCGGTCGCCACTCGAGAACTGTTCCGTAGCCCGCAGTCATAATTTCTACAAGAGATGTCTACATTAGGTTGCGGATAATATTCATCACCATCATCACCTCATAAAGGTTCAGACTTTCCTACATAAGCAATAGCTACAAAGGCACATTTGGAAATTGGACCTTAACCTACCACGCTGGCTCTATTCGGGTTCATTGGTAAGGAAATTCTAAAACCATCAATAATTTGACAATAATAAACGTCATAATAGCGTTTTCATTTCAATTCACTGGAAAAGTGAACAATGGGTGTAGTAATAAATCTGCATAATGTACCCACATTACTGCTACACAACAGGCATTGTGTACAATGACAGGGATCATAGTCGTATAGTCGTAGTGAATTGAACAAAGCCCGGGGCTGTTTGACCTGACTCAGATATTCCGGTTCGGAACGGCGCGATCGAAACTGTGCTAACAGATTTCATTTCACATGAAAGCTTGCCGTTTTGTTTCGAAAAATGCAGCGCCGGACGTCGCCGCCCGGCTGCCATCAGTGCCGGTGTATCGGAACGGACTCTTTGGAACGGTTCGTTAAAATGTAGATTAATAGGTCACGTTATTGAAGTAGGTTTCATTCAATGCAGATGTTTGCTGCAACTGGCCCAATTTTGTGTTTTTTTAAGTTCTTTTAAGCACTACCGTAGCCCATGGACGCTTCAGGGTCTTTATGAGATCAAGGGTTATCTTCCACATTCAGAAAAAAACTTCAAGTGTTTATGCCTGTAAAGTTCTTTCCCTGAAGACTTACCTTTATACTTTGTAATTTTACTGAATCCAAAACCCGTCATGCCGAAACACAGAACAATACTGAAATATTTTCTTCTTTAGCTAATCTTCCATCTGTCAGCAATTCTCTTGTCATGAAAGTACGATTATTATATAAATAATTAAAAATTATATAAATTTTGCTTTCTTAAGCTAAGGCTATTGCTTACCGCGTCCGTGTTGGTAAAACTCCATTAGTAGGCGCGCTACACGCTAAGTGCATCAATACAGTCCGGCACCAAGTTAATATTTAACGCGGTTCGGGAAACCCCTGGGACAGGCCTAATGTCATGCCGTGGGAGTCCCCACCTGTCCTGGAAAACATGCATTATTATAAGGTAACAAGGCCTCCATTTTAATCTTTTGAAAACGCCACAATCGTATGAAATAGCATCGTGTGTAACTGCCGTACTCAGAGACGTCAACTAACATTATCTAATGGATAATGATTACTTAGAACCTAAAATTTTCTATTGTAAAATAGTCTATAACAGTGACATTATAAGCACATTTTCGACTGAGCAATTTTGAGTGCTAAGTACCTAATCATTAATGATAATTGACGTCTATGAGTGCGGCAGTTAGTGTAGTAACTAAAAGATTAAAATATAAATTAAAATTGTATAAAACACATCGTTCTTAAGCATAAGGTCTGGTGTTCCATATCCAGCTGAAGTGTGTAAAATACTTATACTCTTCTGTGGGCCTGCTTGGTTTGGGTATGATAGAAAGAGCCAGTGCCGGATTAACCTAAAGGCAAACAAGTGCGAGTCGGACTCGCGCACGACGTACGTACTTTATGACGTATTAAAAAAAAACTACTCACTAGATCTCGTTCAAACCAATTTTCGATAGAAGTTTGCATGGTAATGTACATCATATATTTTTTTAGTTTTATCATTCTCTTATTTTAGAAGTAACAGGGGGGGGACACACATTTTACCACTTTGGAAGTGTCTCTCGCGTAAACTATTCATTTTAGAAAAAAATGATATTAGAAACCTCAATATCATTTTTGAAGACCTATCCATAGATACCTCACACGTACGGGTTTGATGAAAAAAAAATATTTTTTGAGTTTCAGTTCTAAGTATAGAGAACCCCCAAAATTTTTTTTTTTCTATTTTTGTGTGAAAATTTTAATGCGGTTCACAGAATACATCTACTTACCAAGTTTCAGCAGTATAGTTCTTATAATTTCGGAAAAAAGTGGCTGTGACATACGGACAGACAGACAGACAGACAGACATGACGAATCCATAATGGTTCCTTTTTTTGCCATTTGGCTACGGAACCCTAAAAAGGCCCGTGCCTATGGGCCCCACGATGTTTAGTGGCCCCTCGCCTCGGTCAGAGAAAAAAAAGTGGTTTTCCTACAATTTTCCAAAGAAGCAAAGTTCAAAATGGATTACGCCCAACATTTAAAGCTAGCTAAGCCTAGAAGGTAGGGGGCCCGAAACATGCTGTGCCTAGGCGCCTAGACATAGCTTAATCCGGCTCTGGGAAGAGCTTGTACTTTCTAGAAGGCGACGCCGCGCCAGCGACATTAGGAAACCAAAGGCTGAAAGAAGTAAACCTCTATAAAACACGAAAACAAATACGTGATCTTGAAAAACACGTGAGGTAAAAGCCTCTTTAAAAATCGAGAGCAACCCTGTTTAAGACATCTAGGAGGGATCGAAACTTCACCCTTTAGGTAGGGTAGAATCCATCGATATAGATCCCTTTAGGGGTTGCCCGCTGAAACTTGTATGGTGGAGTAAAGTAGAAGTTCCAAGTTTTGTTATCGTATTTTGACTCATGTTACATAAGAAAAAGTTATTTAATGTCATGAATTTCATACACTGATTAACAAATCAATTTAAAAAAATCTAATACATAGAAAATTTAAACTCTCCGTAAGTTAAATATGAATTATAGCCACCAAAGCTTACCTTTCGCTACGCTCAGTTCGTCGCAACAACATTCTCTTCAATGTTTCATTTCAGTGCAGATAAATGAGCGGGTGCGGGCTCTCGTCGGCCATCTGCCTCGGCTTTTTCATAGTGCCCTGTGCGCTTTCATCATTTCTGTGAGGTTTTATGGCAACTGCGCTTTCGAAAGCATTTTTTCCATTTCACTTGGTTGTCGGCGGAAAATAAAAATTATGATATATTTTTAATGGATCTGTGCGAGTGGGTTAGAGGCAATACAGCTTTGAAACTTGTTTGAATAGAAGTTTCAACTTGATTTTCTTTTTCGAGAGGCTTCTTCATCTTATGGGTCCTTAGAGAGCTCGAGCCTTTGATGAGTGTATGATGGAGTATGGATCCTCTATCCTGTTCATTTCATACTAGGGTAGGTACTTAGTGTATTGTTCGGTTGACATTACATGTAGAGTTGATAATAGTTAAGCCTCATGTTATAACAAACGGAAACACAAATTGAACAAAGAGCCATTCCATAAAGCCACCAAAGAGCACGCACTATCAAAGAGTACCGCAGTCCTACTAATTGAATAATATTAAATCTGTCCTACTAAGTAGTTGAATAATATTAAACTTGCCTGTGACATAACGTGTGCATGGAGTCAATATCATCATTATCATCATCATCAGCTCATTTTATGTCCTCACTGCTTGGCGAGCCTTCCCTATGGAAGGATAGGGAGAACGGGCCATAAACCACACGCGGGCCCAGTGCGGATTGGTGGTTGTTCATCATCATCATCATCATCATCATCATCAGCTAATTTTATGTCCCCACTGATGGGGCACGAGCCTTCCCTATGGATGGATAGGGAGAACGGGCCATAAACCACCACGCGGGCCCAGTGCGGATTGGTGTTTGTTAACGACTGCTAATGCAGCCGGGACCAACGGCTTAACGTGCCTTCCGAAGCACGGAGGAGTCAATATGGTAATATTTGATGATAATGATGATGATGATGATGATGATGATGATTGATCCGACCGATTTCATAGAATTGCATATAGGAATACGTAGGTACTCTTTGGTAGTTTTACCCTATCTTACAAGTCCGCGGAAGGAACTACAGTGAATGACTCATTAACATTAGCATATTAATACTGGCCGTAATACCATAGTAGAATGAAACAAGTAGGTCGACTCGGCCCCCGAACAAGCGATAATCACCTAAACTTGTAGGGCTGTCGCTTTTAATTAGAATGAGGTAGGTATCTACATATAAAATAAGAACATACTTAGAAATATGAATTCATGGATTTCAGAGAACCCCCGATCTACCTAAACGTAGTTTGTCAACTGTACAACACAACAACTTACAATAGGTAAGTAGATACGGTCAACAGCACATCACGGTAAACACTTGCAGTTCGATATTAGTACTTATGCCCACAACATAAGAGCGGTACAAAGTCCAAAGTGTTTCGTCTGACTGTTCCTAATTAGTCCCTTGTTTTCGCGGTAGGGTATACCGTGTAATCTAATAAATTAAACTTACAAATCCGTAGGTACATGTATTTACCTCTCTAATCCACGAAATCTGGAGCAGAACTTAATTCTTTCGGTATTAAATAACTGACACAAAATTGTGTAATTAGGTTAGGCAGGAGGTACTCAACTCACCGTTCTTGTTCGGTAGGTAAAGTAAAGAAAGAAAATTCTGGATGGACAAGCTGCTATTAAGACATCCATAAACACTGCAATATCTCTTGTTTTTTTTTGTAACCATCGTTGACCTCGACTTACGTTTAACAAATTATAATCTACGTGCGAGCGGCAGCGGCGCCGGCACAGCGACGAAACATGCAGGCGCGCGCGGCATTATGTACGGCTCAGTCGCGACTGGCGCAGCATTAGCAGCAATAAACTTTGTCAGTGTGTGCGTGCGACGATGCGTACGGACGGGTTGGATCGGCTGCGATCACATACAAGCCGCGCTCGGTGCGTATGTATGAAGATTACCTACTTGTTTCATTCTACTATGGTAAAACGTGTAGAGATAACTTTGCAATCGAATTGCCATAGATATTTAAAATAAACAATTATTCCATTAGACCTATTACTTAATGGCTAGTTCGTAATGCTACATAATATTTTTCTATTACTAAATGCTTACATAATAGTAATAGAAAAATAATAACTTTAATTAGACATAAGAATAAACATAATTTTCAGAAGACAGTGAGTATTAGGGAAAAATACGCATACGATACGGTTATTGCACGGGGGACATCCCGCGTAGCTCCGTGTCATAAGTCAGGGGTCGTCGTCACACGACGTCCTCGCGCGCTGCAGGTCATGGTGGCTCGCGGAACCAGCTCGCAGACCGCTGCAACTGATGCTCCGTAATCTCTCGTCTAATCCATTTACCATGGCACCTTCTGTATACGTGGTATACAGCATATATTCCGCCGATCAACAGGATAACACAAATGATCTGAAGAGTATGCGACGTTGTATGTGCGTGACTATATAACTGCTCCAACGAAACTTTATTTGCACCCGCGTTTTGGGCGATGATCACTTCTTGATTTCCTTTAGATTGTTCTTTGCCCATCTTGGAAATTTAACTTTTTACAGTTCACAGGTGTTAGCACGAACAAATCTCGTAACAAAGTCATGATTGTTTCGCCACAAGCCCGCGATAGTTTACACTAACTGCACCTTATACGGAATCGCGCAGCCCAGTCTCCGGTGGCAGGGTCGCCATGTAGAGATGTGGGTTCGTCGGGAATAAAGACAAGCGTCCTGTTTGACGTACTCATTTATTCTGCTCGTATTGTTGACACATTGGTTATATTACCATGCAAGATTATGTATTGGGATACTACAAACGCATCCATTACTAAAAAAATAATAAAAAAAAACTAAATAAATGCCTACCACTAACAAACAGTCTGGTCAAGAAATTTCAATGGTAGCATAAGTTTCGCTGTTGAAAAGTGCCCGGTTAAATGAGCTGGCGAGCTTGATTCCTGAAGGTATTGCGCAAAGTTGCTTGATTCAACTAACTAAGCCATCCAGTCCAATCTTGGAATACAACAAGCTCAGCTTCGTAAAAACTTGGACGTGTTGAAATCCCACCCTGTCGGGCCCAATGAGGTCGGGTTATATAAATTTAGTAATAACTAGCGACAGCTCGCGACTTCGTCCGGTATCAAATGTAGTTATATTCCGTGTTTCATTTGAGATGGCAATGGAAATTTGAAAAATTTATCTTAGCTCATGTGTACGCGTAAATAAGTAGCGTAACTGCCAAAACAAAAACAGTGAAACCAATTTGGTATATGCATAAGTCATATTCCTGTGTTTTGATTTGTATGTGTGATTAAACCAAATAAAAAAAATAGGTATATATGCATCTATCTTTGTTTGTATAATGTTGTGTGTATTATATACTTCTAATGAATAAGCTACAGATATTCTATTAGTTTGGCAACCCAAAGGGGCAATGTTGCCAGCATTCTTGGGACCGTTTCCATGAGCCCACAGTTGGAGGACATCTTTTATTTATAGGTCTTTAGTTTTTAATTTCTAATTATTTTTTCTCGGTTTTTTTTAAAAGTTAAGTTCTGTATTTAAGTTTGTTTAAAAATAATTCTATTTCTATTTCAAATTACAATTTTGTAGACTTTATAGTCGCGATTGTTCGCTCTTAAAACGTCCTCTGCCCACTTAGCCAAGTGGAGCGACAACGTACGCAGAGTCGCTGGCAGCCAGTTGGGCAAGAAGACCATCTCAATGGTCGAGTGTCTAAGCACTCGGCCCGATACTCGAAGGTCTCGGGTTCATTTCCCTCGGGCAAAGTGTGTTTCAGATTTTTCGATGCATAGCCCGGGTTTGTCATCACCAACTAGCGTTGCCAACTTTTTTAGACCATAATATAGTATTTTTGGATTCAGTATCCATAAAAATATAATAGATAGGGAATTAATTAAAACCATATAGTAAGTATATTAAAAATATTTATGATAAATACATATAAGCTATGATAATAAGGACGTGTTCCGTTTTAGATAATAGAGACTGATTTTAGGGACTTTGCTGATAAAATATAGTAGTTTCGCCTACTAAAATATATTTTTAAAATAATAGTAGTTAGACACCTAAAACAGTAGGATACTATATTATATATAAGGGTTGGCAACCTTATCACGAACCCGCATTTGAAAAGCGTGGTGATTAAGCATCCATTACATCATCAGTTGTAGCGATAACTTGATTTCAATGATGAAGGCCTTTGCCCAGCAGTGGGACGGCTATAGGCTGTTTACTTACATATACTTACCCGAGTCTTAATCTTTAAAAATGATATAGGTGGTTCTATATGGGTGTCAACTTCAAAGGTTGTATTTCAGTTATTGGTATTACAAGAGAAAAGCTCTGTTATGTTATTTAACTTCAATACGGGTTTTTAATAAATCACCTAAACGTTTCGCACCCTTAAGATCGCTATTTGATGTTTTCAATAATTCATTGTCCTACCAGTTACTTATGAAAATATCTCAACCAAATCAAAGTTCAATTAAGCGGCGGTTGTTCGTTCAGTGGTAGTAAGGCGGGAGTGACGAAGTTTTTATCAAGTTAAACTTGTTTAATTGGGTTGGGCGGGCGGGCTCGCGGCACCAACCAACTCGGAACTCGGGCGGAACACGAATCAACGACTTACCCGCGCCGTTTAATATCAAAGTACCGAGTAAACGGTGACAAACGGCGACACCAATATTTGCGGATAACTGTTTTATGAGAAAAAATAAAATGTTTTATAAACGTAGGTAATCGTTAGTCAACGATACGTATAAATGACGTTTATGTCAATCCCATACAATAATCATTCTATTTAATTTCTATTCTATTAGCGTTATGTCACTTGTTTAGGGAGCTGATGTGTTAAAACCACTCTTTTCGAGTAAAATGTTAAAAAATTTAATCTTCACACGTAAAATAGATAAACATTAGTCACAGTCGATTTTTTAAACACAACTTGAAATTATATGTGGTTTTTTTATGTCAATAAATGGTATCTAAGAAATGTTGACGTTTCTGTGACTTTTTTGAGTAAATAGTTTAAAAAAAATTATATGTTATCGACGAATCGAATAATAAAGTCTTCAATAAACATTAAAAATGGAGAGCATGCTTATTATGTTTAATTAAATTATTTTACTAAAAAAATAATCCCGGAAATAGTTTTTTTCTTCGTATAATCCTAGTACACATATTGTTCTATTTCATAGTAATTCCAAAGTCCGCATTAAAAAAATAATTTTAAACTGGCTTACAATATTTTATGTTCATAGTAAGTATATAAGTTTTTAATTCAAAATCATAATTTTTATATGCAGACGTTGGAATTGTTATGAAAAACATCGTGGTATATTTAATAGTTTAGTCTAAACAAATTTTTTAGTTTTTTCATTTATAGTTTTGACGTCAATACGTGCCTGTAAAAGCTTTTGTTGAATAAAATGATTTGACTGTTGACTTTTGAATACAAATGACATTCGTTATCATAGAATTACAATCACTAAAAAATATAGAGAAACAATTAAATGCCTACCCCCGACCCAGCCAGGAAGCGAACCTGGGTCTTCCGCAATCCGGGTGGCTGCACTGACCATTATGCTACCGGGAAGTCTGACGTAAGCTCTCAATTTTTCCACTACTTTAATTTTGACTGGTTTTTAGCGGGAATAGTGACATCTATCCAACGGTTAATGCAACCGATTTTTTTTTACTATATTTTATAATTATTTAATACAGCTTTAGTGCAGCAAATAGCACTTAAAAAAATTACAATCACTATCATAGAATTACAATACCATTCAGTTTTCAGCAAAAATTTTTTCGTAACTTATGCTATGATTTATTATAATTATTTAAGTAAATGCTTTTACATTTTACTAACGATAAAATAAGCTGAGCTTTCGCAAACGAAAACTCTAAATATTTTAAACAAAAGCTTTTCAGCGGGTCAACGCGGACTGAATTCAGAATGCAACGTATACAAAGCTCCTCTTTACCCGCCGTTCTGACAATAGGACTATCAACATTCTCAGCTGCTATTCCAAAAGCATTTTCCATGAAACAGAATTCAGTTTGCGGTTAAAACCGGCAGTATTTGATGGTATTCAAATGGCACATCTTAAACGATTTTTGAAAATATTATCTTATTATACCATACTTCTCATTTACTTATATTTAACATATATGTTAAGCTCAAAGAATGAAATCGCTCATTGAGCAAAAAAAGAGCTTACAGCGCCCCGTCGTCGTGGTCATTGTAAAATAACCAAAACGCAAAATCCGTGTTATGGCTTTTATAAAAACAGCCATGATGCGTTGTGGCAAACGCAGATGACGTTGACGTTCTGAGCTCCCTATTAAAAAAGGGCTTCTAAGAAAAAGGTTTTTGTTGTTTGTTATATCCTATCCTATCGTATCACTGACTTGACTTAGGTTTGTACCTAAATAAAAAATAAAAATAAATTAAAAATAAAATAAACTTGTGTATATTTTATTGTATGACCCTTTCATTGAAAGACACCCGTGCCAGCAGGGCACAATCTTCCATTTTAGATTACCATTCGAACCAGTTAAAGAAAACGAAAAGCCATCAAAAACATACTTGTAAAAAAAACCAAGTCTCGCAACTCAGTTCTTCTACCGTAAAAAGTTGTGAAATCCAAGTTTTAAATAAATAGGCCATCGCATGAAAACACAATGTATCTCACAAGTAATACATTATATTATATTAAATTAGATTGTTTAGTGCGATTGCCAAGTCACTTTATTTATTTAAAATTTGGATCTCACACCTTTTTAAGGTAGAAGAACTGAGTTGCGAGATTTGGTTTTTTTTTACAAGTATGTTTTTGATAGCATCTCATTTCTTTTTGTAGATATAGATAGCCCTATTTTTTTCCGTTCCGGTACCTCCTTCTACTTCTTGAATACCAACAACGGATTTTCTTAAAGCCCACTCTCTGTCTTATGACTTTTCACTGCAAATGTAACTTTGTAATCCTATATATTTATATGGGATTACAAAGTTATTTATGCAGTTGGTGTATCTAGAAAACTGGATCGAAATTGCAAAATATTTTAGTTTTTCCTTGATTTGTACACTAAACACTTACTTGTAATCTAAACTTGAAGTTTCTATGTCTGCTAGAAGTGATTTAGAGTTTTGATGATCGGTCAGTAAGTCAGTGAGTGACAAAATTAAGAAACTTTGATTTGATGAAAATTCAGGCTACTAATTTTATCCATAACGAAGTTGAAAATGGCGTGCACTGTTTCGAGAAAAGGATGGTACAGGATACATTTTGTTGACTAACTTTTAAATTACATATTAGTTAGTTTCACTAAATCTGCAGTTCCTAAAACTAAGAAAACGTTTTCAAAAAATCAATAGAATTGACTTATTGATTTGGAAAATATTGCATTTTTAAGTAAAGGGACTTCTAAAATGTGAACTCTCAAAACTAAAAAATTAATTGCTTTATTTGTCCCACTTTTCACAATACCAAAAGGTTAATCTACAAAAAAATATTTCAAAGCAAAATGTACAATGCAGTAACTATTGATGCCAGAGGTCGCACGGTCTAGATTCTAGATAAAACAGATAGGGGCTGGCTGAGCTGTAGCGAATGTATCGATAGATCACGTTCCGAGTTAAATTCTGTTTGGGTTGCAACTATTCAGTTTGCCGCCAGACTGAAGCTATAAACACCTAGATACATCTGTGACGCTGAGTGGAACATTATTTTGTACCACTTTATTTATCCTTGGAGGTTGGATCACTGTAATACTTACCATGATAATACTTACTTGCTCTATTCCATCTTCGGGTGAGCCAGTGCCGATGCCATACCGACTAGGAGTCGAGAAGCGGTCACCGTGACCAAAATCAGTCGGAGCAATCATCATCATCGTCATCATCATCATTATTATTCTATTCTCTAAATAATAATCGTATCAAATACACCAACCGATAATAGTTAAATAGAGAAACAAGATTTCTGAAAGTTGTAGTAAGTACTCGTATATTTTTTTTAAGATCTCGATTTCCACTTCAAGTGGTTCAAGAATAACAATATCATTCGGTTTAAAAAGTGTTGAAACAATATCAAAAAAGGGATTTGAATCTATATATACCTCACCCCACCAATTGCAGGTACTATAGTAGCTGTATGCAAGACAATCAGTGGTTGACTTTTACGATGTAAGTCAATTTCATAACAACTTTACTTCTATACTTTAGTTTACAATAAAATTTACACTTTATAATTATATTCATTAAGAAACATAATCTTTTGCAAAATAGACTTGTGGCAGTAAACATAGATTAACATTACCGCCCGCGCCGGTTAGCGTTGATGATTACGGAATGAACAATTAAGGGCCGAGGTGGAACCACTAAATCATATAAGGGAGGGTACCAGTGGTCTATTCCCATCTCCCATTGGTCGTTATTCTTCAAATGTAATTTTATTTATTACTACCTGACCCGGCGGACTTCGTACCGCTTTGACAGTTTCCATCATTGAGTTAAATATATATCAATGGTTTCCATGACAACAAAACTAACAAATCATTTTGTATTGGAAAATTAAATTGTCGTTTTTAGTATTTTATTTAATTTTTTTTTAATATAGCCTATGTTACTCAGCGCTAATGTAGCATTCTAATGGTGAAAGAATTTTTTAAATCGGTCTAGTAGTTTTGAGTATATTCGTCACAAACATACATACATACATACAAAAATACAAAGGTTTAATATTAGTATAGATAAAACATTTTTTGATAAATTCATCATGGAATCATAATTTGCTAAAAATCGCTCTATTTAGGAAGCCAAATTTAATATAGCGATTAGTATTGATTTTCGTAACAGAAATGCAAAAGATCTTGCTTGGTGGAAGAAATAGCTAATGTGTGATCGCGTCCATTTTAAAACAAAAACTTACCAACAGTCTACTCCAATGAAATAGTTCAATTAAGCAAGCAATATTTAAAAAAATAATAGCCTTCATACTATCCCACTGCTGCAAGGCTTCCATGTATTGTCATAATTATCACGCTCGCCACATGCGGGTTGGTGATCTCTAGACCGAGTTTATGCATTAAAAAGTCCGAAACACTCTTTGCCAGGTCTAGGTATTGGACCTAATACCTCCAAATATCGGGCCAAGTGTTTTGCCACTCGGCCAACGAATCGTCAAACGATATTAAAGGTTAGAAAATAAGTATGGCATTGAAGCAGCGCCTCCTGGCGACATACGAGAACAGTTAAAATTTTGCCATACAAATTCTCGTTTTCGTTAACGTGATCGAATGGCGAATGAAACTCGCACTAGACACCCGAAGGTATTCCGGTTTTCTGTGCTGCTAGATTTAGCAGACCTACATTTGAAAAAAAAACTTTTTTTATCCGCGATAAATGTAGGTCAAAGTATAACTCTATCGAAAGTGCATTAAGATTTCTAAGGACACCACTTATTTGTTGTTTTCAAAGGCTTGAGTATGGCCGTGGGGAACGTACCGTTTTCCGCCGGTAATACAGCAGCGTCGTCGCCCGTAGGCGGCTTTCCCCGTTTACCCGCCCGCCGCCGCCGCCACGATGGAAACCTCTTTACATAAAACTTGTCTTCACTTTCTTAACTGCAGCACAAAACTAATGGAACTCCTTGATTTGATTATTTGTTTTTTTTTTTCACAACGTAAAGATCTTTGGCCTGTATTTCGCCTTTCATTTTGCGTTTGTATTTAATAATTAAATTAAATAAAAGGTAAAATAAAAAGCGGAATGAATTCATAAGTAATTGAAATAGATTCTGACAAACTGGCTATATCTTATTTCTAACTTTCGTAACACAATAATGCTACTATAATAGCATTGTTTGCTAGCTAGGCAAACTTCACCGTAGTTGAAAAAAAATCTATTTCGGTTTACTAAGTATATGAATAGAAGATTATTCTTATTTATTCTTGTTTTTGTAATTTTAAACAGTTATAAGATTGATTGTTAAATCGCTGGAACCTATTATTAAAACTAACTAAGAAATATTAAAAAACTAGTTTAACAAAAGGTGCGGCACATCAATTAAAAACTACTTAATAATTATTCTTTTTTATATAGTGCTTATTGACTTTACAATGAAATAGTGGTCGATATTCGACCGTAATTTTATTAAGGCTACACGTATTGTATCCTAAGCAATGAAAAATTAAAAAAGATAGAATGTGAGTTTGGATTGGCATTGACAGATTTCAGCCGCTCCTCTTCCATTTTTGAAATTTTTGGAAAAAGTATACTTATATGCGCGTGTGTCTAATACATGACAGTGTGTGTAATGTTTGTTTTATTGATTTAATGTATTTTTTATGCATAATTTAAAAGAAATATTAACATTCTGCAATCCTTCTCTATTTGAACAATAAGTGTGCGAAATTTCATACTCCTCCGTCCGCGCAATTTTCGTAAAAAGGGGTACAAAGTTTTTGCTTCACGTATTAATATATAGATAATAATCATTGGGCTGTCACGTGTTCATACTAATTCGAATTCGAACCATTCTTAATAAACATTAACGTTACACTTTTGTAATACTTTAAAAGCTGGCATCGGAGACTACCTCTTCCCTTTCAATATATTGTTATCTTCTGTATGATATTCGCTCATACTCCTTTATTACGGGAGTGTCGTGGTGGATTCAATTTGTACGAAAATAGCTGAAAGTAATATGTTGGGATCTGTGAGACCACAAAGCGCCACCCAACTACAATGCCATTGTGTGGAACGTCCTCCAGACGTACACGAGACGACGTAACGTATCATGTCTCCCCTGCACTAAGTATTAGTCCTCAACTTTATTTTATATCAAGTCTTCTCACAAAGTTCAGATTTGTTTCAGCGTAAAAGCTTTTTGTACCAATCTTATAACATTTGTAGCTGATCCCCATAGTTGTCTTTATAAACACTTCGTTTATGTAAATTAGGTATTTTTAACAGAAACCTTATTAGTACATTATTGCGAAGCTGTTAATGCGCTTTTCTGGCACCTGCGTCGATATACCTTGCGGACTTTGTAAAGACGCCTGCATAACAGACTATCCAAAACTGTCAATGAATGATCAACCATATGCCCCTGAACATAAAGTTCAATATCTATTGAGGAAATTTGACAGTTTGTGGTAATCTGATATGAAGGCGTGTGTACGTAACAAAAAAAAATATTGTAATTCATACTACTGTAAATTACAATTTTTTTTGGACCGCAGATGGGGCACCCACCTGCTAAAACTAGCAACCCGGAGGTAGGGAGGAGGTGAATACTACATGTACGGTTCTACCTCAAGCGGTTGAGCTAGCCTGTGTCAGACTCCTACTGACTAAACACCCCCTGGGGATGCCTATAGCCTTTGAAGGGCTACATAGGCTGACGAAACGATCGCTTCCCGGGGATGAGAGTCAGCGTTGACAATAAAATACACAATTTACTCTTCGTCTGGCTGCCACGGCGATGTCTGGTTGCTATTATGACCAATTCCCAAAATGTTAGCTTTTTCAAACAGGCTACTTCCCTAAATTACCACTTTCCAAAATGTAAACTTTTTCAAACTGAAAAAAGATAGTGTTGAAAAAATTCCACGAGCGGGATTCGAACCCGCACCCCATTACATGCCGGGTCAGGTGCACTGCCAACTATGCTATCGTGGCTCAATCTATTTTTCAAACTAGCTACTTCCCTAAATGACCACCGCCCTGGAATACTGTTTGCGTGTGTGGTTGAAGTTGAAATTGTGGCTAACTTTAGCCGAGAGATCAACATTGATGCGCTTAGTTTTGCCAAACAAAATCAGATGTCTCACTAGAACATAAGTAACGGCCGGCACTAGTGTTCCACACTTTAAAGCCCAGGGTTCAACAGAGTTTTCGTCGCCAAAAATAATATCGATTTTCATTTAATTACCTACGGCATGATAGCAAGAAAGCAGGTGGTCGGTATTTAAATCATTTCATCATCATCATCATCAGCTCATTTTATGTCCCCACTGCTGGGTCACGATCCTTCGCTATGGATGGATATGGAGAACGAGCCATAAACCACCACGCCGGCCCAGGCGGATTGGTGGTTGTTAACGACTGCTATTGCAGCCGGGACCAACGGCTTTACCTGCCTTCCGAAACACGGAGGAATCTCGAGATGATAAATTTTTGGTCACCCATCCGATGACTGGCCTTTGTGAAAGTTGCTTAACCTCAGCACTCGCAGACCGGGCGCGTTAACCACTGCGCCATCGAGCTCCTCAAACCAAATCATTTGTTACCCCTATTTTTAATGATTAAAGGACAAAAATGTCGATCATTGCTTTCTGTCAATCATTGGTGAATGATTTTTTTTTTTAACTAATGGTCGTATGCGAAATTTTTTATTGCAAAATTTGGCCCTGCTGCCGATAAGGTCAACTTGATTTAGAGCGTCATCAAAGTGGCTCCTATTGATCCTATTACCGACTGAAGGGGGAAATAAAATTTACGTTCGGTGCAAACAAACGTAGGATCCCGTTCATCAAACAGAGGCCTTCCCCACCTCGGCGAGCAAACACGATGTTAATTGCAAAAACGATTACGCGATTCCTATAGCGCTGCTCTGGAAATTCTATCGGTCCAAAGTTTTTTTACCAACGGCTAAAGGAGTTTGTATGTTAATGTGGTTTATGGACAAGAAGTGTATTGTGTGTTTGTTTGTTTAAGTAGGTGTTTTAATATATAAATATAGGACGTGAGACTTTTTACTATTGATGATATACGTGACGATAACTATAATTATTTTAAAAATTAATAATAATAATAAACTTTATTTGCACACAAAAAAAAAACAGATACTGACAAATTCATAAAAAGATATAGTATAAAATAGGCGGCCTTATTGCTAACAAGCAATCTCTTCCAGGCAACCTTGGGCGAAAAATAATAAAATTAAGAAAAATTAAAAATGGGTGCCAGTAAAAATAAACTAAATTATAATAATAATATCAAATTAAAAAACATAGCAAAGGGAAATTAATATATTAAACAGAGTTTATGCAATCATAAAATATTAAATCAACGGTAATCTGTACCTACTTTTCCGTCTTATTCATTTGAAAGTATTTTCCATAAGTATAGTTAGATATAGGAAACCTTTATTATTGACACAACTACTAACATGACTAACTCCAAAAAAGTGTCATCCTATAGAACAGGGGTGGCCAACCGGTCGATCGCGATCGCGATTAATAGTCCAGTCGATCGTAGCAAGGCAAAAAATATAATCAAAGTCAAACAGCGTCAAACATAGTGGACACCGAAAAGAAAAAATTTGGTAGTTTGTTTTACAAATTCAACAATTTGTAAAACAAACTACAACTACAATTTCATTCCTGACAAGTACACGACAGAAATTAAGGCAGTGGTATCGGACTTCGAAATTCGCTTTGAAGATTTGAAAAAACTAGAGAAGTTGGTGGAATTCATCAGTTATCCGTTTAAGGCGAAGGGTAAGGCACACTAGCGCCACCAATTGATAATTTGACAATTACTAACGGACCGGATATTTTTTTAAACATTGCGTACCGTCCGACAATAGGAAAGCATCCATAGTATTTATTTAATAATTGTGCACTACTTTTTGTTGCGTGGTTTATTCACAAAACGGGCTATCATTTATTCACAACAATGGCCACTATTGGTGTTAGCGAATGAATACAAAAACAAACCTAAAAGTAGTGCACAATTATTAAATAATAGATGTTTGCCTAGTTTCGGAAGGTCCGCAATGTTTGAAAAAAAAATCTAGTTTAGCAGTTATCAAATTAAATCCATTAGCGGCGCTAGTGTGCCTTACCCTTCGCCTTAATAAAATAAGTAGTTACTAAGAATAATTTTCAGTTTTATATCTTCCTTCTTAATAAAATAAAAATACTACATAATTGTGTACTGAACTATGCTGTTTCATTTAAGATTTCAAGAAGTACGTATTGGTAGATCGCACAGGGTGTCGTCAGTGAACAGTAGATCTTGGGTCTAATCAAGTTGGCCACCTCTGCTATAGAAAACTTTGCACTTAAGAATATAGGTACTGAAACTTACGTAAGCGTCCTTTGTTTCGTTCCAGAATGCGAGTATGGAAGAAAGACCTGAATTGCATGCAACTGTTCTACGAATGCATGTGCCCGCATTGCATGGAGTTTTACCCTGCAGAGTTTCTGAAAGTTTGGGCCCGGAACTTGCCATTTTCACAGATCCTTGTGAATATGCAAATGTAAGTACCTCTATTATTAAATAAATGTCTTTTAGTATTCAATATTGTATAATTTCGCGGTCGGTGGTGGAATTTGTACGGCGCAACGATTAGCGCATTCTGGTTTTAAGCTTCCAAAGATGGAATAGTCTACTCAGCATACGTTTTCTTTGTTCTCACGCTACAACAGTGTTCTTCGCGTCTGGACTCCATTTTCACTTAGTCATTTGCAACGCTAACTATAAAAAAACTTGAATACTTAGCAAAGTACAAAAGATATGTCCTCGGATCGGTGACATCTCGAGCTGAGAAAAACACGTTCATTGAAGTCATCCATCATGCACCAAGCGAGGTATCGCTTGGTTGTATGATGGATGACTTCATCATTAACTCGCTGGGTAACTTTGGCTATTCTCCACAAACGAAATCTACTTAGGTTGGCGCATCTATTAGTTAGAATTGGGTTGCCCCACAGATTATAATGCGTTTCTGAAACTAAAACCGTACTTTTCATGAAAGTATTATAATATATGGGAAGAGTAAGTTTTTTGACATACATTACATTTTCTATATATCTGCGATTTAATATTTAAATAACTTTCCTACGGTTTGTTGTGTTTTTTAATATACTGGCGCCCACCGCAACATCTTTGACGTGAACAATTTTATAACATATCAAAGCTTAATCACAAACGAATGGATGGTATAGGTACATAATATATGGGACAAACAAAAAGCGTCCTTTTTATATACCTACCTTACCTACCTACGTTATTATGGCATCCATGTAAAACCGTAAATAAATAAATTAAATATTTTGGTTTATGTATGACTAATAAATACAATTGCATAAAATCACGTAAATAACCTATTGTAGATGACGACGGGACCCGAGAAGACGGTGCAGCGGCTGGGAAGAAGGCCATCTCCAAGTTCACGCGCGGTCATTTCGATTATACGCATTTTCATTTTGTTTTTCAATTATTTATTTAAAAAATAAACAAGCATTTGTTTCAAAGTTAATAAATTTGTCATTGAATTCGACCTGTCCAACCAGGTGGGTTACTCTTGAAACACAATTGCAATAATCAATTTCCAATCCCAAATCTAAAAAATTCAAATTGCACTCTTAAAAGCGATAATAGCGCCACATTATAATTAAATAGCGTGGAAATTTAGTGAACAAATTATTATCGAGATGGGGCGTTCCGAAATTGCGAAACTTATCCCAATATCGATACATATTAATCGCATTGGAATTGTATTGAGATTGAGTTTGCGTCAAGAGTAGCCTACCTGTAGTCGATTATAATCACCAGGCCAGGCGCACTCCGCGCTTTAGGTATGAAGCTACAAGTATCCGGCGGGTCCGTCCGATTTCAGAGGGTTGCCACATTAGTTCGAATTCTAACTTAGTTCGACTCAATCACGCGCCGCGCCGCGTTCGCGTATTGTTGCGTCTTTCGTCGTACATTTATGATATTTATTTAACCAAAATGAAGGCATATAGCATCGCAATGGGCGATAATAATAAAAAGAATCCGAACATCACGTTTTTCACACTTCCAAACGACATCGAAAGGTAAGAAGAATGCTTGTCTACTTATAGGTAGATACCTACCTAGTTAGTATTTAGTAGTCCATTTATTCTTAGAAGTACTTGTCTTATTTGCTAAACAATCTTCACCCAACTATTTACTTATTGAAATAATAATTTGGTAGGTATTTACTTACATACTTACGAAACTGTTTACTAAATAACTACATAGAACAAGTAAGGATAAACCACTAAATACATACCTATCTAGTATCTGTACTTTAGGATAGGTACCTTCGTACCTAACTACCAAAACCAAAAGTTGACTTTTGTTATCGCTTATACCTAGTTTGATATGTAGGTACTTACCTACTTACAAGCTCTTTTAACGGCAACGGTACGGCGGCATAAAGACGGCCTCAAAGTCAACATGTATAGGTAGTATGATGTGGCGTTGATTGTACTTACATACCTAGCCTAGGTTTATTTGAAACGTAATTTGTTCACATTATAAACACAATAACTTGTATTAAATTAAGTATTCAGATTTATTATTATTTAAAAGAAGACAACCCTGTAGTCGTTAGAAGAGATAAGAGCTACGCGATAAAAAGAGAAGCAACGTCTAGGTGAATATAACTGTAGGTAAGGGAGCGGTTTGCGACCTGAATTGCACTTTATTGTGTCTCTTCAAGAGTCGCTATTTTTTAAATCATGTCCGCCATCTTGGCTCTCAAAATAGATGTCATACTCATAATTGGCACCCACTAAAACCTTAAAAACGATACCCAAAATGACTTTTTTTTTAAAGATTACGACCGCCATCTTGGATCTCGAAATAGAAATCATGTTCTTAATAAATTGGCATACACGATAACCATAAACAATAACCATATTGACTTTTAAAAAAAGATAATTTCCGCCATCTTGGATCTCGCAATAGATGTCATATTCATAATTGGCACCCACGAACACCTTAAAAACGATAAGTACCCATATTTACTTTTTTTTTTTTTTTTTAATAGTTTGTTCTCTGAGGAACCGGCTAAGGTCATAGACCATGCTGCCATGTCATTAGTTTCTTAATTTCATTAGTATTATAATCCTAAAGATGATGATGAATGATAATGGAAATGATGATGATGAATGATAATGGAAATGAGAAGTGAGAAATGATATACCCCCAACCCCTCGAGTATCTCAGTAAAGATGTGGGGCTTTACTAAGTCCTCAAGCGGACTTCTTGAGAGAATTTGATTAGTGACGTTGCACTGTTTTGTTTCATTTGCCAACACTCATGCACACTCACGAACACTTAACGGTTAATAATCCACCATTATTTCACATTAATATTCGACTTAACACAAATTTTAGAAAATAAAACAAAACCGCAGACATGACTCTTCACTTTCCCGCCAAGAAGTCTCCCATATTTACTTTTCAAAAAGATCACGTCCGCCATCTTAAATCTCGAAATAGATATAATATTTTTAATCGGCACCCACGAAAAAAGTGATACACATTTCGATTTTTTTTAAAGTTGTCAAAGACGAATGACGAATAGAGCCTCAGAATAATAACTAAAGCTAAACTATTGTTCCGAGGATAGAGCTAATAAAAAAGGCCCGCCTTCTTGGACCTCCGAATGTAGATATGTCATAATTATTCATAAACAGCACCTCCGATTTTAATACGAAAAAAACATTAATTAATATAGTTTTTTTCATTTACCCCTATTACTTAGTTTCCTCCGATTCAATTTTTGAAACAATATTTTACTATGGCTGCACGGATTGTATCCTAAGCAATGAAAAACTAAAAAAGGTAGAATGTGAGTTTGGATTGGCATTGACAAATGTCGGCTACTCCTCTTCCATTATTAAAATTTAAAAAAAAATTATTAAACAATGTTTATTTAATTTATTGTATTTTTTATGCATAATTTTAAAAAATATTAGCATTCTGCACTCCTTCTCTATATAAACTATAAGTGTGCGAAATTTCATGCTCCGCGCAAAATTCGTAAAAAGGGGTAAAAAGTTTTTGCTTCACGTATTAATATATAGATAATTGTTACAAAACTAAGATAATAATTTAAACTGTAACTATGACCAAATCTTTCAATGTCGCGTCACAAATTATGCCATGAATGACACGTTCCATGAATTCTATTTTAATGTTTCACATTTTTGTTAAAAAAAAAAAATCCGTGTCATGAAAATAAAGACTAAATTCTTCTAAAGATATGTAAAAAAAATGTTGCTTCATAAAACATAAATTTAACGGCAATTCTTTAGATAAAAAATATGTCTAGGACACACATTTATCATTATTGAGGTAAACTTGTTAGTTTCTTATAAACTTACTTACTAAAGCCTTTCTCTTCATATATATGAGACACACACAGGAGGAAAGTTCACGCAACAATTATTCACATGTTTGGATATTAATTATAAGTCAACAATGTTTGTTCGCTTATTACTATGTACTTCTATTTTGGCAATAACCAATTGCCGAGAAATCGGTAAGTTTTTAGTCTTGCTGGGCGCCTAGTGTGCATATTATTTCCCGTTCGACCACGTACGTAAAACGAAAATTTGTATGGCATTGAAGGAATGCCTCCTAGTTGCAAACAAAGAGAACTAAACATAATCCATTCAAATAAGGATGTTTAATTGTTGACATCAATAATAATAAATTCCAGAACATAAAACGTTTAAATGAAATCACGTCGTAACAATTCTTTGAAACATTGACCTATTTCATATTTGAGCTAAACATGAATTTCTGTAACCTAAATAGTTATTAATAAACACTGAATTGACGAAACAAAATGGTGACGTCATAGTTTGCCATTCCCATTCAATTTCTATTAAAGAAAATCGTTTTGACAGTTGCTAAAATGCTTCTCTATTGACTAACCAATCAACTACCCAATCCTTAATGTCGCTAGCGTGATCGAATGGCATCGAAGCTCGTTCTCGGCACGGTTTACTAAATTTACCTTTTATTCAGATTCCCTTTCAATTCTTTCTTACAATTTCAACAATTTCTTTATTACAGAATTATTATCAAAAAAAGTGGATGTTTCCAGTACACCTGTCGAAGTTTTAGAAGACGACTACTACGACTACGAATTGCTTTCGGGATATAAGGTAATTGTCTCAAGGCTGATTTTTCATTCGCCAGTTAAAGTTTATTTATTGAATAGTTTTGACATAGGTACCTATTGACAGATTTTCTTTAGAAAATATGTCACAATGACAATTGTATTCATTGGATAAAACTTAACTGAGGATTGAAATATCGGGCCTCAGTTGTTTAATCATACACTATAACTAAGCTTTCCTAGGAAGTAGTTAATGTACGGACGATTTATATTAAACTCTCTTTATCTGGGAAGGCCTAGGCCTAGACCTATAAGTCTACAATCCTTTCTCCTGAAGACCCTGGAGAAGATGGTAGACAAATATATCAGAGCGGGACCACTAAAAAGATTCCCACTCCATGGACTTCAATGTGCATAACAGGCAGGGAAGTCAACAGAAACTGCTCTTCATCATGTGGTGGGTCAAGCGGAATTTGCGCTGAAAAACAAAGAGATTTGCACTGTGTGTGTGCACTTTCGTAGATATTGAAGGTGCATTTGATCGCACTACCTTTGAATCCATCAAGATTGCAGCCAAGAACAACGGTGTGCCACAACCTGTAATTTGATGAATGCATGTTAAAGGGTAGAATTATCAACCCAGAACTGCTAGGTGACAGTCTACTTGCACGAACAACCAGAGGATGCCCGCAAGGAGGGGTTCTCTCGCCTCTTCTGTGGAGCCTTGTGGTTGATTCAATTGTAGTAAGGCTGAATAAAGGACCATTCCATATGGTTGGTTATGCGGATGATCTGGTCATCTCAGTCAGTGGGAAGTTTCCCTCAACGGTTAATGCAACGTGCCCTGGGTTTGCTGGAAGAATGGTGCAATGCCCACCACCTCTCTGTAAACCCGGGGAAAACGACAGCCATCCCCTTTACAAAAATGAGAAAAACTACGGGACTGGGTAACCTAACACTTTATGGTACCCAGCTCTCTTGGTCCAAAGAAGTGAAATATCTAGGCTTAACGCTGGATAGGGAACTTACTTGGAAACAGCATATGGACACGACCGTAGCCAAGGCTTACAGAGTCTTTGGCATGTGTCGGTCTACTTATGGCAAGATGTGGGGACTCAACCCCAAAATCATTAGGTGGATCTACATGACGATGGTGAGACCGATCCTCACATATGGCAGCATCGTCTGGTGGCCCAGAATCAAGCTATAAATCTGTAAGAATGCTCTTAGCAAACTTCAGAGAACAGCTTATCTGGCAATCACTAGTGCATTTAGAACCACTACTCTTGATTTAATGTGGATTTAACAAGTAAAACGAGTAACTTGGGAATATTTCATGTATTCACATAGGGTACATAAAGCAGAGATGTTTGACAGATTTAGGGTGTCATAACATCAATGTTTAAATTAGGAACGCTGTGGCCAGGTGTTCTCATTGTCTAAACTACTTGAAAAACTACTTGGTTTTGACAATGAGAACACCTGGCCACAGCGTTTCTAATTTAAACATTGATATGTTATGACAACCTAAATGTGTCAAACATCTCTGCTTTATGTACCCTATGTGAATACATGAAATATTCCCAAGTTACTCGTTTTACTTTACGTTTTAATTTGAAAAAAAATACACGCTTATATATTGTCCCACTGCTGGGCATCTTTGAAATTAAGTCATCACTACAATTGAAGGGTATTTATTGGCTTACTCACCACGCTTGCCAAGTGCGGGCTGGTGATCACAAACTCGGGCTATGTATCAAAAAATCCGAAATACATTTTGCCCGACCTGGGAATTGAACCTTCGGGTATCAGACCGAGCGCTTTGCCACTCGGCCACCGAGGCATTTAACAGGTCTGTAATCTACATGCATCTAACCAGTCTTTAACAAAAAGTGAAGTGTCAAAAAGCTTTTGATGTGATTTTGGTATATAGCTTGGAAGCCTAAGAGCGCTTTCACATATACGTTACATAACGCGCGGTTGCAGCGCTTCTAAGTCGCGCTGCAATAGCACGACTGGGTATCCATACATATTTAAATAGCGCGTCAGCCGCGCGGCTTCCGTGCGACAGAAGCGCGAGTGCAGCGCTCCGAGCTTGTGGTGGCGGATACGCCGCGTAGCCGCGTGCGATCAGTGTGTCAGTGTGTCTCCGTTGGAATCCATAATGGAAATGAGCTAGTCACCTCCACGTTCAACGCGCGTCTGCAGCGCGACTGTGAAGCGCGGCTGTAGCTAGCGCCGGCGTCGCGACTTAGCCGCGCCACAGTCGCTGTAATATGAAAGGATTCGCTGTACAGCGCTGCAGTCGCGCGACTAAAACGCCTATATGTGAAAACGCTCTAAGAACTTAATTACAGAAACATTCTCTTTTTATTGCAGTTACACGTGCAAAGTGACATAGTGAAGATACAGGTGTTGTACGAGAGTCTTTGCCAAGGTTGTAGGGAATTTGACGCCGAAACATTGCTCCACACATACATGAAACTGGAAAACTACCTAGACGTCCACACCTATCCATATGGCAATGCGCAGGTACTTTTAAACAAGGAATTATCTATATACTATTAATAAAGAGGTAAAGTTTGTGACTATGTTTGTTTGTTTGTTTGCGGAGCGGACTGGTTTAATTCCAAAAGTTCTTTCACAGATAGAATGCTACATTCCTTGCGGATAACATATGCTATATTTTATTCTAATAAAAAAGGAGTTAATTTTAAAATCTGAAATCAAGTCGCGGGTAAATAAGTAGGTATATACCAATAATTATACATAGATTCAAATGTTATGACGTCATTATGAGGAGATTGTGCGATTGCCAACTGTGACGTTTACAACGTTTTTAATTTAATTTGTTGAACCTAACTAATTAGCACCTACGAGTACTAGTCCATTTTTTTATTTATTACAAGATAAACTTTTTTTTTGGTTGGGTTTTTTTTAGGTTCGATTCCCGACTCGAGGTCGACTCGAGCTTCACGGGACTGGTTGATTTTTTACAGTAACAAAAATAAATATTATCTTGTAACTACATAATGATATAGCATTGTGAATGCGGAAAATTTAAAAATAAAATGTTTCTTTGTTGTTTATCAGACCTTTATTAATAAAGACGGCAGTTATAAGATTACATGCCAGCATGGGCCACCTGAATGCTACGGTAACATGTTGCACGCATGCGCGATAGACATCCTGGCTAACACCACCAGCTCAATCAACTTCAACGCATGCCTGATGGACACAAAGAATTCGAAAAAGGGCTCCGATGATGTCACTGCGGACAAGGTACCTACCTTAACTAACTTTACTTTTTTTTTCCTTTTGTTTATAGCTTCGTGCGATTAGCACATTTAGCCAGTGTCAAAGTAATTTTTCTTACAAGTTATGTAAATATATAAAATATGTATCTTTTGTTATTATATATAATGATGATGAATGATAATAGTAATGAAAAGAGAGAAATGATATACCCCTCTAACCCCTCAAGTATCTCAGTAAAGATGTGGGGCTTTACTAAGTCCTCACGCGGACTTCTTGAGAGAATTTGAAAAGTGACGTTGCACTGTTTTCTTTTATATGCCAACACTCATGCACGTGCATTAACCGCCTCTGTGGTCTAGTGGTTAAGACCACCGGTTTAGACCCAGAGGTCCCGGGTTCGATTCCCAGCGGGGGTACATCTTTGTGTACTCGGTTTGGTTGGTGGTAGGACTTGTTTGTCCGCCTGGCTAGCTACCACCATCTTATCTAAATATGTCGCCATAATAACAATGTTTGTAGCATTGTTGTGTTCCGGCAGCTAGAGATAAGATAGCCAGTGCCTCACTAGCTGAGGATCCCGGGTGAAGTGCGCTTCCACCAAATGGCCTTATCATCACTTAACATCAGGTGAGATCAAGGCACTGTGCTTACCCGTAAATATAAAAAAAAAAAAAAACGTGCAATAATCCACCATTATTTCACATTAATATTCAACACAACAGAAATTTTAGAAAATAAAACAAAACCGCAGTCATAACTCATCACTTTACCGCCAAGAAGTCCATAGTTTTACTAAGAAGTTTTTAAGAAAACATGGGACGCACCTAGCGGGCACCTAGCCACTTGGGCAAAATAAATAGAATATCTAGACACGGGGTAGCGTGTCAAGCCAAGTTCAAGCTAACAGGACTGGCGAGCAGCACCGTGTGTAATATTACACGAACCATTTGGAGCCACTTTTGACTCCCTCGTAACTCAAAAACTATTTCACATAAACATGACAAATTTGGCTCATATATTGAGACTTGCGAGATACATATGTGCTCCAAATTTCATAAACACACCTTAAACGCTTATTTAAATATTAACGTCCAAAAATCGTAATTTTTATGACTGATCTATAGATACATCAAAACTCTAACCCAGTTCCAGATGACCTAGAAAGTTCAAATTTGGCATCCAGATAGGTAGTTGGGCGAATACAAAAGAATAAATCAGAAACTAGTAAATTTTTATCAATTTATTATATTTTACAATTAATTGATTCTATTAGAAACACTTTAGATGCTATATTATACTCGTAGATGCCTGTAATGTAAGAATCAGCAATCAAAATTGATAACAGCCAGTCTTTATGTGGATTTTAAGGTCTTCACGTGAATATATAACGAGTGCAATATCACTTTTTTTTTTTTTTTTTTATTGTATGATGGGCTTGCTCTTGGCCTCATTTTAATCCCTAGGGCTAAGAAGAGGCCGACGATGGAACGAGCTTGCCCAGAAACAGCCTATTCACTCGGGCTTTAAAAACTTTAGGTTTATATGCACTCGGGAATACAGACGCCGGCAGGGAATTCCACTCTTTGGCTGTACGCATTATAAATGTGGAAGCAAAACGCTTGGTGCGCAAAAGTGGAATGTCAACCAGGTAAGGGTGGTAGCCAGCCGTACGTCTGGATTCCCGATGGTAGAATGGGGAAGGTGGAATGAGCTCATGCAGCTCAACAGCACACTCTCCGAAGTATAGCCTATAAAAGACCGATAAGCAGGCAACTGTGCGGCGGTGAGCGAGACTGTGAAGCTTGGTTTTTACAAGCTTATCGTCACCTATAATTTTCCTGGCTCTGCGTTCCACCGAATCAAGCGCGGCGAGCTGGTACTTTGCTGAACCGTCCCAAAGGTGACAGCAATACTCCATGCACGATCGGACTTGCGCTTTATATAAGGTTAGAAGCTGTCCCGGCGTGAAGTATCGCTTAACCCTATTTAGGACACCCAGTTTTTTGGCCGCTGTTTGAGCTTTAATTTCGAAGGTGTCACCGAAGTTCACTTAATTATTAAAAAAAAAATCCAAACACAATGATAGACGACTTTCATATTTATTACGTTATTATTAACTGAGATTTAGTATTTTATTATAAATGATAATAAAAACCTGATGATGTTAAAAATATATACATATTTAATATTAATTCAAGTTAACTACACTATTGTATTAGGAAAATTCCTGTTTAATACACTCAGGGGCACATCTAACCGCCCACCCCGTTATTTTCATACAAACATGCTCACTTTGCGACTCTATACATTAAAATGACAATACATTTCTGCAAAGATCTGTATGCTAAGTTTAGATTAAGCGTTCGACTGTCCAATTAGCATTTTAAAAGAGTACCGAAACCATTGCATGTGCCCATAGAGGCAGAACAATGAATGCTTCATCACATTCCATACAATGTGATATGGCAATAAAGTAATGCTTTGCTTAAACGATGGTTTGGAAACGGGGAGAAATTTTTAAAACTGTTTAAAGTACTAATTAGACAGTCGAACGCTTAACCTAAACATTAGCATACAGACCTTTGCAGAAATATATTGACATTTTTATGTATAGAGTCGCAAAGTGAGCCTGTTTGTAGGTATGAAAATAACGGGGTGGGCCTTGAGTAAATAATATGTATATATAACTAAAATAATACCTATACACGACCAGATTAAGTATATACTACTCGTTGAGCAATTCTATAATAAAGAATATCAAAATGTTGCCATCTGTAATTACCAAACTCGTAGTGCGTCTCGAATTAAACTCAAAATACTTACCCTTTCATAATAACCTATACGGCAAACAACTACTACAGTACCAAGTACCTAAATTGATTAACGACCTTCCGTCAACTTTAAAGGAACAAATTACTGAATCAAAAATCAAAAATAAATTAAAAGATTATTCACACGAGTGTACTTTTATTTTTAAATATTTTGAGATATAAAATATTTTATTTAATATAGTCTATGTATGCTAATGTAGCATTCTAATGATGAAAGATTTTTTTAAATCGGTCCAGTAGTTTGTTCGTTTATTCGTTAACGCAAACATACATACAAAAATACAAACCTTTTTTCTTTATAATATTAGTACTTATAGATAAATAAATAAACCTATATCTAACCAAACGATCTTAATAATATCTTAACTGGGCACTGTCCTGGCGTCTTGAGGCAAACAACTGCTAAGGATTCCCCATCCTTAACTGTCAGCTCTACACTATTCGTATCCCTTACACTTTGTTTTGATTTCAGTGTGGCACACTACTCAATATCGATGCCGGCCCCATAAAAAAATGCGCCAAAAGTGAAAAAGGAAAGGAGCTCCATAAACATTACGGCGAAGAGACCAAAAAGTTCAAATTCCAATATGTACCATACATTTTCATCAACGGACAGAAATGGGATGACAGGAAGGATTTCATGAAGACTGTGTGTAAAGCATTCAAGGAACCACCTCCACCGTGCGCTGAGCTCGACATGATTTAAGTAAAAACACCTGAAAAATTATTTTCTTTTGTGTTAATACTTTATGAAGAAAACGATTTCTGTTGCACCATGTTGTTTTTTATTTATTTACTAAAAGCAATATATTTTCCCCGTTTACCACAAACTGACTTTCCTCAATATACTTTGAAACTTTTGGTTAAGGTATAAGGTTGAAAATGTATTGAAGAAATTTGACAGGGTTGAATAGGTTGATGTGCAGGCCTCTGTACAATTTTTCGTTACAACTAGACAAAAGTGACGTTTCTTAAACTGTATTTATATGTCATACATTTTCTGATGTTTCGAAATCCACTTTTTAAACAATCGTATGGTATACCATATCAATCAACTCTAAAAGTTACAAAAAACTTATATATTAATTAACAAACAGCTAACAACTTTATTATTCATCATCATCATCATCATCAGCCTATAAACGTCCCACTGCTGGGCACAGGCCTCCCACATGATCAGTAGCACGTGGGGATATTGGGCCATAACCCACCACGCTTTATTGTTGGCCCAAAACTTTATTATTAAATAGACTTAAATTTTTGTTCTCTGAGGGATCATCATAATCAGCCCTCTCCATATCATAGGCCTCTCCCAGTGCATGCCACGGAGCCCGATCTTCGGCTACTCTCATCCAACCACTGCCAGCCACTTTGCGTACATAGTTACACTACGTCTGCCGAGTCGCAGTCTCCACCCTAGAACACGTCTACCCCAACGGTTATCGGTCCTGCGGCTTATATGTATGTCCAGCCCATTGCCACTTCAGCTTGCTAATCCTAAGAGCTATGTCAGTAATTCTGGTTCTCTGGCGAATTATTTCGTTCCGGATTCCATCCCTTAGAGTTAGAGTGACACCTAGCATAGCTCTCTCTATAGCTCGCTGAGTGACTACTTTGAGGGATATTACTAGTGAATTATTACATTTAATTATACTAGGGAAATATATTTATCCACTCTCACTTTTCTTTTTACCAAAGAAAAGTATAAATGAATGCTTACTTATTAACTTCGTGCGTTGAAATGTCAGTTAATTATTTTATTCAATGAACGTAGAAACAGTAAATTATGTACGAGTAAATGTACATTTACTTGTCTAAATGTCTTTTGGTTTACAATAAAGTGTATTTATCTTATCTTATCTTATATGTTACGGTAAATGTAATCAATTGAAAATTATTAATAATTACCAAGGTTGGCGGCAAAAGTAAAGAATTATTTACTTTTATACCTTACTTTTAGCATAGCGAGTGACAAAAGACTCTTGTTCTGGGCAACGACTCATGGCAGTCACGGGCAGTATTGAACGTATCCGATCGAAAGACCGTATAGAAGGGAAAAGAGCTGCACGGACGATTTTCAAGGCTCTACACGAGCCTCACGTAGACCGAAAAGCCTCCGTGGATTGGCTGCGCTTCGGTGGCCTCTTTGGAGAAGCGGAGGAATTTGTCTGTGCGATACAATATCAGGTTATCAAGACGAACTACTACCGAGAAGAACATCATAAAGGACGGTACAGTGGACATTTGTAGGGCCTGTCGCCATCCTGGAGAATCACTCCGCCATGTGGATTCGGGTTGTTCGACTCTTGCTAACACTTAGTATCTGCACAGGCATAATCAATCAGCCAAAATTCTCGACTAAGAGCTCGCTCTAAAATAAGGTTTCGTCGATCGTAGCCTGCCCTACTATAAATACTCGCCAGAGTCAGTACTACAGAACGACAGTTGAAACGGAGCGAGCACAGAGAGCATTAATAAAAATAATGTATTTTAAAAAAAGAAGATTCCCAACAGAAGAGTTATATCAGATTACAGACCTGTTATCGGTAAGAAAGTTGTACATATTGCAGATCGTTCTAAAAAAGCATAAAGAACTGCCTTTTGATAAAAATAAAATAACAAAAAGGAGGAAAGACATCGTAGCAGAAAATCCCATAACAAAAACATCAATGGCTAGCATGCAATATGATAAGCGATCTGCGATATTATACAACAAATTAAACAAGCAGTTAGATTTATATACTAAAATACTAAAAGAAAATAAATCTACTATTACTAAATGGCTTAAACTATTGAATTATGAAGATACGGAGTTACTTTTAAATAAATAGCAATTAAACCATGTATAACACTATCCAAACAAAATAGATAAGTAAATCAAACAAAATTCGTAGCACACAACAAACACAGATGATCATGGACGCATAGGCAATCATACACACACACTAACACACATACATATAAACATACAAACGCGCGCACACACAAACTCATACACGCACACACACACACACATACATACACCCTCACACACACACACACACACACACACACACACATATATATACATACACGCGCACGTAAAGACAGAACCACACACATAATTACTAATTTTAATTTTAATTTTAATTTCTAATTTTTATTAAATAAAATGTATAAATATAATTATTAAATAAGATAGCCATTGCTATGGAAGAGCGGTATCTCCTGGAACAGGCTTAACAGCTTAAAAGGAGACTCCTGTCCCTAAACAATGTAAAACTAAATATTGTTACAGAAAATAAACATATTTTATTTTTATTTTTTTATTTATTTTTACAGTATATCCGGCTCTACTGGGACCGGCCCATAATAACTGACAGGACTATTCTTGCCAATAAGCCCGATATAGTGTTGATGGACCGAGCGCAATCGAAGGTATTTTTGGTGGACATCACTATCCCTCGTGACGAAAACCTCGTGAAGGCCGAGGCTGCGAAACAACGGAAGTACCTATACTCGAAGAGCTCGAGATGATAAATTTTTGGTCACCCATCCGATGACCGGCCTTTGCGAAAGATGCGCGCCATCGAGCTCTTCAGAGGTATTTTACCGATGGTAAAATAATAATATAAACTTTCTTTGCATACAAAAAAGACCGATACATTATAAAATAATTTAATTTGGTATGGATTTAATTTCAATTTTTGTTTTCTCTTATACTCCGCAATATTCTCCGCTAACTATGAATTGGCGGAGTGTATACGGACTTAAAATTATACTTTCCGCTAAGTAAGGCTATTTTTGAAACCAAAAAGATTTAAAAACATATAAATATGCAGTTTTATGCACCAATAAATTAATAATTCAATGTTTTTTACTAAAATGCTAAATAGGTGTAAACCTACAGTTTTAGAGTTAGCGTCGTGTTCATTGGAGGCATCGCTATGATATATAACGATGCACAGTATTTTTTAATGTGTGCTAGTAAGCCTCGAAACTTTTTAGTACATTTTTTTATTTTTTTTCTCATCATCCTTCATCTCACCCGATATTAAGTGATGATAAGGCCGATAGTGGAAGCGCACTTCATGCTTAGTCCTCAACTTTTAAGGCACTGGCTATCTTATCTCTAGCTGCCGTAACACAACAATAATGCTACTACAAACATTGATGTTAGGGCACAATCCAAACATATTTAGATCAGATGATGGTAACTAGCCAGGATATTGATTTATTCCATGGCCTTAAAGAATCCTTTCTTTAAGGCCATGGAATAAATCATTCATCAAATTCAATCATGGTTTAAACTACTGTTTTCACAAAATCATTTAATTGATCATAAAACACATATTTTTATTAGCTATGATTAGCGCAGATTAGACAAAACCGGCCAAGTGCGTGACGGGCCACGCGCGTGTAGGGTTCCGTAGCCCATCTCAATAATGGGGACTCTGAGAAGAGGGCTTTTATGAACATTTATTTAACGATGGCTCATAAGCTTAAATGTAGATACTACCAGTTTCACACACCTGACAACGTTATTTAAGTAGTTCCCAATGAAGAATTTGTACTGCGCCAAGTACATTTTTTAAGTTGGTCGGCTGTTACTCGTAAACTTGTAAAGCCTACTTAGCTGTGATAGTTTTCCTTTTAACTTCGTCATAAATACAACTACCGTGAATTTTTTCACGTATCCAAAAATAACCCTTTGGCTGGCAGGGGGGAGGGGGACACTTGACTCTAACAAAATTTTGTGCAATTTAAAGCTAAATAGTTCAAAAACTGATGCCTCAATCAAAAAACTGTTTCCACAAACCCGCAATATTTTTGAAATTGCTATCCAACGACAACCCATACTATGGGGTAGGCAAGAAAAAAAAATACATCCCCACTTTACGTGTAGGGGAGGTAACCGAAAAAAATATATTTTTTTAAATTTACTTCACCACTTTTTTGGCGTGATTAACATGTATATCCATGCCAAATTACAGCTTTCTAGTACTATGAGTCTATGAGCTAGGCTGGAGACAGGCAGACAGACACACGGACATGGCGAAACTATAAGGGTTCCTTGTTGACTACGAAACCCTAAAAATGAACAAACAACTTACCGATAATTTTAACGCAATGAGCTGACAGGTTACAACCTGCCCTTCCCTGTTACAACCTGTGATGTGATGATGTGGTTGCATCAACTAGTGCTCAGAACGCGTCATAGGTTTTCTTCATTGCCACAACGCGTCCTGGGCTTTTTTACAAGAGACATTACAAGAGCCACGTTTCTGAGTGGCAGAGCCACGCTGCGTTGCAGCACGAATTGGGCCGGCTCACCCGGCGTAATACCACAGAATAATATACATGTATATGTTGCTGTTGTGTTTCGTCTGGTGAGTCAAAGTACCGGAGGCCCATCTCTCACCCTTCCCCCCTTCCCATTCCTACTTCGTCCTCAAGATCCAACTCCTTCCACAAGGCCAGCAACGCATCTACGATTACTTTGGTTTTGCGGGTGGGTGTCCATGGGCGGCGGCGATTACTTCCTATCAGGTGACCCGCCTGCTCGTTTGCCTCCTTTTAATATAAAAAAAAGTGAATGTTTTTCACATGTTTACTTATTTTAGTGTTTTTGTTGTATCGAAATCTGAGAAATATCAAGATTGAAGAAAAAAATTCGGAATAATATTATGTTAAGTGCAGCCGAGCAAAGCCAGAACAGACTCTAGTTGATAATATTTTATAATTTTTTTCAATGTTATTAGTAATATAAGAGACAACAACAATTAAATAAAGTAAAAGTTTATCTTGTAACAGCAATTATTTCTAGAAATAATTTGTAGAAATATGTTCGTGGACACCAACATTTAATAGTTAAATATTTCTGTAAACTTTTTACCGATTTAATATCTTTTATTCTTCATTGTATTTTTCAAAATTAAATATAAAATTTTATTTTACCACGTAAGTGACATAAATAATTTTTATTCATGGCCTCACATTCTATGCAAATAACTATTTTATGCCTTACTATTTTTTCTGTATAAATTAATAATAACACATTCTTCATTAGTCATATAAAGGAAATATTGCTTTATTAATTATAGGGTTTTAATGGCAATTTCTTAGATAAGAAAAATGTTTGAGAATGTATGTCACGGTGTTAAATTGGCCTTTTAGTATTGACGATACACTGACGGGAGACGGTCTACGCAGCGATTACTTAAACTGTGTTGGATATTATTAATAAGTTGACAATGCTTGTTTATTTAATACTATGTACTGCTGTTTTGGCAGTAACAAAATGTCAAGTGGTCGGTAAGTCTATAGGCTTAGCGTAGTTAATTTTGACCTCTATAAATGCAAAAAAAATATCTATCCTCAACTTATCTTATTCTATAATAAAATTTCTTCCAGAAACTTTATCAAATAAACTGGATAATGTAAATACACCTTTCAAAATTAACGAGATCGACGAACTGCTTTTCGAAAATATGGTACCTAATTGTATCTGTTGTTCAATTATGGCTGCCACGACATCAAATGGTTTTCTACACAATAAGTAACTACCTACAGAGAAATGATTTGGGTGTTTATCGATCCAGCGATTATGATACATGATAATGATCTAAAAAGGCCTAAACCCAAATAAGGGAAGTATACTAAAGCTGTAATTTTATCGGATAATGATAGTGAAGTACAAAGCTTTCAATGTGATTTTGTGATGAAGTTTACTTAAAATAAAAAGTCCTTTTATATTTTAGTTCAACGTGCAAAATGAGAAAGTGAAAATACAGGTATACTACGAGTGCCTGTGTCCAGGTTGCCAGTATTTTGATACACAAGTACTCATACCAGTATACTACAAACTGATGGACTACCTCGACATTGAAACCTACCCATATGGCAAGGCAAAGGTAGTTTTAAATTTTAATATTTCAAATAATGGGTATTTAAAACAATTTTATAGATTAATCAGCTGTTCTGTCTGACGCTAACTCAGACTAGAACCGTGAAAAAGAAACTTTCGTTATAATATAGGCTACGGATGGGTGACCAAAGGACATCAACTTGTTTGGTCCAAATATAAAAGTGCCGTCTAAAAGGAAATAATGCTGTATTATGTTAGAATTCCTGTCCGTTTGAGTATTTTATATTATGAAATTAAAGGTGTCATGAAGTACTTTTGTCAAAGAGTAGAGTCTTTTGTCAAAGAGAACGATACTGTATATATGAAATTGTCTTCGTATTGCGACCACTGGGCGCTAGTGGTCGCCCATGATTTTTTTAAAGTTTGAACGATAATGAAGTTATTTTGTCAAAGAGTAAAGTAGAGTCTATTATCAAAGAAGACTTGAAAAACTGTTTAATTTTTGGCTGAAGCTTGTAGTTGTATCCATAGCTATGAAAGAATCATGTGTTTGCGTTTAAAAGTTTTTAATCATCCGCATTTTGTAATTTACTTCGAAAATCAAAGTTTATTTGATTCAATGTAACTATTTCGATTCCCACACAATCTTCAAAGCTTAATTCTTTCTAACAAATAAGCAAATTTAACAGTTATAGAGCAGCGTCTGTGTCTGCGTTGACAGGGTGCTGGATTTGCTAGATACTGATAAAAATACAAATTATCCAGGACTGCTGGATAGACGAGTATTTCTTCCATGAACGCCGTAAGAAAGAGAGAGAGCGCCATTATGGCAATAGTTGCCATAACAATGGGTGACAAATATAGGATAATTATATTATCAATGTTGGCAACATCCGACATGCTGCGCCTCGACAAAATAATTTACTTAGCTTAGAATTAACAAAACACTAAGGTTAGGTACTAGGTACAAAAATAAAATTTAATGAGAACATACTTCGCTTACAGGTATAAACTGTCAAATTTTCTCAATCAACTTTAAACTTTATGTCCATGGCATACGGTTAAACATTTATTGAAGAAATGTGACAGTTACGGTAGTCTGATGTGCAGGCGTCTTTACTTACTTTGAGCACAGAATACTTAATATGCTATGGAAGAGCCTCAAAGGGCATTAAATCTTCGATAATTTTGTCATCATTATCAGTTTTCTAAATAATTACCAAGTCCTCTTTGTTCAAAATGATTTATAAATGTTTGGTCTTTATTGGTTCAGCGTTTTGTGGACCACGCTGACGCAATGACTCGTCAAGAATCCAAGAGGGACGATTTTAAAAAGCATACCTTTTTACTTTTATATTGTTAAGTTAATTGCTACACTTAAGCTGAATTAAATATTGATAAAATACAGTGAAAAAATTAAATGCCTACCCGACCCAGCTAGGAATCGAACCTGGATCTTCCGCAATCCGGGCGGTTGCACTGACCATGATGCTACCGGAAAGGCTGACGTAAGCACAAATTTTTTTTGTTAGTGACCCTTTATAAAAATCAATAAATAAATAAATAAATGACCGTCGATTTAGAACCTAGACTAGAGGAACCTATTACTGAGCCTCTCACGGAGCTACCACAACACTAAAGCCATCGCTAATGTTAGTCAGGAAATCTCAACAAAAGGAAAGTTGTGAGCTACTAAATGTTCTTACTTCCCGTCGACATATCGACATCGCCTTTGACGTCGCCCTTCCGTTGCAAAAAGGGAATGGCAATGTGTCCTACACGCACTGGGTCCTTCTCGCACGCCTTTCTCAAAAACTGTATTTGAGGAGCAGTCGTCCGCATTTCAACAAATTATAGGCTTAATCCGTCATCCACCGTGAATATAGACACAAAAGAATTTTAATTATTTGGCGACGATGGTCAACACTCGCGCATATCATAGGTTAAGGTCTAACCGAAAGCTGATAATTTTCTCAAATGTATTTTTCCTAATTATTTATCAGACTATTATTCATGAAGACGGCACTTATGAGTTTGTGTGCCAGCATGGGGAGGCAGAATGCTACGGCAATATGTTGCACGCATGCGCGAAACACATCCTGGCTAACAACACCAGCTCTCTCTTATACAACTCCTGCATGATGAGCTTTGATGATAATAATGATGCCGCTGCGGACAAGGTAACACCATGGACTAAACTAATTTTTTTTTTTTTTTTTTCATTTTGTTGATGGCTTTGTGCGATTAGCACATTTAGCCAGTGTCAAAGTAATTTTTCTAACAAGTAATACATAAATAAACAATATTTCTTTTCTGTATGATGATGATGAATGATAATAAAAATGAGAAGTGAGAAATGATATACCACCCAACCCCTCGAGTATCTCAGTAAAGATGTGGGGCTTTACTAAGTCCTCGGGCGGACTTCTTAAGAGAATTTGAAAAGTGACATTGCACTGTTTTGTTTCATTTGCCAACACTCATGCACACTCACGAACACTTAACGGTTAACAATCCACCATTATTTCACATTATAATTCGACATAACACAAATTTTAGAAAATAAAACAAAACCGCAGACATGACTATTCACTTTCCCGCCAAGAAGTCCAACTAATTCTATAGTCTGTGCGTTAATTTTTTTTTTTTTCATTTTGTTGATGGCTTCGTGCGATTAGCACATTTAGCCAGTGTCAAAGTAATTTTTTTAACAAGTAATACATAAATTAGCAATATTTCTTTTCTGTTTGATGATAATGAATGATAATAGAAATGAGAAATGATATACCACCCAACCCCTCGAGTATCTCAGTAAAGATGTGGGGCTTTACTAAGTCCTCGGGCGGACTTCTTGAGAGAATTTGAAAAGTGACGTTGCACTGTTTTGTTTCATTTGCCAACACTCATGCACACTCACGAACACTTAACGGTTAATAATCCACCATTATTTCACATTAATATTCGACATAACACAAATTTTAGAAAATAAAACAAAACCGCAGACATGACTCTTCACTTTCCCGCCAAGAAGTCCTGTGCGTTAATTAAAGGATGGTTCGGGTGAAAGCTGTCTTGTCATGACTAGAGATTGAGCGGTGATAATCGTTAATCGCATTAGGTAATACCTAAATCTCATAGCAAAGCATAAAGTAGAATAAAAACTATGAAATATAAAAAAGTATCAGAAGTTATGTATAAGGGGCATTTTAAATAATTAAGATTTTTTACTGTAATAATCCCAAGGACAGGTACCTGTCCAAGAAACTTATTCTACATGTAGAGACCAATCTAATTTTACAAGTTATTGTACAAAAATGTGAATAAAATGTTTTTTTAATACGTAGATTTAAATATTTGATTTGGCTAATTTTGATTTTAAAATATTTGTGGAAGTTCAGAGAAGGTTTAAACAGTGAGAAACATATATAATAAGTAACGGAAAATACTTGAAACGACAATTTAATTTTTCCATATAAAATTATTTGTTTGTTTTGTTGTTATGGAAACGTCAATACATAAAAAAAGATTGATTTCGCTGATAAGCTCAAAAATGTTTAGGAGAGAGTTTGCTTTTATCTGTAAACGGCTTTCACAGTGTCACCGGACTTTTTAGGGGCAGCGAGAAACTTAATGGGTTCCTCAAGCCACACTGCTTGATCACGATCAAAACTACGTCAGAAGGTTTCCAGAGGGAATGGCATCACGCAAGCGTAAGCGTGCTTCCGCACTCTACTAGATTCTCCGAGTAGTGTGGATAGTATTGGGATGGCCTTTACAGGGTTGCAATAGTGGTGTACTTACGTTATAAGCAGATGTGTGTCTAAATCAGAGTTTATATTAGGATAGTTAGGGAACTATCCTAACTAATAGAACCTAACTTAATATGCGAAAGTAAGTTTGTTTGTTTGTTATTTGTTACGCTTTCACGCGTATATTATTCAACCGATAATCATGAAATTTTGTACATAATCAATCACACTAATATTAGAAATACGAAAGTTTGTGTATGTGTGTATATTTGTTGCTTCTTCACGCTGCACCGGATGGATGGATTTGGATGAAATTCGGCATACAGATAGTTTATAACCTGGATTAACACATAGGATAGTTTTTATCCCGATATTCCCACAGGAATAAAAATAATTTACTAATTAGTTCTTGGATTTGATGTTAGGAATAGCACCTATTTGGTAGTTTTTATACCTACTTTTGTTATTGAAATTTTGACAGTCTTTTGAAACTGTCAAAGCGGTACGAAATCCGCCGGGTCGGGTTCGTGGGTTAGGCCCCCGGTGTGTGACGCCCCCGTGGTGGAGGCACCCGTTCTCGTTTTAGTGCGATTAAATTTATTAGTTTAATATTTTTATCAAAAGTACAGTCAGATAGCAAAATGTAACCTATTAAAAAAATGTTTATAAGTGTCTACATGAAATGATCAAAGTCTTAGATTTTTAATATAAATCTTTACTAATAATGTCGGTGAAACAACAAATGATAATAGGTATCTACTTAAACATTTACAAAATTGATAACAAAATAATTAAACATTAAAATATTAAGAGCTAAAACTCGTTGTAACGTCCTCTTTTAATTTGTCCATAAAACAACTCTTACTTTGTTTTTAAATAAGTTAGGTTGGCACTCAGCATTATGACACCTTTGAATTTGAACATTGTTACTTTCCTCACTTAATTTTACGGAACCATTACACTTGCCATGTCCTTTATTTACACATGTCCACACATTCGATTTTTTATTTTTTCTGAGGAAATTATAAGCATATTTTTTGTGTTCATTGTAATGGAAAGTGTCCTGCTATGATAGGGAATTTTCCAATATTTTTGACGCTGTAAGGGAGAAAGAGCTGGACACTTGCTGAGTTTCTTGCCGGTTCTTCTCAGTACAAGATCTCCCGCCCAGAGTAGACTTACGAACCGATGGCATAGTGACATTCATAAGACCTACTTGTAGTTTAAACTGAATAAATGATTTTGAATTTTGAATTTTGAACGTCTAATATTTTGTTGGTTAAAAATACCTACATAATCCGATAATTATACCTGTAACGCATCATACACATAATAATCATAAACATGAAATTTCACAGTGTAATTAAATTACTTATTTAGTTCAGAAACACTTTGTCACTGACTGTATCTGGTACATTACGACAAAATCGGCTGTTAAGTATAACTAAATTGAAAATCGGGTGCCTCCACCACGAGGGCGTCACACACCGGGGGCCTAACCCACGAACCCGCCGAGTCCACTAGTAGGTATATTATATATATGTATACATCAAGACAGTATATAATATGCTCGTGTTCATAACAGAAACACTTGAACACTCCGAGATACGAACACAGGACCGTGTGATTGGCAATCAGGGACACTGACCGCTAGACCAGAGTCAGATCCATCGCATAAAATCCCACGACAATTTTGTTTTTGAGTAGCTACTAAAAAAATAGCGTTTCATCATCATCATCACCATCAGCATATACTAGTCCACTGCTGGATATAGGCCTCATAGCGTTTATTTCGGGGTAATTGTTACCGCATTATATCCTCAGAAAGCCAACAAAACATATAGTACGGTAGTTTTCATAAACAGTACTCCCTGATAATTATAATTCACACACATTTGACCTACTAAGGTATACCAAATTTTTTATTAAGTAAGCGACTCAATTTCTTCGTCAAAATACAGACGACTGCATATCAGACTATGCAAAACTGTCATATTTCTTTAACAAATGCTCGACTTTAAAGCGAAGGGTAAGGCACACTAGCGCCGCTAATGGATTTAATTTGATAACTGCTAAATTGGATTTTTTTCGAACATTGCGGACCTTCCGACACTAGGCAAACATCTAGTAGTGCACAACTAATAAATAAATACTATGGATGCTTTCCTGTTATCGGACGGTACGCAATGTTTAAAGAAAGATTCGGTCCGTTAGTTAATTTGACAATTACTATTGTCAAATTATCAATTGGTGGCGCTAGTGTGCCTTACCCTTCGCCTTAAGGGATGGACATAAAGCTCAAAGACTGTTGAGGAAACCTTTGTGGTAGTCTGATGTGAGACGTGTGTACCATGGCTTAGCTGATGCTTCTTGAAAACATCTACAAACTATCGCAAATTCAAACCAATTAAATGTGCTCGTTTAAAGCCCGTATAAATTCAAATGTATTGTGCTGTGACACGAAAAAGTAAGCTCGCCAAGAATGACCCATATATTAAGTACAGAACAAATTAACATTTTACTCCCTTTTTGACATTAAAATACTACTTTGTTGAACGTATGTCACGGCGTCAAATAGACTCATAAAATGCTAACTTATCGTATCTCTAACACTTTGTTATGATTTCAGTGTGGCGAGCGATTGAAAATCGATGCGGGACCCATAAAAGAATGCGCCAAAGGTAAAAAAGGGCTGGAGCTCCTTAAATATTACGGCGACGAGAGCCACAAGGTCAAATATAATTGGGTACCCCACGTTCTAATCAACGGAGTGAGATGGGAAGGAGAAACGGAAAACAATTTCATGACAAGTGTGTGTCAAGCATTCGAGAAACCACCTGCAGCGTGCGGAAAATAATTTATTAAGTCGTATTACTTATTTGATAAAATGTCATCATTTTTTGATTAATATCATAAAAACGATTTATGAGTTGTTGTTTTTTATTTATCAACTAAAAGCAATAGCAAACAGTTAAGAACTTAATATATAAACGGGCACCAGGCCTATGTTCAAATTTCTAACTTTAAAATGTCTAATGCGAAGTCCATGAGTACCTAGAAATCCCGACAGTTAAGGAAGAAATAGAAAGTTCTTCTTCGACTTATAAACAAAGACTCACGTTACATAGAAATCATCTAGCTGCAAAACTAATAAATACCAATGACAGCATATTTCGGCTGAAAAGAATGCGACTGGCGTCAATCTAAACACAAAGATGAGTTTAAAAATAAGAGATTAAATATCAATGGATGTGCAATCTCAACAACTGCTAGTACTTCAAAAGATCTGATTATAGCTCTGGGGCTGATTGCAGATTTAATGAGACAAAAAAAAAATGTCTAATGTTTATTTGAACCAAATTCTAGATTGTGAATTTTGATTCCAATAAACAACGATTGCATATTTTAAACATTTATTAATATGAACATAAACAAAAAGGTCTATAACTATAACACTTAATACTCGTACTTTATCAAATAAAGTAAACATTCAAATGAAAAACGGAGAAACAATAACTTTATGAATGAATAGTGATATACGCAGTACTTACTTCAGCAGAAAATAGGTAATCTTAGCTCGTTACATTATAGACTTCCCAAATATTTTAGTAAATCCGTAAATATTTGCAAATTACACGCCGCTAATGGCGGCTACGTTGTGTTTTTGGATAGAGATTGCTGATTGCCTCAGACGGCATTTTCAGCTTCATCGGGCTGGGTCTCTCAAGCCGTGTGAAATGAATCACCTTCGGAGGTTTTCTAGAGGGAACGGCATCGCGCACTAGTGCGCATCCCAGTGCTCTACAGATTCTCCGAAGGATTCGGATCGGATCGGGGAGCAGAACCACCCGAGTGCGCCTCTAATGGCTCGGACCTCGGCTCGGATGTCTATACCTGGTATAGAGCGCGTGTGAACCGATTTTTCGTACCCTTGTTCTACGAGTACGTAAGTCTTGTAAGTCTTGGACCTAAATTAGTGTGCATGTTTAGTGTATTCTGTAAATGTGTAGTGTCATTTAGAGGATCGGGCGGGGGGGCGTTCGCAACTGTTATGGGATCGTCGGGCAACTAAGACGTGTTTAGGACGTCTAGATGAGTACCGTCTTGTTGGTGGAAGGCCTCCAACGTTATAGTTGGCGGCCGCCACAACGAGCGGGTTGGGGTGTTGGGGGGCGTTATCAAAGTAACGTCTGGAAACGTCTTTGATGAAATCTTTGATAGTGGGAGATCAAGATCACGGTGGAAATCTACATTGCGATAGTATCACGGGCAACCCGTGGCACCACGCATGTAATGGTTTTGGAGGGTTTGTAAGGGATACAGGGATAGAGGGCGCGGTATGCGCGAAAACTAGGCTAGCGTAAGTCATGACCGAGCGAATGCAGGCTTTGTAAATTGTCTTCTTATGTCTAAGAGACATTTTACTCCGCTTGCCTGTAAGGTGGAATAGCCGGCCTAATATGAACGCGGCCCTGTTACGGACGATTTTAAGATGAGGCGCAAACGTCAATCTTCTATCGAGTGACACCAAGATATTTTACTTGCTTTTCCCAAGGGATAGCACGGTCAAATAAACGGATAGGATGGCATCGTCCATGTGTCAAATCAGACACCATTTATTAGTTATTAAATTAAAGAAGCACTTAAATAACTTATGTAGTCTTTTGGATGGGTGATCAAAAACTTGTCATTTCCAGCTCCTTTATGCTTTGGAAGGCATGTAAAGCCGTTGGTCCCGGCTGCATTCTGCAGTCATAAGGAACCACTAATCCTTACTTTGCCCGCGTGATGATGATAATGATCTGGAGACAATGTTTCGAAACTTTCGTGGCTTCTGTCCTAACTTTTATGGACACTAAAATTTCATGATTAAGATTTCATTAATGTTTTTCTAACGATTTCATACAAAATTAAATTTTTCTGTGCAAGTGACGCAAAGAGTATTTTAATCTGTACAAATTTTGTCGTCCTCTGCCACGGGTGTTAGCGCGGGGTCGCCATTGTAGCGATCTTCTTGCCCAACGGCTATGATTCATTGTGGCAATGGGTCCACCACAATTACTCCAATTTATGCGCTGTATTTCTTCGCCCACGTCGGGAGCTCTTTCGGTCGCATAATCTCTTTCGTCATAATGTAGTTTGGCATAACAGTTTCAGCATAAAGTTTTCTCGCATAAATTATGATAAGCAGATGGTTTCATGGGCATAATTTTAACTTACCATAATTGTCTTTATCATAATTTTTATCAGCATAAATGTAAAGAACATAATTTATATACGTCTAAATTTTTTGAAGTATAATATTTGGTGTTTTATTTTTATTTATTAGACAACAGAAATACTAGCTACCCTACTCCTGTAGGTCACGTGATAGGTTAGAAATTTATGACTTGACGATTGTCTTGATTTCGAGGTTATTTTTTTTATTACACAACAGAAATCTAGTGCCACACAAAAATAATATCTTTTTTTGCCATGCCATAGGGTGAGATGCCAATAAATGTTATAATTAGTAATCGTTATTATTCGTTGTTATTCGTGCTCGGTGGCGTACACTTGGAGAGGCCTATGTCCAGCAGTGGACTAGTATAGGCTGATGATGATGACGATTGTAAAAACATATATGCATGAACATTTGATGCTGATATATAACTATATATAAGTATGGGGAAATAAAGTATGTCTAATATTTTATTCTGAATGAACGTTATGCGAAGCGAAGAGAATGTCAAAAAACTTTATGCAGCCTTAAAATATGCCTCTTTAATTTATGCAACCCTTTATGGACCCGCCCACGTCGAATCCACTCATTCCTATTACGGTCCATGCCGTCCATGAGGGTGTTAACGAGCATAGTTCTCTCCATAGCCCTCTGTGTGACACGAAGTGTCTCTGCAGACTTTTCCGTTTAGGTGGTGGTCTCCATACCATAAGAAGACAGGCAAGACACATTGGTTGAAGACCTTCGATTTGAGATGTTGGGAGATTCTTTGGATCTCGTAATTGTTTTATTGGCTGCAAAGGCTGCCCAAGCATGCCCCATTTTCCGTTCGAGTTCTGCTACTTGATCTTCATGCCCAAGAGTAATTTGCTTCTACAGGGAATGTGTAATTTTCCGCTTCTGGGATGTTGGTCATTATGTTGGTCTTTGACCGGTTCATTTGCAATCCCACTTTAGTTGATTCACTTTACTTTGAAGTTCGTCGAGCATAACCACCATGTCATCGATGCCATCCGATATCAAAGCAAGCAATAATTTTATATGTATTATATTCGTTCCTTTCTAATTAATAACAACACATTCTTCACTAATCATATTAAAGATATATTGCTTCATATAACAACAGCATTTAACGGCAGTTTCTGAGATAAGAAAACTGTCTCAGATTATTATGCTTCGCTGTGGTAAATAAGACTTTTAGTATTGACGGTACAGTAACGGGAGACGGTCAACGCAGCGATTATTTAAACTGTGTTGGATATTATTAATAAGTTGACAATGCTTGTTCATTTAATCCTATGTACTTCTGTTTTGGCATTAACACATTGTCGTGAAATCGGTAAGTAAGTCTTTAGTCATATTAGTGATAATTTTACCTCTTTTAACTTTTGCCTTTCTGTGATATAATTTCTCTTCTTCATCCTGCCCTAGACACATGTTACTTGGGGTCGTCGCAAAATGCCCGTTTCTTCCACTCTCCTCTATCAGACGTCACTTCGACAGTTACTCCCTTTTCATTTATATCATCCCCACACACAATTCTTCCATCAACACTTATATTCATCACTCTTACAATATAAATTCTCTATTACAGAAATATTATCAAGTATACTGGATAGCGCAAATACACCTATCAAAGTTATAGACGTCGACGTACTACTAATGGGTGATAAGGTAATTGTCTCATTTGTTCAATCATTTATCATAACATTTGGTCACGTGTTCCCTGTTCCCTACGACCTGGGTCTCTTCAAAGCAAGAGTGAATAAGCATTTCCTGTCTAAGCATGTAGCACATCCCGCTCACTATCAGGCAGGTTGGAGGGCTAATGATTAGACAGTTTGCATTAAAAAAACATCTCGGAACTTCTCAAACTAGGCTGAGCACAGCTGTTGCGAAATTCTGTGTCCGTGAGAGATTGTCTATGTGTGCGTTGCTCGAGCGGGTTTGTATCTAGCTTACTTTCTGGGGTCTCGTTATTTTGTTACCAAAGTCTCTGTATCGCATTTGCAAGTGTTGTCGCCTGGCTTGCGAAAGAGATCCGCCTTAGGCAAGTCATATTTTTATATACAACAAATGGTTTTCTAGACCGTTAAGTACAGAGGAATGGTTTTGTTTCTATCGGATCAGCAGCGATATGATCCTATCTGCCTATGCACTGTCCCACTGTTCAGGATGGCCTAAGCCCAACTCTGGAAAATTTATAGCTAGTATATTTATAATTTTATCTTATATTATGATGGTGAAGTGCAAACTTTCGATGTGATTTTGTGATGAAGCTTATCATCTCAGCCAAAAAACGTCCACGGTTGGACAAAAGCTCCACAACGACCGGTTTTGTGCTGCTCGCATCCAGCGGCTTTCTGCGACCTTCACCAGGGTGCCTAATGCGAGTTAATTCGCTATTCGATCACATTAACGAAAACGAGAATTAGTATGGTGAAATTTTAACTCTTCTCGATTGTCGCCAGGAGGCGCTGCTAAAATGCCATACTATTTTTTGTAAACGTAAACGTAATCGAATGAATACGGATAGTAAACAAAACTCACATTAGGCACTCTGATCGTCGGTTCACCTTGTTGGAGGCCTGCCCATATAAAGCTTACTAAGAAGAAATTATATGTTTTAAATGTTACTTTTTGTTTTAAGTGTTGCTTAAATATTTATAAAATACAGTAAAAAAAAATACAGAAAAAATTAAAGGCCTACCCAATCCAGCCAGGAAACGAACCTGGGTCTTCCGCAATCCGGGCGGCTGCACTGACCATTATGCTACCGGGAAAGCCGACGTAATCACTGAATTTTTTCATTGCTTTTTTTTACTGCTTTTTAGCGGCAGAGTGCCATCTATCCAACGGTTATTGCAACCGATGGCTATGCAGATTCATCTTTACAGTAAAAATACCACAAATTTGATAACAGTTGTGTTAAATTTTACTATAGCGTTATATTATACTGTTTATATTTTAGTTCAACGTGCAAAATGACAAAGTGAAAATACAGTTGTACTACGAGTGCCTGTGTCCGGATTGCCAGCATTTTGACACTCAACTGTTTTTCCCAGTTTACAAAAAACTGCAGGACTACATCGACGTTCGCACCTATCCATATGGCAATGCAAAGGTAATAAACGTATTTATTATTATTATTATTATCTCCTTTATTTATTTTCTTTCTTAAAACTAGATTTTTACAATATTTTAATATAAAAACAATAAAACATTATAAAAATCTAATCCTAGAGTACCACCAGCTGCGGGGCAGAGCCCAAGCTACCGGTGGTCAGGGCTGCAGAGTGAGGAACCTTCTGACAATACGTGCCGTGTCTAGGAGTACTGCACTAGGAGCCTTTTGCATCTGACCCTTAACCTAACCTTTCAGCGATAGCCTCTCTAGGTGTTGATCGAGGCTCTTCGCTATCAGAATTAGATTATTATTATTATTATTTAAATTACTAATAATAAAGTTAAATAATAAAAGGACGTTGATGACCTTTGAACAAGCTTCAAACCTTCTTGGTTTGGGATGGTAATGTATCGGGATAGAAACCCAGCCTTCACGGAGCCTTCACAAGACTGAGGCTCTTTAGAGGACCGGGCCGTTCCGCGATTCAGGAATTGCTAACTTTTTAACGTAACGTAACGCACCACCGCCCATGAATCATTACTATAGAAGGTTTCATATGTCAACTAACTGGTTTGTCGGTTTGTCGCGGCTGTTTAGCAGATAGCGATCTTTCTTACTTATCATTGTCTCGTCGTTGCCTTTGGAGTTGCCTGATTCCGTTGCAAATAGGGAATTCGAATAAGTCCTATACCCTGAGCACTTCTCGGCGCCTTGAATAGCATTCGCATTTCGATAGATCCTAGGTTTAAGTTTCACCGAAAGCAGTCGCTCTAATGTATTGTTTCTTAATTGTTTATCAGACCATTATTCATGACGACGGCACTTATGAGATCAACTGCCAGCATGGAGAGGAGGAATGCTACGGTAATAAGCTGCACGCATGTGCGATAGACATCCTGGCTAACACCACCAGCTCAATCTATTTCAACACCTGCCTGATGACCATGGCTGCACATAGAGGCTCCGATGATGCCACTGCGGACAAGGTAACTCAATTAACTTGACTAATCCCAATCCAATCCAATTATTTAATTATTACTTAGATACATGATAGCGTTGACAAAATATGCAAGAATCCGACCACCACGACAGCCTAAAGATAGGGGCGTATTAATTAGACTGGACTGGACTGGACTACTAGAAAAGGATATGCACTCTACTAAAAGAAATTCAATCATGAATAGTCCATCTATTGAGGAAGGCTATAGGTTATATTACATCACGCTATGACTAATAGGAGTGAAGCAGCAATGAAAAATGTTGCAAAAACGGGAAAATATTTTTTGAGAGCTTTCCTTGTGTGCGCTACGTAAACGGTGTCAGTAGATTGTTCGCTAATTAACGCAGGTGAAACCGCGGGGCACAGCTTAGACTTATAAAATGCGACATTAGCGTATCCCTAACACTTACTTATGATTTCAGTGTGGCAAGCTACTGAATATCGACGCGGGCCGCATAAAAGAATGCGCTAAAGGAAAAAAAGGGAAGGAACTCCTGAAATATTACGGCGAAGAGAGCCGCAAGGTCAAATATAATTATGTCCCCTACGTTCTCATTAACGGAGTGGAATGGAATGAAGACACGGAAGACGAGTTCATGAAGAGTGTTTGTCAAGAATTCAAGGAACCACCTCCACCGTGCGCTGAAATCATTTATTAAGTCGTAGTATCTACTTATCTGACAAAATGTTGTATTTTTTTTTGCTTTTTAAAAAAACTATTCCATGTTGTATTTTATTTCTTTATTCAAAATCAATAGCAAGTTGTTAAGAAGCTTTTGTGAACGTTTACTTAAAAGGCCCGTTTTTCTTGCAATCACTTTGCCGGCGTTTAAGGTTAATGCAGTCGAGGATTATTGTCCTCAGCGTAGTTTGGCCCCAGCACCAGTACTCAGTAGTCCAACCCAACGAAAACGAGAATGCGCCGTCATTATTATTCGTTAAAAAAGGAATACAGCAATAGGGAAATTTAAATAAATGTCTACAGTTAACTGGAAGTCTGGACCATCGTCTGCCATGGTTAAATGATGAACAAGCCTATTCCAACAAGGCCGAGAGATTCTGGATAACGACACTCGCTCGGGACGTCCAAACACCCCGCCGCGCTGTGGCCGATGAAAACATGAAAGGTTAAAAATATGTTTGGGAGGATCTCCGAGGATCTTCGAATTTCATTGTGACAGATAGCCCGAGAGCTGAGCATCAGGTAGGCTACTCTTGACGCAAACGCAATCTCAATACAATTCCAATGCGATTATTATGTATCGATATTGGGATAAGTTTCGCAATTTCGGAACGCCCCATCTCGATAATAATTTGTTCACTCAATTTCCACGCAATTTAATTCCAATGTTGCGCTATTATCGCTTTTAAGAGTGTCATTTGATTTTTTTAAATTTGGGATTGGAAATTGATTATTGCAATTGTGCTTCAAGAGTAACCCACCAGTATGTAACAAATTGGAGACATTTGCCCAATTATTTTAAAATGAAAAAAAACCTAACCCAAAGAAAAAACACAATCAGCAAACCTTAACCAAATTAAAAATACAAAAAAAAACAATAAATTACTTTGACACTAAAAAGTTATAAATAATCTTTTTTTGACACAGAGATAAATCACAACAGTTTAGGACCTACCCAAATCTAAAACTATAAACAATATACTTACATCGATATCTGTACAGACAAAATTTAACCTAAAATTATTTATTACAATATTTATAAACAATTAGGTAACGTATTAGTTTTAGTTACTTTAGGTTATTATAATCTCAGATTTTAATTTTGTAATTTTCATGATAATAATTAAAAAAACATTAATATTTACTATAGGTAATCAGTTGGTTTTGGAGTCGGTGCCAGCCTGCGTGGCGTGATACCTACTTGCACAGAGTGGGCTGAGACGACGAAGGGCGTGCGGGGGGCAGTCCATTGAGTGTTTGACCCGAACGCGGCGGGCAGACGCATGAGGGCAGACGTCGTTGATGGTCGTTTCTCTATAATATTTTTTTTCGGTGCGCTCGCGCCCATTTGCTTTTTTTCCTACTGTAGCGGAGTAGACGCGGGGTGCACGCGATTGAGTGTTTGACCCGAACGCACAGAATTTTTTACTTGTACTTTTTATTTAGTACAGATTTTAATTGTTAGCGGATTGACATTTTTTATAGTTAATAGTATATAAATAGTAGTATATAATTCAAATAGTAAGGTGATTTAGTATTTCATTTTATTTTTTGTTTGGCTGGCACCGACTCCAAAAGTATCTAACTGATTACCTATAGTAAATATTAATGTTTTTTTTTATGTTTAATTTTGTCGTTACCTAATTGTTTATAAATATTGTAATAAATAATTTTAGGTTAAATTTTGTCTGTACAGATATCGATGTAAGTATATTGTTTATAGTTTTAGATTTGGGTAGGTCCTAAACTGTTGTGATTTATCTCTGTGTCAAAAAAAGATTATTTATAACTTTTTAGTGTCAAAGTATTTTATTGTTTTTTTTTGTATTTTTAATTTGGTTAAGGTTTGCTGATTGTGTTTTTTCTTTGGGTTAGGTTTTTTTGAAGGCGGTTTTATTTTTTTTGTAAAAAATTAAGTTTATTTTTGAGTTTTTAGTGTCAACGGGGCAATGGGTATTTTAAAAGAATTTAAATGGCCTGCACTACGGAGAGACCAGTTAGAAGAAGGGGAGTTACCTGAAGCCGTCCTGATAAAATTTGACGATCCAACTATTGGAGTCCGAATTAAAGCCAATGATGGCTGTGTAGGAATTGGTGCTGTATGCACCACTTTTCAAGCTCAAAAGGGTTATGGAGACGTCGAACGAAGAATGCTGCTCATAATTTTAAGTTGGGCCGTTACAGTACACAAACTACAGGGCACCACACTCGATAGGGCGGTTATCGATCTGGGGAAAAAAAATTTTGCGAAAGGACAGACTTATGTGGCCTTAAGTCGTGTAAAATCGTTAGAAGGTATTATTTTATCAGACCTAGATGCTAACAAATTATTAAATAGACCACATGATGAGAAGGCTTTAATGGAAATGTTGAGGTTACGTAACCTGGCCAGTCCAAATTAAAGCCAATTAGCTGTGTGGCAATTGGTACTGTATGTACAATTTTTCAAGCTCAGAAAGGGTTATAGAGACGTCGAACGAAGAAGTCTGCTGATCATTTTAAGTTGGGCCGTTACAGTACACAAGCTGAAGGGCACCACACTCGATAGGACGATTATCAATTAACACAGCGTTTACGTGCTTGATCCGATAGAGAACCAAAGTCATCGACATAGCCCACAGGATTAGCAAGCTGAAGTGGCAGTGGGCCGGCCATATTAGCCGCAGAACCGATAACCGATGGGGTAAACGAGTTCTTGAGTGGAGACAACGTAGTGTAGGACGCCCTCAGACTAGGTGGAACGACGATCTTCGCAGGGTGGCTGGCAAGAGCTGGATGAGAGAAGCCGCGAATTGTGCTCAGTGGCGTGCACTTGGAGAGGCCTATGTCCAGCAGTGGACGTGTGTAGGCTGATGATGATGATGATGATGATGATGATGATAACGTGATTATCAAAATTCCGTTCCTTATGGGAAGTGCCTTTTATTACCTACCTCGTTGTCCTTGAGGGAGACTCGCCACAGTCTATATTATGATAATATAATTAAATAAAGAATTATCCCCTAACTCATGGCTGTTGAGGGTTAAGTCCTTCCTTCATCAGCTCACCTGATAAACTAGTAACAATATAACTAGAAGTACAGTCATACAGAATTGAAAGAATTATCTTTTAACTCTTAACCGTTGAGGAGTTGACCTTTCATCATCATCTCAGCCACACGTGATAATGACTACCAGACGCAAATATTGGTGTAGCGTTAGAAAATACACTAAAAACGTTATATATGCCTATAAAATTTAAGGAATGCCCTCGATTTTTCTGGGATCCCATCATCAGATTTAGTGATGGTGACAATGGGACCACTCAGCAAGCATACCCTTTCGAACAAAACAAGAATTTTCAAAATCGGTTTACAACTTACGGAGATATCGCGTAACAAACATAAAAAAAAAACATTCAGTCGAATTGAGAACCTCCTCCTTTTTTTGAAGTCGGTTAAAAAGTGAGTCAGCGACGAGCATTCGGTGCACCCCATTGGACAAGCAACGATGAGTTTAAATTACACAAGTATTTTAGGACCTGTAAACCTCCTACGTGCAATAATCAGTGTCGATAAATTATAAATAATAATGTAAAAGACAAAAATGCGAATTACTTTTTAATAGGTATTCAAACGCCTCTAGAAAGGGCGACAAAAGTGCATTGAAGTGTTGCCGCCCCTCAGTATATGCTTGTAAATCCTCTTTGTATTTACTATTTTGATTGATTGTTTTATTCGCTATCTAAAATATTCTAAATGGAGACATTGCGATTATATCTATATATATTATAACATCGGTGTCAATCACTGACACTAAAAAAGTTATCAGAGTCATGTAAAGTATAAGAAAAGAGCGTCTATCTCCATTATCTTGAACAAAGACACGATGTTTATTTTTTTATTATGTCCAAAACGTTGATAAATGTACCTAATCTTTTCCTTGTGAGTCGTTTATCAAATGGTCAATGGGCTGCTGAGACCAATCGCGAATTATAACGAACCGATAGCGGACTCTTCTTGTATTTAGTCTACATTTGCTTGCAATCATGAATAAGTGTTTCAGAGTTACTTTTCTTTCGTTAGCTTTAGTTGTGTCTTTAATTACATATTCTGAAAACAAAACTACTTTAGTACCTACTGGTAAGTACAATATGTATTACATCTTCTTAAATATTAAGAATTTCGTGAGCATGTTGTATTATTTTTATTTAATACAGCTGACCGGGCGGACTTCGTACCGCATTTAAAAAATATATATATAATAGTTTATGTTACTCAGCGCTAATGTAGCATTCTAATCTATACTAATATTATAAAGAGGAAACCTTTGTATTTTTGTATGTATGTAAGTATGTTTGCAACGAATAAACTAAAAAAACTACTGGACCGATTTAAAAAAATATTTCATCATTAGAATGCTAGATTAGGCTGAGGAACATAGGCTATATTCAAAATATATATAGGTATATAAAATACTAAAAACGACAATTTAATTTTCCAATACAGTTTGTTTTGTTGTCATGGAAACCATTGATATATATTTAACTCCACCGGGTCAGCTAGTGGTAAAATATTTTTTTAAATCGGTCCAGTAGTTTTTGAGTTTATTCGTTGCAAACATACATACACATACATTCAAAAATACAAAGGTTTCCTCTTTATAATATTAGAGTAGATATAGACAACTTAAATACAATAGTACAGACGCCTGGGGGTCGACCGCCTAACTCTTTCGCTTTCGATAGCTTTGAAGGCGAGGCGAGGAGGAGGCGTCATCTTGTAATTTCGAAAGCAATATGAAAGCAATATCGAAAGCTACAGGCTATATCTTTCGATATTATTCGATATTATATTTCGATATTATATTAGGAAGCAAGGCGAGGGCCTTGCCTTCAAAGCGATCGAAAGGGAGAGAGTTAGGCGGTTGGGGGGCTGGACGCCAACCTATTCAAAACTACAAATTTCTTCAATAAATGTTCTAGCTCAAAGTCTATTTAGGAAATTTTACATTTTTGTTGTAGTAAAATAAGTAGCTAGACAATTGTGAAGTGAGCACCGCACCGTTAGCCGTTGCTATTTTTGAAAATTACCTCATGAATTAATGATATGCATTTTAAGGGACACCTGTATATTAGATTTCTTGGATTAATTTACAGGACTACGAGTATTAACATTACTGTGTTAAACACAAAAAAAAATTGGCTGACGTCAGGCAAAATGGCTGTTGCCTACTTAAAGCCAATTATTGGCCTTATGCGCTTAAGGCCAATGATCATGAAGTTGACACATTGAAATGAAACACTACCTATACACATCTATTCACTTTCATTTTTATTTCAGTTACTTGGAATACCACTGCAAGGGTATGTATCATTTCCTTCTACGTAATGTTCAATTTAATAAATTAATTTTTCCAATGCTGCTTATCTCATGGTAACTAAATATTGTACGAGATATATAGATTTTAATTAGATTATGTAATCATAATTATTTTTGTTTAATAAAGCATTAACGTAGCATGAACCGTACAATTTTTAATTATTTCCGTTTTATTATAAAAGTGCAGCATAGTATCAAGATACTTGAGAAACTATGCCTACTAAATGTATTTAGTTGATAATGACTTTTTACTGTAAAATCAGATGACGTACAATTTCTAATCAATTTCAAAGATAATCATCAACATCGTCAACATTAGCCGTTCCACTGCTGGACTCAGGCCATCCCACATAAACAACAGCACAGGTAGATTAAGCCATAACACACAACACTGAGAAGGAAGAGCTCGATGGCGCAGTGGTTAATGCGCTCTGTCTGCGGTAGCTAAGGTTTAGCAAATTTCGAAAAGGCTAGCCGATGGCTGAAATGATCATCTCGAGCTTTTCCGAGCTTTGAAAACGTAAAGCCGTTGGTCCCTGCTGCGTCAGCAGTCGTTAATCCAATCCGCACCGGGCCCGAGTGGTGGTTTATTGCGCGTTCTCCCTTTCCATTAATAGGAAAAGCTCATGTCCCAGCAGTGGGGACGTAAAATATGCTGGTGATGATGATGACACCACACTGCTGTCCAGATGCGGGTTGGTGGTGGAAGTTAACAACGGCTATCTTACAACTAAAACCGATTCCCGAACGCCCTAATGTGCCTTCCGAAGCACGGGAAAGCTCCGATACGATCCAAACCCTTTGGAGAATCTAGTAGGGCACGGGGACACGCACTAGTGCGTGATGCCGTTCCCTCTAGAAAACCTTTGAAGGCGCTTCGTTTCACACGGCTTTAGGAACCCTGTAAGTTTCTCGCCGCCTCCAAAAAAGCCTGGTGAACCTGAAATGGCGACTAAGGCAATCAGGTAACTCTCTCAAAAAACGGGAGAGCACAAGACACTTTAATTTAGTCCCCCGTTTGCGTTTCTGCCTTCGGTCTTATCATCACGAATATGTAAGTGTAAGATGTATTAGTTTGGTGTGTTTCAGTACGCCCCGCAGAACAAGGTGGCAATAAAGGTGTTCTACGAGACTTTGTGCCCAGGCAGCACCATCTTCTTTGTGAGAGAACTCCAACCGGCCGTGGAAAACCTCGCCCCCTATTTGGACCTACATTTGGTTCCATATGGTTTCGCCAGGGTAAATTGCTTGCTTTTATTAATGTTACAACTTCCAAAGAAACTTCTCTACCGATCTAGAAGCTTTGAGTTGACAGAATGACTGACTACATTAGGTAGGTAGGTATAAGTTTTGGCAAGTGGCAGACTTGATAAAAGGCGATAGTCATCTCTCTTTACTTAATTTACCTTTGAAAGTCCACGCAGAAGAGAAGTTATAGGAAATCCTTTTCAATTAAGCCGCTTCAACTAGAGCGCACAGTGCTAAGGCTAACATAACAGCCAAATGCGCTTCACTTAAACCTTATTCTATGTGAAAAGTCCGCAATCTTATCGTGTGTTCGTAAGGTGATACGAGTTTGGAAGTGTTGTAAGGGGAGCCAGAAAAACGAAACAGAATAGAATACCGTTTTTAGTGGCACAACTACAAATTGACACAATCTACATACAATTTTAACTGATATTAAGTGTGGCACTAAAAAGCGCCGGCTTAGCATAATGTCAGGTCTTCTAAATTATTATTACAATGCTCAAGATCATCAGCTTTTGTTAGCGCAATAAAATCCAGAAGTTTCAGTCCGATGCAAAAACTTAACTTAATATTAGTGAGGTAAGATGAAGACGAAATGCTTTGTAAGAGTTAAAAATATATACAAGAACGTGATTTCCGATCTGATCTGAAACCCTCGGAGAATCTACTAGGGAAAGGGGGCACGCTTGCGTAACGCCATTCATCAGCAAACTCTAAAGAGAACGTGATCTCGTTGATTGCCTAATATATTTTCTTTCTTAACTCCTTCAAATTAATCTGTCAACAAAACAAATGGGTTTGTTATGATAATGAAAGTATAACCTGGTTCCTTATCCTAGCAAGTAAATCGCTGATTTTTAGCAACAACCAGGAGTGACCTCTTATTTCCATAGTAAAGCTTTCCATTCCAACCTTCTCACTAGTACATGTTTTTGTTTTTTCGCAAAAATGTTTCAAAACCTCCGAAATTATGTGAATGTTGACGTTTGCAGACGCGTGAGACCTCCGCAGGCTACACGTTTACATGCCAGCACGGCCAAGATGAATGCTTCGGCAACAGAGTCCACGCATGCGTGCTCGACCAATTGGCTAACAGAAGCCAGGCTGCACTCCTCAACGCTTGCCTGATGAATTACTACAGGTTTTCGATGGTTAAAGTGTACGACTTCATGCTCTTGGTCTGGGTGAGTGGTCAACATCTAAATCTGCTAAATCTGTACAAAAAACTTTCAAATCACAATCTCATCAATCATCAATTTTAACTGCCTCTGTGGTTAAGACCACCAGTGTTTAGATCCAGAAGTCCCGGGTTCGATTACCAGCGAACATCATCTTTACATCTTTGTGTACTCGGTTTGATTGGTGGTAGGGCTTGTTTGTCCGCCTGGCTAGCTACCACCATTTTATCTAAATATAACGCCATAACATCAATGTTTGTAGCATTGTTGTGTTTCGGCAGCTAGAGATAAGATAGCCAGTGCCTCACCTCAGTTGAGTAGTTGAGGATTCCGGGTGAAGTGCGCTTCCATCATTGGCCTTATCATCACGTGAGATCAAGGTACAGGGCTTACCCGTAGAATATAAAAAAACTATTATTAAAACAAAATAGTAGTAATGTGAACTAGACAATTTTCATGGTAATTTTGTCGAACTAAAGGCAGTCTTTTAAATGTTGTATTGCTTACATGTGTTTGATGTCGATTATGACACCACGTCTTCTTACCTTATTTATGCTCCCCAGCTGAAGACTACTAGCAAAGTCGATAATAATCAATATCACACTAATATTATAAATGCGAAAGTGTGTGTATGAGTGTGTGTTTATTTGTTGCTTCTTCACGCTGCAACGGATGGATGGATTTGGATGAAATTCGGCATACAGATAGTTTATAACCTGGATTAACACATAGGATTTTTTATCCGGATATTCCCATGGGAATGAATGGAAACTGTCAAAGCGGTACGAAGTCCGCCAGGTTCACTAGTATTGTATATATATGTATATCTCTCTCTTTTTGCAGTGTCAACACCAAGTAAACGTGGTCCATCTTGCACATAAAATCTGGACCTGTGCAAACAGTGACCGAAGCTCTCAACTACTTAAGAGTTATGGCGATGAGACTCGTGCCTGGAGACCCCCTTTTATGCCATACGTTGCAATGTACGATACGATAAATGGACTAGAAGAGGGGATATTGGGGGGTCTGATGAGCAAGATATGCTCCAAGCTAGATCCAGCACCGCCACCATGCTATTCGTTAGGTGTAAAACATTAATAAATATCTTTAGAATTTCTCTGTAATTTCTTGTAAAATGCACGTCTTTCTTACATTACGATTATTTTAATTCAGAAAGTAAAATTTTTCAAACCAATAAGTATACAATACGTAGATCTATCTTTAAAACATTTGTGCTACCAAATCCATGCGATTTAAGGTCCACTGAGAAGAATTTCAAATGACATTAAGTGAGTTCAATAAATGATCTGGTATAAATGATCTGGTATAAATGATCTGGTAAACCTCTGGTAAAGGTTGGAATCGCTAGTCGTTGTGGAGGTCCTCAAGCCGGGCTTTGTCCAGAAGTTTTTATAGAAGAGTTGACAAATGACTCTGCTCTGTCTGATGTTAAGCAGAATCAGAGACCAGATACGAAGATAGCTAGTAGAGCAGCCGTCCTAACGTTGCTGACCCGTAAGTTGCTACTTCACACGTCGTTTAAAGGCCCCTAGGTTGTTTTATCAAATGATGATAAATTTTTGTCGATCACACTTTTCGTGTTTCAACCAAGTTTCGAGAATATGTGACTATCGTATACTCGTAGTGGTTCCATGAAAAATTTCACGTCAGCACAACGAACGAAGCAATTTGTATACAGCTGAAAATATGCGATAGAATCTTTTCTTGCTGTATTCAGTAACACAAGTCCCTTGAGTTCAGTGCCGACAGGTGAAACGGAATCGATCTGGGAGCTGGGACGCCGCCGCCGACCGCATGTATGTGATTGTGATGCAAACCTTCGGGTTTGTTGGAGACGAGAGTTTAAAATGGATACGGCATTCTTTGTTGTCTAGTCGGAATTGCAGAACTGGAAGTAAGCTTTTTTATGTAATACAGCTAAAGTTTAGGCATTTGTGTAAAATTATTTAACAAAATCTTATGAATTAATGAATTGATTGAATGAATGAACATATCTTTATAACGTGAAATAAAAATTTTCCTTTCAAATTTTTTCTTTAGTTTAAATTTTAGTAAAGATTGGAAATCAGTTGTTTTGAGAATTATTTGTTACTTAAAAACTTGATTGTCACAATCTCACTCTATGAGACAGTTATCCTGCGTTAAAAATGCGTAACAAATCATTAACATCAAGTAATTTCAACAATTCATCACCACATCATCTCATCACAACTCTTCCCAATTGAAACCCGGGGCTATGCATCGAAAAATCCGAAACACACTTTGCACAACGCTCTGCCTCTCGGCCACCGAGCCGTTGACCTAAATTAATTAAGACCAGCGGTATCAGGATGTCATTAAATAGGTAATGGATACTAAATAGATTATTATTGTAAATATATCAAGGGTCTAAAACCTCTAACCAATACGGTGTATTGCTCCGCGTTCAGAGGCAATATACCTTTGTGTCTCTAACGTTGACATGTAAACGAACAGATCAAAGGCACAACCACAGACAAATCTGTGGCCACAACAAAACACATTGCCGCAGGTGTGTGATAGATTCTGAAACATTACTAGTCTGTGTTTTCTTGAGCCTCGATTCTTCTATTTTGAAACGGCTACAAGAGTTTCGCAGCGGTTTCATTATTATATTTGGACTATTATAGGAAAATTAAAGAATCTGACTACTGGGACACAATGTAGACATTTTAAAATATATTAATCGAGAATCTAGACAAGTACTTTAAGAAGTTCGATGCAGCTAGTAGCTAAGGGTACCGCGTTTGTGCTTAAATTATATATATAAACTCGTTAATTTGTAGTAACGCGTAAGTTTATTCATAATATACAAACTTACAACCCAGCCCGGTTTGATTTACAAAAGAGTGTCCACGTGACCGTTTCCCCACGGACGCAGACTCCTGTCAAACTGTTATTGTTCCTCGTGAGAATGCAGAATTGCACTGACTAGAAACAGTGCTGTTTAAATTTACACAGGGTGTCTACTGCTAGTTTTGTTTGCGATTCGAACACGCTAACGTGAACGAGAATTGTATGGCATTGAACCAAAGCGTCTCAACAAACGAAGAGAGTTAAAATTTTGCCATATAAATGCTCGTTTTTTTTATTAAAAAATGGGCTTGCTCTTGGCCTCATTCGAATCCCTGGGGCTAAGAAGAGATCGACGATGAAACTAATTTGCCCAGATACAACCTATATAGATCACAACAACGTGATCAGATGGCAAATAAAATTCGCACCAGGCACCTAGTGCCGTTTTAATCTATCGACCGCACATCAGGTGTAATAGGTATTGGAAACACTGACACTTGCTCTATTACAAAAGAGATAAGGGCGGCAACATCCGTTGAACAAGAGACACTCTTTTTTGACCTAGAGAATCTCCTCTGCGAATACCGGCCTTTAGCGTCCTCTTTTTAAAGAAAAAAGCCAGCTGGGCGAGAAGAAGAGGCCTACCCACTAAACCAATTATACGGTATAAACGTAAGGTCTAGACTCAAATCTGAACGTTAGCGGCTGGTCAGCCTAATGTTCGACCTGTGCACACAGGGCCCGGATGAGACACCGACATCCTTGGTACTTTCAACTCGATTTCTTTACTTCTCGTATTACTTAAATACTACTATTCGTACATTGTCATATCGTACCATTCTCTACTCATACTCGAGCTCGATGGCGCAGTGGTTAACGCGCCCGGTCTGCGAGTGCTGAGGTTAAGCAACTTTCGCAAAGGCCGGTCATCGGATGGGTGACCAAAAATTTATCACCTCGAGCTCCTCCGTGCTTCGGAATGCACGTAAAGCCGTTGGTCCCGGCTGCATTAGCAGTCCTCAACAACCACCAACCCGCACTGGGCCCGCGTGGTGGTTTATGGCCCGTGCCCCAGCAGTGAGGACATAAAATGAGCTGATGATGATGATGATGATGACTCGATATGAAGCTGAAGGAACTCGATCTGCGACTGCTGAAGTATCACTATCACATAAACCGGTCATCGGTGGGTGACCAAAAATGTTTATTTTTAGTGGTCTTTTATGGCCCGTTCTCATGTGATGTTTTCATCCATATGTAAGGCTCGTGCACCAAGCGTGGGTACTTAAAAATGAGCTGGTGATGACGGTTTAAATAAATTTTTAGGGTTTCGTACCCAAAGGGTAAAACGGGACCCTATTACTAAGAATCCGCCGTCCGTCCGTCTGTGTGTCTGTCTGCATGGCCGTCTGCACCAGGCTGTATCTCATGTCATGAACCATGGTAGTTAAACAGTTGAAATTTTCACAGAAGATGTATTTCTGTTGCCGCTATAACAACAAATACTAAAAAACAGAATAAAATAAATATTTAAGGGGCTCCCATACAACAACGTGATTTTTTTTTCTCGGGCTTAATAACGATAACTGGTAGAAACTTGAAATATTTTTATAGACCCTTCGTGCGCGAGTCCAACTCGCACTTGGCCAGTTTTACTTTATTGCCCGTCACATGGTGGTAAATTGACAATATTAAAATTAACTTGACGCAAACTCAATCTCAATACAATTCCAATGCGATTAATATGTATCGATATTGGGATAAGTTTCGCAATTTCGGAACGCCCCATCTCGATATTAATTTGTTCACTCAATTTCCACGCAATTTAATTCCAATGTGGCGCTATTATCGCTTTTAAGAGTGCCATTTGAATTTTTTAGATTTGTGATTCGAAATTGTTTATTGCAATTGTGTTTCAAGACTAACCCTACAGGGCGTTGCAATTTAAAATAACACTATTGGTATAATATAATACTTATATTATTTATAATTAATCTTATCTTCACAGTGAATAAAGCAAAAATCATTTATTATTATCTAATCTAATATATAAATAATAAATAACATTTAAAATACTTTATGATGGATGATTCCATATCAACCCGCAACATTTCGCATAGTCATCGGCGCATACTTACGTACCTCAGTTAATTTATTTATATCGGCACATTTTTACCTCACTGCTGTCAAAGACCTTGACAGTTAACCTTTATTCTATATATTATTTCCCATATAGGAAGGTCTAGGCTTTCATCATTGCAAATGTAGCATAACTAAAGAAAGAAACGCGTCCAACCTCTTTGTCAAACGTGGTATTTACTCAGCTATGCGATAAAATCTTAATTTGCCGTGAAACGATTTACCGTATCTACCTACCAACCTTTTTCATCAAATTACGTAACATCAACAGTAATGCCAAGTTTGAACGATAACAGCACGTTATGTCGTTACCGACTTTATAATGACGCGACATAACAGTGGGAATTTAATTTGCATAAGCTATTGCTATATTATCATATAGGTATACTCTATGAAGAACACACGTAACGAGCTAAAAATATTACTATATGGACAAGGTAAAAAATATTACAAGGACGGAACAGAAATATGTGCCTAGTGCGAGTTTACTTACGTAACTTACTAAGTTTGTTAGTTAGCTGTGACAGTTTTCCTTTTAACTTCGTCATATATACAACTACCGTGAATTTTTTCACGTATCCAAAAACAACCATTTGGCTGGCAGGGGGGGGGAGGGGGGACACTTGAGTCTAACAGACAGACAGACATGGCGAAACTATAAGGGTTCCTTGTTGACTACGGAACCCTAAAAATGACAAATAAACTTTGCACTCGGCACCCAGTACTACAAAAGTATTTAAAAATTTACCTATATTTATCTACAGCTTATAATTTATTTTACATATAAAACACATATTGAAATACGATGGCGCAGTGGTACGATGGCGCGCACGTACTGCAATTGCTGAAGATAAGCAACTTTAACGAACGGGTCGTCGATGGCGGCTACATGGGTTGTTGCACTCATCGTAGGGGCCACACTCTTCCCACACTCCCCGCGCCATAGCCTCAAGGTGGAAGGCGCCCCTCTCGCATCCAGAAGGTACGGCGGCGCCTTTAGTGGCCAAAAGGCCTAGTTGGAGGGCCCCAATGGGCCGCCGCGCGGACCGCGAATGGCTTCCGGGTTCTTGTGGTTCCGCTAATGAGGTTGACGTATGTCCCTGGGTTTTAGTGGGTCGGGCAGACCACCGCCCATCCCCACACACCTCCCGGCGGTCACAACAGCCCGGTTGAGACGGTCTGAGAGCAGATTTACTTGGCATAAAAAAAGGGGGGCGGTCGTCGGATGGGCCACCGCACTGCATTGGGCCAGCGCAGTGGTGTATAGCCCATTCTTCCTGTGGTGTCTGCATCCTCAGGGCAGGCTTGACCCCAGCAGCGTGGAACATAAAATAAACGAGTGATACTAATACTAATACTGATGATTTATATAAAATACTTTCTAAAAGTAAAATTGAAATAAAATCGACTCCTAAAATTAAATATAGTACTGTGTTTCTGTTATGTGATATTACCAGCGAGAAAACAGCAGGCGTAGTTATTCTCATTCTAATATGTTTTACAGCAATAAAGTTCTCCTTATCTCCTTCTTGAACCTACCTATTGTTCGTCTACAGTTTAAGTCGTAAAACAGCACTGAACTTCGAAGACGAACGACGAACTGTTCTCAAATATGACACGAGGGAACCGCTGCAGCCATCCTTGACACGCGACGCAGATAGTGCAGCAAGTGTAGACAGTAAATCTTTATTTATTTATTTAAAATTAAATAGTGATATTACAAGACAATTAATTATTTTAAAGAAAATGTTTTTTATGACAAAGCAATGATTTTCGACGACCAACGACGTGGGGGAAGTTTATAGTTCAATGCGGACTAACACCTCACATAAAATTGTTTTTTTTTTTGCACTCAGCTTATTTTGTTCAAATCAGTAAAAGAACACTTTTATATTTTTCTACACAAAATTTTACTAACTGAGGAAAAAACCAACCAGTCTCAGGAAGCTAAAGTGGGAACCGAACCCACGACCCTTGGATTACCGGTTCAATGCTCTGGCCGCTGAGCTACCGAGACCCCGAATTATATTTCAATTATAAAATTAGGTATTTCGATTACATTTGGATGACACTGAGATTTTTGTACTTATGAAAACATATCGAGCTCACAATAAATACTTACCTACTTGCTTACAACTAATTCTTCCGTCTGAAATGACTATGATAATGACGAAATCCAAAGAGACTTATGTACCTTTTTCTTTTATTTCTAACAATGATCAGCTTTAATAAGGTCCAAGTGAGAGGTATGGAATGCAGCTATAACGCACCGGTGAATCACGGGCCAACCATTTGGAATATTCGTTTCTCATGACTAAGCATTGTAGTCATTGGCCATAAAATTTAATATTTAAAACCAGTACCGATAAAACGAGAGGTATATTGGTATATTGCTCCTACAAAGTGTCACTTTGTTTCGATTTTAATAAATGTGCGAAACACTTGACGTGGGCGCATGTCAAACAGTTTGTAACTGGCGTGTTTGGCGATATTACCTACTTGAAATTACTGCGTCACACGAAATTTTGTTAAGTCTCTACGTAATGTTGCTTCCACCCACACTTTAATGTTGTCTCAAGATGATTTTGCTTTCATAAGAAGTCCTACGTAGTACTTATATAAAACTTTTTTATTTATAAATAGATTACTTTGTTCTTTAATATTATTGTTTCATTTTGTTGTGTTCTTGTATCAAGGTTTTACTGGTTGTCATCCACAAAAATACTCCACTGTAAAAAAGAAATAAAGGAGGAGGGGAAAAAACTTATTAGATTAAGTAAACGGAGTTATTTCCAATATTTTTGTACCATAATATACAAAAATTTATAAACCACAAAAAAAATACCAAAATTAGCTCGTTAATAATTACTCTAACGTAAGTGACTCTATCAGTTTATCAATTAATTTTGTTTCCCAAATTAATTTATTTGTATGCATAACTAAAAACATACAGATACGTTGTAATTTGTATGTTTTATACTACAAGCTTCTTAAGTTATACAAAAAAAATTATTGCTATTGATACTTGACGCGATGTCAAGGCGCTCTGCCTGTTTAAAAAAATATGTTGACTCTAGAATCTACGATTACAAGTTATAAAACGTACTATGATACAAAGTTTGAAAGTAAACATTTATTATTCTTAAAATATTAGGACCGCGCTTTTGTTAAAAACGGATGTAAAATAAGTTCAGCATGGACATGTATCGGATGGGCCAAAATTATGGCCCTCGCCCGGCGAAAGCTAATAAAAAATTTAAAAGGTAAAGTCTAAGGGATCACATACGCCGAATATTCATCAAATCCTCCGGCCACACGGATCCAGGTAAAATGTTTTGATTAAAGGAACTGTTTACTTTTACTCGCTTTAGAAGTTCCTGTACCAGGGTTTAGAACTAATTAATACATAGAACATTGATCAAACACAGTTGTAGTGAGACAATACCCTAAGGACCAATTAATGTGGAATCACAAGAAGCGCCTGCAGAGTAGTTAAGATGTCTAAAGTTTGAATACGTAGTGGCTTACAAATATTATGCATAGAGACGAACTTGGATCAGTATTATGACTAAGAATCATGAATATATTATTGTTTCATCATATAATATAGATAAGTGACTTGTTTAAGGTGATAATACTAAATGTATTTAGAAATAAAATATATCGTGAAATAACTGACTGGGTTATTCGATTGGGTTATTCTGATTTCAAGTTTTTTTTTCAAATACTTAGTCACTTTCTACTATTATGTAATCATCAAAAGAATGTAAGAAAAAAGTTGATGATATAATTATCATCAACTTTTTTTATACATTATTTTTATGTGTTTGTTAGTAAGTATACCTAAAACAAAAAAAAACGTTTCTCATTTCTAGCACTAGTATCAGAAAATCCGCAGCGTATTTATCATATGTGCTATATTTGTTTAGACGACAAAATCTAAGAGTTGCTCACAAGACGAATGAATGTGCCTCGAATAGATACCGTTTGAGTTGCCCGTCACGGACCCCTAAAATGTAGAGCCATCGGACGTGTCAGACGTGCGGAATCGGGAACCTCGCGGGGAATGGTAACTAGCCGGTTTATTTCCTTTTTCTAACACACGTAACAGACGTCCGTTCGAAACTAGATTTTGCAACGGACATTGGAAAAATGTGTCAACTTGTAAGTACAACCTTTTCGTACATACAGACAGATAGCACATAAGGTATAATGACGTTCGTAAGAGCTATTTGTAGCCTAAACTGAATAAATGATTTTGAATTTGGAATTTGGAATTTTGAAGGATAATATTTAAATCTTAAAGCAGTAATCTGCCTACAGTTACATTATTTCTTTTAAAAGGTATTCTTGTCAAGTGTGTTTATCAAAACGCTCAGTTTGAAGTCTTAATAAAGTATTTTTTTTTTATAAAATACAGATGAAATACCACAAAGATAACACAACGCTACAGTTGCATTTAAAAAAAAATTAATTTAGCTTCAGTGCAGCAATTAGCACTTAAAAATAAAAAGTAAAAACTCATGACGATTACGTTTATGAAATACAATGACAATTAGAACGAAACACGAAAGAAACGAGACATGTGAAACTGTGAAATGTATGCGAAATGTATCGTGTATAAATATGTACTATCATTTTACTCGCGATTTCATCCGCGTGAAATTGAGATTTTAAAACAAACTCTTTTTTTAAATAACATGTAGCCTATGTTAGCCGCAAGAAATGTAGCATTCTATCTGTGAAAGAATTTTTGGAATTGGACCAGTAGTTCCAGAGATTACCCTCCGCAAACAAACAAACAAACAAACAAAGTCACAAACTTTACCTCTTTATTAAGAGTATATTGTATGTAAATATGTATATGTGTCGTATGCAGACTGTGCCTTAGAAAAATGTCATTAAAACATACTAGGTACAACTATCGAACGTATACCGTCCACATAATACTGATTGATGTGTGATCAGTGTAGCTCACAGAGATTGTTCACGTAAATACCACTAGCCCACACACAACACATCCCTCATTCAATTTGGCAGAGGGGACCTATTCGCCCGCAGCTTACTCGCATCGCCTTAAATTAAAAGCTGGGCGGGCGCACTGCACATTAGTCTTTCAATTACTATTTATTATGAGCCAAATTCAAAAGAACTTGTTAGCTGACAAATACAGATCAAGGTTAATTGCTCTTTTCATTTGAGGGAATAATACATGGAGATATGAGGAACGGACATTGGACAAACAGAGTTATTGCTATGCTGGATATTTGAGAATATGTGATGTTTTCTAAACACATGTTTAAGAGTTTTACGCATTAGCTACATCATCATCATCTTCATCATCATCAGCTCATTTTATGTCCCCACTGCTGGGGCACGAGCTTTCCCTATGGATGGATAGGGAGAACGGGCCATAAACCACCACGCGGGCCCAGTGCGGATTGGTGGTTGTTAACGACTGCTAATACAGCCGGGAACAACGGCTTTACGTGCCTTCCGAAGCAAGAAGGAGCTCGAGAAGATAATTTTTGGTCACCCATCCGATGACCGGCCTTTGCGAAAGTTGCTTAACCTCGGCACTCGCAGACCGGGCGCGTTAACCACTGCGCCATCGAGCTCCTCAATTTAATTAGCTACATACTATTTCTTATTATGAAGATACCGCTTCTCAACGAAGGTTGGCGGCTTTATTGGCTATTTGTCATTGCTGCTACGCGGAAGTAAGTACTTGAACTTATTTGTACTATTGACTAAGATTCTTCAACCAGGCGGTTTTCTTTTGCCATTACTACGCTTTTCCTGGATTTTTATTGTGGAGTAATGGCACCAGTGTTCAACACTTTAAGCCCAGTTCTCGACACAACTTTCGTCACATGACACATGCGAGAAGCAGGTTCAATTGGTAGTATTCAAGTATTATTCAGTTGGTGCTAAATACTAAAATCTGTTAGTGTCCCATTTTATTAATTACTAGCGGCCCGCCCCTGCTTCGCACGGGTGGACATTTTTTTTAAATATATATACATATATAGACATTTTTTTTAATAATATGTATATACATACATACATACATACATACATACATACATACATACATACATACATACATAGATACATACAATTTTAGTATGATCTATAAAGATCATACTAAAATTATAAAGCTGAATAGTTTGTTTCTTTGGTTGGACGCGCTAATCTCAGGAACTACTGGTTCGAATTGTAAAATTATTTTTGTGTTGAATAGTCCATTTATTGAGGAAGGCTATACGCTATATTTAAAAAAATGTTTGAAAATAAAAGTACACCCGTGCGAAGCCGGGGCGGGCCGCTAGTTAAAGGAATAACATGTCAATCTCTGGTTCCTGCGGAACACTGATGCTGCTGCCCTATTAGCGGTTGAAGAATTCGGTGTGTATTACCCCTCATTATATGTTCAAAATTTTGCAGCTTCCTTTCCTTTGTTGTTGAGGGACAGACTGTTAGCTCAAAAAGAGTGGTTTTTTCTTTTGTTTATTTAATTTTACGGGTAAGCACAGTGTCTTGATCTCACATGATGTTAAGTGATCTTAAGGCCAATGATGGAAGCGCACTTCACCCGGGATCCTCAACTAGTGAGGCGCTGACTATATTATCTCTAGCTGCCAGAACACAACAATGCTACAAACATTGATGTTATGGCGACATATTTAGATAAGATGGTGGTAGCTAGCCAGGCCACCAACCAAACCGAGTACACAAAGATTACCCCCAGCTGGGAATCGAACCCTAGACCTCTGGGTCTAAACCGGTAGTCTTACCCACTAGACGACAGAGGCGGTTAAAATATTGTATGTATTCATATCAGCACCAAACTCTACTTCAAGGCTGACCACAATTCGCCTATTTCTTATACTATGTATTTGCATGAATGTTTATTTACGCAAGCAAGTGAAACATAAAACCTACTCTACTCGTATAGGTAAACAACATTGTCCTAATGGCAATGCTAATAATAAATTTATCTTACATTGTTAGGTACAGTTTCCTGGTATTGATGCGGTTTCCTTCCCATTTCCCTCACAGCGAATGAATCGCAACTGCACAGAATATAGTTTAGCAAACTCGAAGCCTGCTAGAGAAGTTTCGAGCAATGTACTTCCTCGTAGGCATATGTTATTACATATTCAGGGGTTGCCATAGGTACATGTGAACGTTTGCCCAAGTTAAATCGGATTATATAGCAACTTGAGAACGTGCTCCCGTTAGCATCCATTTGAATGTAATTAATGTAACATAATGCTACGTTCTTATGTTGTTTTCGTTCTTAACAATTACCGAGACACATTCTTTTGTACAGCTTTTGTTTAACTGTAAAAGTAAAAGTAAACTAAATATAAAGTAATGCTCGTATAGAATACATGAAATAGATAAAGTAATATAGCTAGCCTGTATTTACGGGTACAGAGATAACTACAGTTTGTATGGGATCGTGAGTGAAGTAAACTAGATTTTTTATAGGATCGAAGTAAAGCCACCTAGTGACAAACTAGTGTGACTAAACTCGTTACAGCTTCGACACCATACAAATTCTAGTTCACGCTAACTAGATTGAAGAATGTTCAAATAATTTTTAACGCAAATTTTGTTGCGAAAAAATTACAAAAACACAAATGTTGAAAAAATTTCCACGAGCAGGATTTGAACCTGCACCCTTCTGACATCGGTATGTTGGAAGAGCACCTGACCCGGTGGTCAGGTGCTCTTCCAATTGAGCTATCGTGGTTCTAACCAGCCCAGCGAAATTAAACAACACTTTTTACTTTGAAAGCCAAAGGCGCCCATTCAATGTCAACAACTAGGTACCGTCACTAACATCCGATCATAATATATTTACAAATATTAAAGATCAGTTAAGAAGTAGGCAAGCTATTTATAAAATGTTCAAATAATTTTTAACGCAAATTTTGTTGCGAACAAATTACAAAAACACAGATGTTGAAAAAATTTCCACGAGCAGGATTTGAACCTGCACCCTTCTGACATACCGGGTCAGGTGCTCTTCCAATTGAGCTATCGTAGTTTTTTTTAGGTTGAAGAAGAAGAAAAGTAAAAAAAAAACTGACATTGATAGGCACACGTGAAGGTGTTGCTCGTGCAATGCTTTGCCAACTAACTCTTGCTGTTTTTATTGAAGATAAACCCGTGCCTAGCTTCAAATCCGTTAAGTAAAAGAAACTTAATAGTAAATTATAAAAAAAATGTAAAACCTTATTTATAGTCCAAATATTTTTAAATATTTTTTATATTCAGAAGATTTGTTAAACTTAAATACGAATGTTAGGTTCGCATCTAGAAGATAACATTCTAATATTATTTTATTCTTTTATAAAACTACAAGTTGTCGCCCGCGACTTCGTTCGCGAAGACTACACTATCCCACAGGAACCGGTTACCGGGATAAAAAAAGTATTCTATATCCTAGTCCGGGTCATGGTCAGTCTATGTGCAAAGTTTCATCTAAATCCGTTCAGCCATTTTCACGTGTTGTGCGGTCAAATATGCGCGGTCAAATAAACAGACAAACAGATAAACAGACAAACAGACAAAAATTCTAAAAACTGTTGGAACGTGTTTTGTTATCGATTCTAAGTATCTACAGCCAACTTTTTTTCGAATATCTTCCATGCACAGACTTTCGACCCTCTTTAGCTTTATTATATGTATAGAAGATAGATGCCATTATGATTGTTATCAGTTTTATGAACTAAATAAAATAAAAAACAAAAAGTACTCTGTAAAAGCAAATTAATAATCGGACAGGGGCTTGTCAATTTCTAGTAAAATTATAATGACATGGTACTGAAGTGTTTGGTAAATATTATCGTTTCGTCGTACTTCAATTATACAACCCTGGGCTATGTTTGCTTTGCGAATGCCTATTAAAAGTCTTGAATATTTTTATTACACGCGGGGTACATTGTGTACATAGCAAGTATTGTAAAAGTTTAGAATAAAAATCCCTCTTAAGCGCACTCCGTGCTCTGTAAGACGTTGTGATACAGCCTGCGTCTAACTCTTTACAGCGAGTAAGCACGCCACATGCCTCGAGGCAGTAATAAAACCTCTGCGAAATAAAACCTCTTTGCCAATAACATTTTTTATAAGATTGACGTTTAAACTTTTCTTTATATCGTATAACTCTTTATAGGTATATCTAACTTTATATATTACTTGCTTACCCGGCGGACTTCGTACCGCATTTCTTTTTTCTTTTTTTTTAAATATAGCTTAAGTTACTCAGCGCTAATGTAGCATTCTAATGGTAAAAGAATTTTTTAAATCGGTCCTGTAGTTTTTGAGTTTATTCGTTGCAAACATACATACAAAAATACAAAGCTTTACAAATACTAATATCATAAAGAGGAATAAAACGTGAAGAGAAATATTAATACTGCTTAATCGCACGGAGAAATGTGAGATTTGGTATAATTAAAGTTTATAAAACAAGGAGGAGACCCGAAAAATAAAAGTATGTATAATAATATGTGCTTCATTACCTACATTGTATACTTTGTAAATTACGGCCTTTCGATCATTGGGCGACCACAAGTATAACTAGTTAGTAGGTTAGACATGCTTATAGACAGTTGTATATTTTTACTGCTTACAGCATAACCCTCGAAGTAAGTTTTCCTTAAAAAAAGTTTTTTTAATACATTCGCATACAAACATTGTCGGTTCAATATCAAACCAGCACGGTACATGTAGTACCCTTAATTGTAATAGGGTTTCCAATCGTTACATTTAATAGTTGAGACAAATACGTCACCATAACATCAATGTTAGTAGCATTGTTGTGTTCCAGTCCAGTAGTTAGAGATAAGATAGCCAGTACCTCAATGGTTCAGGATTCCGGTACCAATTGCTTACCCTTTATGATTAAAAAATATGCAAATACATATGTCCAATTCGTCGGAATGACAATGTTAATTAGTAACTAGAAATTCCATTAGCTAACTCCACTCAGAATTCATCTTAGAATTCGGCATTAGAGCTGTCCGTTGTATTACATTTATTGTCATAAAGTTGGTCATATCTAAACAAATTCCGCATCTGACTGATATAATGTGTACCGCGAATCATCATTCTTAAATTATATATAGATCTATAAGTTAAAAGTACCCAAGTACTTCTTTGTTATATGGTATAACTATTGGACCCGGCGGACTTCGTACCGCTTTGATAGTTTCCATTCATTCCCGTAGGAATATCGAGATAAAAACTATCCTATGTGTTAATCCAGGTTATAAACTATATGTATGCCGAATTTCATCCAAATCCATTCAGTAGTTTTTACTTGAAACAGTAACAAACATCCACTTTGACAGTTTCCATTAATTCCCGTGAGAATATCGAGATAAAAACTATCCTATGTGTTAATCCAAGTTATAAACTATCTGTATGCCGAATTTCATCCAAATCCATTCAGTAGTTTTTACGTGAAAGAGTAACAAACAACCATCCATACTTACAAACTTTCGCGTTTATAATATTAGTAGGATTTAAGAATACTTACATAGCGATGTACAAGAGTTGATTTTAGTCACAGCAGCTACATAAAACAAAAAACCTTTATGATGATAGAAAAGGTCTCTGCCAATAAAAATGTATGGCGAACCTACCAGTGACAGAGTAGGGTTCAACGTTCATGTGTAGTTTGTGCGTAACCCTCGGGTACACATCATGTACAGTACCTAGTCGAAATAATTTGCAGCTCGCACAGTGGTGAGAGCTTTGACAACCCTAGCGTGTAAATCAAAAAGTAACTAGTAGAGTTAGGTAGAGTAAAGTCCTTCGCACACGAGTGTCGCGTCTCGTATAGGTTTTTTGGTTTTTTTTATATCGTTGATAATTGATTGTTGATAAGACCGAAGTGCCTTTAAAACGGCGTGCCTTTGCCCAATGCATACTGCCTGCCATGTCCTACGGCGTAGTAACTATTAAGTAATCTGTGCCTACGGTTAGGAGACATGGACTCTCACCCGCCAACATACACCGTGACTGGCTAGACGACGGACGCGTTAAAGGAGGTGTATAAGAAGCCGATACCTGTTCCATTAAAAAAAAAACGACGGGTTGCACTCTGGGAGTGCCGGCAGAAGTGAAAACTTGAATATTAACGTTGTGCATTTTTGATATTTTGGAATGGTTAGGAAATAATTTTGCACGAATTGCTTTAATTATCAGTATAAAAGTACTCTCATTTATGTGGTAGAATACAATATTTATTTATTGGGCTATCGTACACAAACATGACAATTTATATTACATTAAAAAGTTATATTAAGTTATATTAAAAATTTATATTACGCCGCGCCAGCTGTCTACTCTCCATCCGTCTTACGAATTTTCGATCAGCCCCCCAACCGCGTAACACTCTCGCTTTCGATCGCTTTGAAGGCGAGGCCCTCGCCTCGCTTTCTAATATAATATCGAAATATAATATCGAATAATATCGAAAGCTATAGCCTATAGCTTTCGATATTGCTTTCATATTGCTTTCGAAATGACAAGATGACGCCTCCTCCTCGCCTCGCCTTCAAAGCGATCGAAAGCGAAAGAGTTAGGCGGTCGACCCCCTGGTCACGTGTCCTGACGCGAGTTTAACATTTTTTACCCATTCCTCTACTCTCCATCCGTCTTACGAATTTTCAATCAGGTCACGTGTCCTGACGGTCACGTGTCCTGACGCGAGTTTAACATTTTTTACCCATTCCAAAAAAAGTGCACAACGCCGCTAAAGAAGTCTTCACTTCAAAAAACACCACCTTATAGAGTACACAGTCGCAAAGTGAGCCTGTTTGTATGAAAATAACATGGTGGGCGGTTAGATGTGCCCCTGAGGTATTTGTATCGATCTCTCTTTTTATACTCAATTAATGCAAACTTTGTTGAACTAACTTTATGGTAATAATAACAGGGCTTCAAGAGGCTGAAGAAGTATTGCATAAGTATTTAATTGCTAAAGGTTTATTGAGATTCATCGGACACAACACCTTTATCGAGTTTGTAATAAACCTCAAATGCAGTTATTTATGTACAGTCACGAGCGTGTATCTATATTTGAATACAAGAATAATTGGAATAGTACTTGATTAACAAATTTTATATTACGAGTATAAGAACTATTTGCAATTAAAATAAAAATACTACAGCAGAGCTCAAATGGAAAACCTTGTACAGGTAACTCCTAATATAATGAAATAAGAGTTAAAACTAGTCAAAAACTAATTAAATTCATTAATTTACTTTTTAATTTCTAATTATCTTTTCTCTGTTTTTTTTAAGTTAAGTTCTGTAGTTAAGTTTGTTTAGAATAATAATAATGTCTTGTAGTCAAAAGTGTATACATGTTAAATGTTGATGACTGTACGTACTAGGAAGAAACGACAAGAAACTCAGCACAGGCGTAGGCGTTTCTTTTCACCCTTTATTTGGTCCGGGTGTCGTAAAGGGGGTGCACCAAAAATACACTCTAATTTTTTTTTCACAAAATGACGAAAATTTCAAAAGGAGATAAACAATTTTTTCAAATAAAGTTAAAAAAAAATGTAGAAAAAAAAGAGAAAATTTTCCAATGATTTTGTATGAAGCCAACACTTAGAAAAATTTGCGATGTTTTAGTATGGGAGTTTGGACTTGTAACAAGTATGGCTTCGTGTGGGTCACAAGACTAACCTAACCTAACCTAGTTGTCCCCGTCGCCACTACATACTTACAAAATTTTCTCTGCTCGAAATTTTTCTAAGTACTGCACCCCCTTTGCGACACCCTAACCGCAGCGACTGTGTAATTAATGTAAGAATGTCTCGGTGTATGCTTTGTTAAATGTCCATAAATAAATAAATATATAAAAATTAATATAATAAAAATTAACTTACCTTCATATTTAGTGTGATTGTTTGTAATGGAACGTGTACTTTTATTATTTAACGCTGTACATGAAAGACAGAAGAGAAAATAACCTTGCTGAATGTCTTTCCAGTTTTTCTCGGTATAATGTCTTCCGCCATGTCTCATTCCAATTATGTATAGTGTTTATCAAAAATGCGTGGCTACAATGTACTAGGTGTCAAATCCAATTAGGGTTGCCAACCATACTTTAAAAAAACGTACCTATCCTACGTTATTTTACACCCCCATACTTTATTCTTTTAAAAAAAAATAAAGCATGGAAAATACTTTATTTCCGACGTAATGCGTGCGTTTGAACGGAATATTCCTGTTGACTTAATTTCTGAACTACTGAATGGTACTCAGACTCAGGTGAAGTGAAACGAAACGCAACGATAATTGCGATGAGTCTTATTGCCATTTTAAAAACAATAAAAAATTATTACATAAGTAGTGCCAAGAGTATATGGTTGAATATTTACTTATACTAATATTATAAAGCTGAAGAGTTTGTTTGTTTTGTTGAACGCGCTAATCTAAGGAACTACTGGTTCGAATTGAAAAATTATTTTTGTGTTGAATAGTCCATTTACTGAGGAAGGCTAGAGGCTATATTACATCATCACACATGAGCTGATTTTTCAATCGTTAGTTAAAGTTTATTCATTGAATAATTTTGACATAATGACAGATTCTCTTTAGAAAATATGTTACATTGACAATGTTACTCGTTGGATAAAACTTATCTGGGGATTGAAAAATCGGGCCTATGACTATTAACGCGGGTGAAACCGCAGGCCACAGCTAGTGGTTGAATATTTATTTAAGAAATTTAAGAGTTTTGGATAGGTTAATTTGCAGGCGACTGTACTAGGTTAATGATATGGGTTTTTTATTATTGTAATAACAAAAGCAGGACGTCACACTGCGGCATATTCGCCGTGCGAAGGCCTCCGCTATTCAGCATTTCACGCTATTATAGTTCATTAAAGAGTTAACCTTGGAACATGATAAATTCTGACACATCAGTTTTATAGATTACTCAATGCCGAATGGTTATAGACCAAAACAAATTGCTTTGGCTACTATTCACACACATTCTAGCGAAATTGAATAGCATCTTATGCTAATAGTAAAATAAATCAAAGATAGGTATATAAAATAACTAATCTAAAACATATGATAAAAGTTTTATCCGCATATGTTCTAGTGGTTAAACTTAAGACACCGGTCTCCTACCCAGAGTAGGTACCCGGGTCCGATTCCCAGCTGGGGTTGCTGGTTATTATATTCGGTTTGGTTGTGAAAGGGTTTGTTCATATATAATATATAATATTAACCTAACCTAATATTAACCTTTAACTTACACTTAATTTTATCGGTATACAAAAAAAAACACTAAGTATCTATCTCTAGAAAACCTTTGACCATGTTTCGTTTTACACGGCTCGAGGAACCCTTTAAGTTTCTCACCGGCCCCAAAAATGTCTAGTGACGTTGAAAATGTCGCCTTATGCAATCAGCAAAATCCCTCCAAAAAAGCACTTCGAGTCTTTGACCCATCGGGATCTTTTGTGCAACGCTATCCATACACTCGTTTTTCAATTCGATCGGCGCCATAAGTAAAATGTTATATTTCAATTTATTTAACCAAAAAAATCCAATAAATTGTAACAGTTAGAAAAGACAAACTCAGTTAGTTATATTGAACTGGCAATCTTATCGATTGATATGTATTTCTTCAGAGACATTAAAGCGGATGAAGGCCAAGCGGTTCCCTGTAGTGTATAAAAAATATACCGGAATTAAAAGCATATTTCAATCGTTAGGAACTGTGGTAATTAATTGCCTCTGTGGTCTAGTGGTTAAGACCACCGGTTTAGACCCAGAGGTCCCGGGTTCGATTCCCAGCGGGGGGTACATCTTTGTGTACTCGGTTTGGTTGGTGATAGGGCTTATTTGTCCGCCTGGCTAGCTACCACCATCTTATCTAAATATGTCGCCATAACATCAATGTTTGTAGCATTGTTGTGTTCCGGCAGCTAGAGATAAGATAGCCAGTACCTCACTAGTTGAGGGTCCCGGGTGAAGTGCGCTTCCATCATTGGCTTTATCATCACTTAACATCAGGTGAGATCAAGGCACTGTGCTTACCCGTAAATATAAAAAAAAAAAAAAAAGAAGGGACAACCACTAAAGAGACAAGTAAAAATATTTTTTTCTCTCAACACTTCATCGTTAAAGATTCAAGATACCAAAAATAGTGATGAATGATCACCTGCGGTCATGTGTAAAAAAACATAACTGTAAAATAAATTATTAAAATTAAGATAGATACTACGGTTCGAGGTAATAAATCTCACATTTTCCGCAGATACCGACTGTAATTATAACATCGCAAGGTCGTTTCCAGTAACGAACGTACTTACATTTTTCACGACATTGAATCGGATAATGCGCTCACGCAAGGCCAAGGCTCGGCTTTGTGTCGCAACTCGCAACCGGCCATAGTCTCTATGGGACGGTCGGTGATAATCTGTGTGCTAATGTGACACGCCACGCCACGAGTACGGTCAGCTGCGGAGTAAGTTTCGTTTGATGTATTCTTTGGTTGGAGTTGTACGGTGAGGTTCCGTCCTCCGTGCATCGTTATCCTCATTACTGAGGGTCGTGACCTCCTTCATCGTGTATGTGACGCTTGATGATAGAGCGCCATCTGGACCGGCTGCCGGCGACATGCAGAGCATCATGCACAGAGGTGTCCATGCGGTACGGATTTGATCGGACCAACGCATCGGGCTGTCACCGCAAGCTCTTCTTTCTTCTATTTTGCCCGTGACAATTATGCCGTGAGGATGCTTCTTTACAGATTCAGGGTAACGATTTGTGTCGCAACTGACCGTAGTCTCTATGAGACGGTCGGTGATAATCTGTGTGCTCATGTGACACACCACGCCAAGAGTACGGTCAGCTACGAAGTATTTTTTACGAAGGATTTTGTTTGATGGATTCTTTGGTTGGAGTTGTACCGTGAGGATGCTTCTTTACAAATTCAGGATAACAGTTTGTGTCGCAAATCGCCGTAGTCTATATGGGACGGTCGGTGGTAAAATTTAAAAATACCAACCAGCTAGAAAATTTTTGGAAAAGTGTTGATAATCTTTTGATGAGTACTCATCATTCATCGTAGTGGTTTACACTGGATATGTTTTTTAGCTTACAAATCCTACAAAGCTAATCTTAAGAAAAATGCTGGCTAGCTCCGCTTCTTGTTGTAAGTTACAATTTAAGAAAAAGTCAATGATCTGTATTCAACTGGTATATCACATGTTCTTGTTTCAAATAGACTACAGGCGCACACGGTACACATATTTTCATTCTTATGCTAAGTGAGTTATCGACATGTATTATCGGTAGCTAGGTACCAAGTAAGACACGTGAGTTGCTTTTCTGTGTGAAATATTTTACTACTTAGTATCTTTTAAGTTTAGCATATTCATAAAATCTTATGAAACAAGAATATGTTTGGAGTAATGAGCAATGAGTAGTTAATGAACCTAACCTTTTTATATTTACACTAGCTGACCCGGCGGACTTCGTACCATTTCTTTTTACTTTTCTTTTTTAATATAGCCTATATTACTCAGCGCTAATGTAGCATTCTAATGGTGAAAGAATTTTTTAGATCGGTCCAGTAGTTTTTGAGTTTATTCGTTGCAAACATACATACATACCAAAATACAAAGGTTTCCTCTTTATAATATTAGTATAGAAGTACATCTATAGGAAAATAGAAGGAAAAACTTAAAAACACTATTAAATCACCTCTAAGTCGTTTTTAAGTACTAATTTTAATTGCATCATCATCTTTCAAAGCACGGACACAAAGTAACTCGAGGTATTTTGGTCACTTATCCTTCCCACCATGAGCATGATCAGAAGCAGTACAACCCTAACCTCCACAAACAGCTCCAATAAAAATCTAACATAAAAATAATGACAAAGTTTTTGCCAATTTATCCAAATAAAAAAGGAAATTATAACTTTGATCTACCTACTACGACAGAGTACCCTAAACGGTGCGGAAAGCGAAAACTTTTACTCTCGCTCGTGTTAGTCGCGCCTCGCCTACTGGGGATGCTCAACCGATCAGCCGATACGTCGTCATACAGCTATCCTGCTCTCTCTAGTGCCAGAAAGTAGAGTGACAAGGATGAGGCGATCCACAAAAATCCGCAGCACAGGGACACGGGGGTGTGTAATACCCTCGTCTGGCGGGAATTGGCACGTTGCCCACCGGGCGCGCCAAGCCACGTGCTATGGCCGCTTTGTTTAGGCCTGATCTTGCCCGAAGCGACGGCATACCGCAATTTACCCAGACAAGTTGGCCCTTCAACCGTTGAAGCGTTTGTTAGTTTTATCTCCTTATTTACGATGACAGATAAAACACGAAGAGCTAAGATGCCTATCTGTGCGACATCAAGTTTTGAACTTGTGTTTATTTCCTTTCCTTCTATACAACGTTAGTCGGAAAGAGGGTACTAAGCCGCGGACAACTGAAAGTGCTACTATCAACTGCTATATTGCAAGTGAAAAAAAAAATGAAATTTCTGTATTTAGAATTAAACATTAATACATTTATAAAGAAGTTATGGAACAGAGAAAAAATCATAGACACTTGACGTTGTCAAATAAAAAAGAACATTTCATTTTATATCAAGAAGTTTTATTAACATAATGTTAAATAACAAAAACAAAAACAATAACAATAATAACCCCGGCAATGAACTCAAGTCTCTCTCTTAAAACAGCTGACCGCCAGGGCTACCACAGTGTAGCCAGCGTAGCGTCCATTTTTAAGGAAAAGTTCTTTGACAAAAGTTATTCACTATCATGTATACTTTACCCTCCTTTCGGCTTAGTACCCCCTTTCCGACTGACATTGTATAGGTACTATTAGGTACCAAACGATTGCACTGTCTTTGTTACTGCTACTGAGTGCATTTGCTTTTCACTATTTGGTCAAGTTAAAGTTAACTACAACTTGTTAAAGCGACTTATCTAGGCACTTAGCGAAGAAAACTCGCTCTAGATTGATAGGGGAAGAGAAAATATAGTCACCCAAGTTGATACATTCAAAATAACTACAATTTCTATTTATGTCTCACTGTAGATGCAATTACGATTTAAAGGTTATGTCGTTAAAAAACAATAAAGAACGAGCAGCATTCCTTAATAATTCAGTAGGTATACCTTGCATGGGTAAACGGATTGCGTCAATGAAAATGTCAAACGTCTATTGTAGCTTTGGAAATGTTTTGTCAGACTTCTTGGCGGGAAAACGAAGAGTCATGTCTGCGTTTTTGTTTGTGATGATTGTGCACGAGTGTTGGCAAATGAAACTAAACAGTGCAACGTCACTTTTCGAATTCTATCAAGCCGTCCGCGTGAGATATCGCAGTAAAACCCCACATCTTTACGGAGATACTCAGAGGTTGGGGTTATATCACTTATCACTCGTTACTATTAGCATTCATCGTCAACCACATGAAGCCACCAAATAAAAAACCAAAAAAGTACTTCGTCTTTTTTTTTCCTTAAGTTGATGGCTTCGTGCGATTAGCACATTTAACCAGTGTCAAAGTAATTTTTCTTAGTAATACATAAATAAACAATATTTCATTCCTCTAAATGATGATGATGAATATGAGATATTAGAAATGAGAAGTGAGAAATGATATACCCCCCAACCCCTCGAGTATCTCAGTAAAGATGTGGGGGCTTTATTAAGTCCTCGGGCGACTTCTTGAGAGAATTTGAAAAGTGACGTTGCACTGTTTTGTTTCATTTGCCAACACTCACGCACACTCACGAACACTTAACGGTTAATAATCCACCATTATTTCACATTAAACATTCGACATAACACAAATTTTTGAAAATAAAACAATACCGCAGACATGACTCTTCACTTTCCCGCCAAGAAGTATATTTCGTCTTTTAATTCTAAATTTGAATGAAAAACAAAACACAGCACAGCTAAAATAATTAATTTGTCACGTCAGTATGGCGATTCGAATATTTTAAAAAACAAAAGCTAGGGTCGCGTGTTCGGTTTGCGCGTTGATGCTCGTAGATCAGCACAAGACAATCAATCAAGCTGGCCTCATTAGTATGAAAGTACCTCACTTTCACATTACACTTACTATCGAAATTCTTTACATATTAAATTACATTTTCGATTTCTTTGTGGCGAGTAACCTTTGTTGCCAAATGTGGTAGTTATCCAACTAAATTAAATTAATTATACAATTATGTTATGCTGATCGAAATAAACTGTTTGATTATTATTACTATTACAAGACTACTTATTTTATATTTTGAGTAAGAGTATTAATTTAAGTATGAAAACACAATCATATTATGGTGATAATTAGCGTTCTAACGTCCCACTGCTGGTCCCAGGCGATTAGGCCATGACCCAAAATTCTTTCTCTATGGGTTGATGGGTTGGAAATTTTAACCATCGCAATCGGATTAATGAAATATAAAGTAACAATAATTTTTATTATGTATGGAGTAGATGACTTACTTTCATTTACTTTAAATGTTTTATAGGAATTCGGAATTAAGACCTTTATATTATAATAAGCAAGCTCTCGGTTCTATAAGGATGTAGGCCTGGTTCAAATTTTGCCACTCTTACCTGTTTTGTACTCTCTTTATCCACTTGGAGCCGGCCACCTCGTGTTTTGTGTGCTAAATATAATAACTTACACATCACTATTATAACAATGAGTAGAGGTCAAGCCAACCAAATCAATAACGATATCACTTATGAATTAATGACGACATTATAGTACCTACAGTGTCACTCGCCAACTTAGTACCTATTCACAATAAATTTATACAGCTGCTTACATATTGTTATTATTATTAATGATTTATTTATAAATTTATGGTCTTGGTAAGTATATTATTGCTAATGAAATATATATTTTATCCTTTTAAAAGCTAATAACTCATTTATTAATTAAACTTAAGTCTGTTGATATCAAATACAAGAAAGTTAGTTATTTGTTGTTGTTTCGTAATTAATAATTGCTTTTGTTACGAACTTTTTGTAATAACTATGTGTGAAGAGCTTTAATGACATAGTTTTTAGGGTTCCGTACCCAAAGGGTAAAACTGAACCCTATTACTAAGACTCTGCCGTCCGTCTGTCTGTCCGTCTGTCACCAGGCTATATCTCATGAACCGTGATAGTTAGACAGTTGAAAGGAGATGTTTCTTTTTTGGGCCCTTATTTTATTACAGTTTTGAAGTGATGCTTTTCTGATAGATCTGCCTTCTGAGATGATGTTTCCAAAAAGAAAAAAATATAAAAAGTCCCCAACATAATTTAAAAAATATTTAAAAACTTGAAATCTTGTTTTCTTCATCAAGCTTTTCTTATTATTTATAGGTTCTAATGAAAGTTTTAAGTGTTTATTATATTGCTGAACTTATTTATACTAATTTAAAAAATAAGTTATATTTTTTAATACGTACTCGCTGTCATTTGAAGTGTCAGTTGTTGTCATTTTGATTTGACATCTGACACTGACAGTTCATTCACGAAGTTGTCAAGACATTAGAAAAGCGAAGTTGCCAAGGCAGAAAAAGTTTAGGGTTGCGATTTTATGAATTTTTATTATCTGACCTTTTTTAGTATGTTTAAAAAATATATTAATACATGGAAAGGTTCCTATTTTGTGCTCTTTTCATAAAATATAATTTCATCACTGTAATTAAAAATTATGGGGCCCAGACTCCATACAAAAATGGAACATCTCCTTTTCACAGATGATGTATTTCTGTTACCGCTATAACAACAAATACTAAAAAACAGAATAAAATAAATATTTATGGGGGCCCCATACAACAAACGTGATTTTTTTGCTCGTTATTGATCCATATTGATAACGGCAACAGGTAAACGCTTGAAATATTCACAGAATATGTAGTTATATTTATATTCACTTTAAAACTAAATAATTAAATTAAAATAAAACAAAAATTTAAGGGGGGGCTCCCATACAACAAACGTGTTTCGTTTTGCTGGTTTTTGCTCGATATTGATAACGGCAACAGGTAGATGCTTGAAATATTTTCAAAATATTGAGAGTTATATTATTCACTTTAAAATAAATAATTAAATTAAAATAAAAAAAATTTTTTAAGGGGGCTCCCATACAACAAACGCGATTTTTTTCCAATTTTTTTCTCGGTCTTAATAACAATAACAACTTGAAAAATATGTTTATAGATACGGAACCATTCGTGCGCGAGTCCGGCTCGCACTTAGCCGGTTTTTTTAATACTTTTACACGTTCAATCTAAGGTTTTACTCAAATATGCTGGCTTATAAAAAACCGAATAAAAAAAGCACTTGAAAAATCAATACAGATCACGGTTAGTGCTCGATCTAAATAGGTAGAGATGGAAGATCTCTCTCGCGGATTTAAGAAATCATTGGTTGAGTGCCTACTGAGGTAAAACGTCTTTTTCAGAAAGTGCTATTTTTAGTTTTGATATTAGAAATTAAGCATTGTGTATGCAAAATATGATATTTAATAAATATAACATACCTAGTATCTAGTTCAACATCATCAGCTCATTTTTATGTCCCCACTGCTGGGGCACGAGCCTTCCCTATGGATGGATAGGGAGAACGGGCCATAAACCACCACGCGGGCCCAGTACAGATTGGTGGTTTAATTGTATCTAGTTATGATTGTAATCATAATTACAGTTTATAGCACATATTGCTATCTTATGACAACAATCAGGATTATATACTTTACGTGGCGTTAAAAAACACAGATGAGCTCAGCATATTTTCATTTATTCACCCGGAATTGAGAACTACATCATCGGTGATGATGATGTAGTTCTCATAGCTGAGACCTTGGAAGACCTGAACACAATGCTCGAAGATCTCAGTAATGCTTCTCAAAGGGTGGGTCTTAAGATGAACATGGACAAGACGAAAATCATGTCCAATGCCCATGTTGTACCCGCTCCAGTTAATGTTGGGAACGTTACACTCGATGTTGTTGACCATTACGTTTACCTGGGACAGACGGTCCAGTTAGGTAAGTCCAACTTCGAGAAAGAGATCTCTCGACGAATCCAGCTCGGATGGGCTGCATTCGGGAAGTTACGTGATGTATTCGCATCCAAAATTCCTCAATGTCTCAAGACAAAAGTCTTTGACCAGTGTGTGTTGCCAGTGATTACATACGGGAGTGAGACGTGGTCCTTTACTATGGGTCTCATAAGAAGGCTCAAGGTCACCCAGCGAGCAATGGAGAGAGCGATGCTCGGTATTTCCCTGCGCGATAGAATCAGAAATGATGAAATCCGCAGGAGAACTAAAACAACTGACATCGCTCGGAGGATTGCTCAGCTGAAATGGCAGTGGGCGGGACACATAGCGCGGAGAACCGATGGCCGTTGGGGCGGAAAGGTTCTCGATTGGCGACCACGCACCGGACGACGTTCCGTAGGCAGGCCCCCTACAAGGTGGACCGACGATCTGGTCAAGGTCGCGGGAAGCCGCTGGATGCGGGCAGCGCAGGACCGATCGGTGTGGCGATCCTTGGGGGAGGCCTATGCCCAGCAGTGGGCGTCATATGGCTGATGATGATGATGATGACCCGGAATTGAGGAAGTGGCTTAACCTACACTATCACAACCATTCCCCCCTCTTTATTATTAGACTACGATTTCCATCGAGGGTCATTGTGTTTGGTATGAATAACTATAGGATTGTAATGAGTTGTAGTCCACCTGCCTACTAAGCCATTATCACCTTACCTATCTAAGTCTCACTAATTCTCATAGCTAATAGTCAGTTCTTAAGTGGTTTAATCAGTATGTGTCCTTCGATAATTTAGGAATACCTTACATCTTCGTCTGTTATCATCCCTTTCCACCAGGTACAAAATAAGGAGACCCCAGAAGATAAGCTTCATGTACTTATAAAATATAGTAAAAAAAATTAAATGCCTACCCGACCCAGCCTGGAATCGAACCTGGGTCTTCCGCAATCCGGGCGGCTGCAATAACCGTTGGATAGATGGCACTACCGCTAAAAAACAGTCAAAATCAAAGCATTGAAAAAATTCAGTGCTTACGTCAGCCTTCAGGAGACGCAGACCCAGGTTCGATTTTTGGATGGGATAAATATTAAATTCAGCTTAAGTGCAGCAATTAGCACTTAAAAATAAAAATAATAAAATTAACATATGTGTTACTTACATTGCTCGAGCTTGTTTGTACGACGCTTACATTTTTGCCCTTATTTTGTGCATTAGCCTAGGTGACATGAAGGCCAAACGCTTTAGTTGTGAAAAAAAATAACAAACAGTTTTCTACTCGAACGCGTTGGCCGCTGCGCTAATAATCTCGCCTCAGTCTCACACAAATAAGTGTATATCTATCCAGAATCAACCCTGCACCCTAATTGCCTTACCACAAAACGATATCTAAAGTTAGACGTTGTCGAAAACACATGCTGTCACTTATTCGCCGATACTTTTAGACAGAGACACAACATTTTAAACACGTGCCGTACTTAAATGTTGCTGAACTTTAAGAACGTGGTTAAAGATGGTTAGTAAAAGTAGACGGGCGTGCGCACAATGTATTCTGATGAACTGTCAAACAAACTAACGCGAAAGGTTAGACAATATTTACCCCGTTATTTCTTAGCAATGACTAAACTAATGCCTGGTTTGACACTGATGCTGTCTCAATTGAAGGGTACTTTAACATGAGTTTCCATTTATTCCCAACATCATTATAATCAGGCCTTGTTAGCCACTACTACTGGATACCTATCTATCCTCTCCTAATGAATTCATCTGAGTCTGATCTTCGGCTTTTTTCATTCAACTGTCTGTTAAAACTTTTTTCAACACTTCTTTCAAAATAGTTCCCGTTTAGGAATAACTGGGTATTTGTCTAAAGGCTAGGCCAAACCAACGCGTTCAGCTCGCGTCCGCGTTGGCGTGCGCGGTGGCGATCAGTTGTTGTGTACGAACTTGTAGCGACGTGATCACATCCGTCCTCTGATTGGCCGCGGCGTCTGGTGCAGCGTCTGCACGCGGCGGTGGCGATCAGATCGCGCTTGTTACGTTAGGACGCTGTACGCAGTAGTTGAGAAAAACTATATGTATCAGACAGCATTGTAGTGACTCGACTCCAGCCTGGTGAACGCCTGAACAAACGCGACAGTGTGCACAACTTTTGCACGCACAGTAATCGCCACCGTGCACGCCAACGCGGACGCGAGCTGAACGCGTTGGTTTGTTTTCGCTTTTATAAGTTTGACAGATAAGATTGAACTGTCAAACTAATGAATCTACCGTGGCATTAGTTTCTCTTCAGCACAATAATTGGTATCTTTGTCGAATTTTTCAAGTTGCTTCTGCTTGTTTAATATGCTTTAGACAAAGTTGTTTCAATTTATGTGTTCCCCGCCCGACGAAATGCCACTACACATTTACAGAATACACTAAACATGCACACTAGTTTAGGCCCAAGAAACCGTACTCGTAGAACAAGGGTACGACGAGCCGGTTCACACGCGCTATATACCAGGTACAGACAGGCCCAGTACCTGGGCGCTTCACCCCATTACCACGGCCCAGTCAACCCGAGCCGAGGTCGTAGCCTTCAGGTTGTTCCGCTCTCCGATCCGATACAACCCCTCGGAGGATCTGTAGGCCACGGGGACACGCACTTGTGCGTGATGCCGTTCCTTCTAAAAAATCTCCGAAGGTGCTGCGTTTCACACGACTCGAGGAACCCTTTAAGTCGCCGCCCACAAAAAAGCCCGGTGAAGCTGAAAACCGTCTGAGACAATCAGCAAACTCCCACAAAAAAAATGTGTTGCTCATTGGATAAATTTATTTTAATCATAATCTCCACTTTTCCATTAAAACGTCATATAACAATGTTATGTTGCTGTTTAAATAGCATACCTACCAGTGAGAGCATCAACACTATGGATCGGACGCAGAAGGTCACGGTTCATTAGCGCGTTTATCGTTCGTATGATTTAACCGCAAGGTTTTAGGAAATTACACTATGAACTGAAACACTTTTTATGCATCCCAAATAGTCCCAAACTTTTGGAGAGAGTTTGCTTATACGGCCTTTTCAGCTTAACCGGTCTTTTTGTGTCTGATCGGAACACCCGTCAGAGGGTTTCTAGAGGGCAAGGCATCACGCAAGCATTACCCTACTAGATTCTCCGAGGGGTTCGGATCAGATCGGGATCCAACTGCTGGTTAAAGGCAATTTTTAAATTTACTTATTTTAAGTTGTAATTAATACGTGTTATTGTATTACAAAGTAGAAATACCTATACACCGTAAATAAAGGGCAACAGATTATTAAATTGTTTTTTATCCTTAGTTCTGTCCTTAATAAACCACAATATGACAAAACTATTATTGTTATTTAAGTACCTAACAGATCAAAAAGTATACATGACATGTGTTTTTTTTGTGGAGTTCTAAATAACAACTTGCTGGCCACTTAACTGCCGGAATATTTAAAGAATACAAAAACATTGTTCAACATTGACACCTTAAATAGGCACCAAAAGCAAAAACAAAATACGCCATAACAAAACAGGCAAGTATCTAAGCAATATGTTTGATATTTGTTGATATTGTCCATTCATAAGTAGGTATGATAAAATGAAAAAGTTGAACTTTAAGACGAAATACTGAAGATGAATTTCGCATTTTTTTATAGTACATTTAACCCCTTTTAAACACTTCGTGATAAATAACAATTGATTTAAATGTTATAATTCTTGGACATTGAACCTGGCATATAATGAATAGGTAGCCACTGAATAAAGGGGAAAAAGCAGCTCAGCTCTTTGGGTTGCCATAATAAATACTTCGACGGAGGACGTTATTAATAGAAGCTAAAAGCTTATTACAATGTATACTTATTTTACTGACAAATAAAAAACGCTATAGACGGAACACTAACACGCTCCTTTCGGACTTTTTGTGTAACAGAGAAAAAACTGTGCACAAAGTTTCTTATATTCAAATAATTAATAGAACCTAAAACTTGATTAAAACCCTTTAACTTCTTTAGTAGGAGTAGGAACTCGATGGCGGTAGGAGCTCGATGGCGCAGTGGTTGACGCGCCCGGTCTGCGAGTGCTGAGGATAAGCAACTTTCGCAAAGCCGGTCATCGGATGGGTGACCAAAAATGTATCATCTTGAGCTCCTCCGTGCTTCGGAAGGCACGTAAAGCCGTTGGTCCCGGCTTCATTAGCAGTCGTTAACAACCATCAACCCGCACTGGCCCGCGTGGTGGTTTATGGCCCGTTCTCCCTATCCATCCATAGGGATGGCTCGTGCCCCAGCAGTGGGGACATAAAAATGAGCTGATGATGATGATGATGATGAACTACTTTAACATTGCAATGATGAGTATCAATGTCTTTTCATGAGAAATAATACTAAATCATCATCATCATCTCAGCCAAAAGACGTCAACTGCTGACAAAGGACTCCCCCAAGGATCTCCTCAACGACCGGCCTTGTAATACCTACTAAATATTTATATATTACTCAAATACCGCTGGAATTTTTTTCAACACTTTTCATATCTATTCCTAAATACGCATAAAACAAATTATATTTTTGCTGACTGCAAAATAAGCTTTAAATAATCGTCCTTGATAAGTTTACTAAGAATTTGCCTTTACACAGTGACATCTAGATAAAAGTGAAACTTCAACATACTTGCCAAACAAACGCTATGACGTGGCTTTGTGTGCTTTCATTGAAATGTTTTTGTTGCTAGCGACTAACAGGCGATGCGCCGTCTGACAAACGGAATGCTTAGACACACTAATTCGTTTACCTGATGCACTGTCTTTGTTTACAGAAACTTCAATTAGTAACATTCTTTAGGTTTTTTAGAGAAAGACACGAACTAGATTAAATTAATTAGTCTATACAGGGTGTTTGGTAACGCCTGTATAATCCCGAAAATGGCAGATAGGGTACCGTTAATAGAACCCTGGGAAATTATGATCATAACTGAAAAGCACCACATGGCCGAGATATTGAAGTTCTTTCTTACTTAGTTCAAATGTAAAGTTAAAACTAGATAAATACATAGTAATACAACACATTGATAATACAGAAATATCTATAAACCTGATATTGTCACCTTGAAAATATTTTTATGTCAATGTTTAGCCAGAATACAAATTGATGCAAACACATACAATACTGCCATTATCATTTCGCCAAAACTTTTGTAGTACCTACTCGTACTTCCATAATGCATATGCATCAACTTTTATATTGATGCATATGGTAACGTAATAAGATTTCGCCTCGTGGTAGATTGTACCCAGAGTCCGGCTGTATAGCGATCACTCTAAAGCCGCGAACTGTTAAATATCACTGTTTAGAAGCTGACGATAACATCGATCTTGAATATCTTGTAAGGTGACGTGTGCGATAGAACATTATGGAAGGAGGACGCGCCTTGTGGATGACGTCACGGGCTGCCTGATTCACCGGCCACTGCCTGCTGCGCCCGCGCTGCCCCTAGCCGCAGCCGCGCCACAGTGCGCTGAAAGTCAGAAATCCTGACCAATAATAATCGCTACCAAACTTTCGCGTTCCATTATAAATATAATTTAAACTAGCTGACTGCCCGGAGGAGCTCGATGGCGCAGTGATTAACGTGCCCGGTCTGCGAGTGCTGAGGTTAAGCAACTTTCGCAAAGGCCGGTCATCGGATGGGTGACTAAAAATTTATTATCTCGAGCTCCTCTGTGTTTCGGAAGGCACGTAAAGCCTTTAGTCCCGGGCCCCTGCTGCATTCGCAGTCGTTAACAACCACCAATCCGCACTGGTCCTTTGTGGTGGATTATGGCACGCACATAGCCTTCCTTAATAAATGGATTACTCAACACAAAAATAATTTTTCAATTCGAACCAGTAGTTCCTGAGATTAGCGCGTTCAACCAAACAAACAAACAAACTCTTCAGCTTTATAATATTAGTATAGATTTTTATGAGGGTATTTCACTTAATTATTCTGATTAGTCTCGGTATTGGTCATGTATAAGGAGTTTTGGCATGACGCCTTGTCCAGGTTCAATCGCAAGCTTGAGGAGGTAAATGCCCAAACAGTAAAATGTAGATTGCAATCTAAAACATCAAGCCTAACAACCACTAATTAGTTATTTCTTTTTTAAACTAGTTACTGTTTACCTCTCATACTATAGTCAGTCTGCGCTTACGCATTCTGTAGCGATCGGCTGCATCCTCGTCTACCATAACCGTTCACACCAATGAATAATGTAGGCCCACCGAACAAGACGATTTTAATTGCACTTGATAATTTATGAGCAAGTGTATGTATCATCCATTTGTACTTTGTTTGGCCAGAAGTGTACTGTGCACATGTCTGAGAAACTCGTTTAAATGTGAGTCACGCTCCCGTTCTTCAGATTTAGGCAAATATGTAACGGACATTGGGTGATTTATTGTTGCTTTTACTGAATTATTTAACATCGGTTTAAAATATGTGGAATCAATATTAGATAAGGCTTGTGGTATGAGTGGCCTGGATATATTATACCTTATATCTTAATATCGGGGGAGAAGATATGTCCCGACCCTCAGCAATAAGGAATACTACTAATAAGGAATAAATGAAAGAGAGCCAGATTCTGGAGAAAAGTACTTCCATCATAACATCACAAATCACACTTATTGTCGTTTAACATCAAATGAGATAAAGACCAAGCACTTCTTCGTTAACTTCGGTATAAACCTAGTATTTAAAAATATACGGATCCAAACTGGATCTATTAGTGAAAGATATTCGTTATTTTTACGACTTCTAATGCAGCCGGTACCAACGGTTTACGTGCCTACCAAAGCACGGAGTAACTCAATAAATTTATGGTCACCCATCCAATGACCGACCTTTGCGAAAGTTGCTAACCTCAGCACCTCCTCTGATAGATATAATTGCAGGTAACCAAAGTCAATATTATTAATCTAAATTAACAACATAAAACTGAAAGCGAACACTTAGTCAGAAATAAAGTTAAAAGGCTATTGCATAGCGTATGATATAGCGAGTATGTTAAAAGCATAAAAAGCAGTCGTTCAAAAGCAACGCTGCTAAAACTGGCAGCTAATAATTCAAATGTAAAAGAATAACGAGCCAACACGGCTTCGGACACGACAACATGTGGCCGGCATAACTTGGACAATGACAATAGCTGAGACACTGGCGCAGTGCAAGCTTACACAGTAAGGTGTCTCTGTGATCACGAAAGATAGAATCCGATCCGATCCGAACCCTTCGGAGAATCTACTAGGGCACGGGGACACGCACTAGTGCGTGATGCCGTTCCCTCTAGAAAACCTCCGAAGGTGATTCGTTTCACACGGCTTGAGGAACCCTTTAAGTTTCTCGCCGCCCCCAAAAAAGCCCGTGAAGCTGAAAATGCCGTCTGAGGAATCAGCAAACACTCTCCATAAAAAAAGAAAGATAGAAAGGTATAAAAACGTCAGGATAAAATAAGAATCAGGTTTAAAGACAATTATTCTTATAAAAGACAATACAGCCACTTACATGGGTATTTAAATCTTTATATATAAAAATCTTCTGTGCGTGTGTATGTTATTGAACTCCTTCTAAACGGCTGGACAGATTTGGATAAAACTTTCTGTGTGTGTTCAAATGGATTCGAGAATGGTTTAGATTTACAATTGGACTCGGTAGGTGGCGCTGCTATAGGGGTCCATAATGGGATACGGGTGTTCTTAAGCGGACGAATGATTTGTTTGTTTTGTTGGCATGGAAACTGACAAAGCGGTACGAAGTCCGCCAGTCAGCTAGTTATAGTATAAAATAAACATTTAAAAACAAGACGTTCTAAATAAAATTAAGAATATAGAATCCTTATACCCATTAAGTGCATTGTTGCACTAAATGAGCTAACACTTTTGATGTTAGAGGGTATTTTATTAAAAAGCTGTGCTCTTGTGCTGTGAGTTGTTAAATCAACGCGAGTTTGTCCTTTTAATCGTCATATTTCTTAAAATAGTTGTACATATCAACATTTTTATTTATATTAATAATGAAATAACACTTAATTAGGAAGACGATGATCTAGGAAGTTATTTTTTATGACACGAGATACGAGAACTGGTATGGTATTAAAGCAACAGTGTCTCCTGAGTGCCTAGCGTGAGTTTTGTTTACTATCCTTATTCGTTCGATTACGTTTACGAGAACGAAAATTAGTATGGGATTGAAGCAGCGCCTCCTGGCGACATACGAGAAGAGTTAAATTTTGATATACAAACTCTAGTTTTCGGTAACGTGATCGAACGGCGCGTGAAACTCGCACAAGGCACCTAGTTGTTCGTTGTTATTGGTGAGTTAAAGCCAGAATATCGGGTGCAAGTTTGCTCGTTCAGCTATTCTTATTTCTGTGGTTCAGGTTGCGATCTTAAAAAAGACTTGCTTCATCGTTACTGTCGTTTTCTTTTTAAATGCTATTTTCAGTATATATCAATAATTGATATTCTTCTATTACTGTTAGAATTTTCTATACTAATATTATAAAGAGGAAACCTTTGTATTTTTGTATGTATGTATGTTTGTAACGAATAAACTCAAAAACTACTGAACCGATTTAAAAAATTCTTTCACCATTAGAATGCTACATTAGCGCTGAGTAACAAAGGCTATATTTAAAAAAAATGCGGTATGAAGTCCGCTAGGTCAGCTAGTCTTTTATAATTTGCATAATTACATGTTTATTTATGTGCTTTACTATCAAAGGACACATGTAGGTACACCACAAACTGTTAAATTACCTCAATAGACTTTTAACTTTTGGTTGATATGTATATTTTAGTTACAAAATGCTTGAAAAAAAATTTTTTTTTTCCTTCTTTTTATATGGTTGAGCATTTATTGAAGAAATTCGACAGTTTTGGATAGGTTGCTGAGCAGACGTCTGTACCGAAGCATTTGGTAGTCCAATAATAAAGGTTTTATTTTATATTTCACACAGCAGCACCTGTTTTACAAACACTCTGATCAGGCACCGTGGTGTACAGTGCACTATGTCCGCGATAGTATGCATTGCCAATCCGCGCACGTCCCGCGGCCGCCGCGTGGGCCGCCATCCGGCCGGAGCCCTTCGATCAACTGTAACTGACGTTTACGGACAAACACACTATGATATGTAACGTCCTTTTAAATATCACCATTTCATAATAAGTGGTTACATATAAAAAAACGCACGCCCTAATATTTTTCTTTTATATAAAAACCAGTTCCTTTTGATTTTTAAAAGCATGTCAACCTATTCACACCCCAAAACAAGAAACAACCTAAATTTTTTTATAAGTTAGAGATGAAGTAGGTCCTTTATATAGCGTATAAGCCATTTGAAAGAACCCTTGACTTTCTTGTAGCTAAGATAATTCTAAACCACTTGTGAGTTAAGAATCATCAACAAAACAAACTGCCCGATGTTGGATGGAATCAACTTGCGAGTATATTATGTTCTATTTTCTCAATAACCTGTATTTATACCTTCCAAAACTGAAGTTTAAGGTTCAATAGCTTATAACCTCACAATGATTGAACGGCGCCATAAATATTCCATCTCCATTCCGCTCATTAGCGCTTTATCAACGTCGCAGTGTCACACACGCCACGGCCGCATTAATATGGCCGCTGGTGATAAGAGTTCACCGCGAACTGCAAGTAAAACGGCTGTAAATCACTCTTACGCTTTTATTACTGCTAAAGTATAGGCCATAATATACTGTACCACTGCCACTACTGCGCAAAGATCTCCATGATATATACGGACACGAAAAAGATGCAGAAGAAAGCTGATTGATGTTTGAAGGTGTCCGCAGAACACCAGGCATTGTCGTGGCACTCTATAGGCTGAGCGGGACCAATTTGGCTTTGCTTGCTTAAGTGCTTATGTTATATGTTGTTGCCGGTTCTCACAAAAGTCAGGGGCCGCAGAGTGAACTGCGTAAACAAAATTACGTTGTCAAAATTGTAACCTCAGCTTAATGCAGCCAGTCAGTTCATGATTATTATTATTTGTATAGCTTGCACGGCAAATGACTCCACTCCACCTTCAGTGGGAATGGAGTCCACTCCTTTTCTTGGCAGTCGTGTAAAAAGTCGGTCGTGGGCAGGAGCCGTTTAGCAATTTGATAAGTAAGTACTTAATAATAATAATAGTAATAATAAAATTTTATTTTCTTCCACAAAACTTACTCTTAATGTCTAGTCTTACATTCAGGTGCTTACATATTAAAGGATTAATAGGAAACTGACGTTCGCCAAGTGACATATTTTTTTTTAATTTAAAAATGTATCATCATTTCAGCCAAAAAGACGTCCACTGCTGGACAAAGGCCTCCCTCAAGGATAAATCATCTTGAGGGAAATTTGCCTTAATCGCCACGCTTGGCAGGCGGGTTGGCGATCGCAGTAAGGTGAGAATAATCACAGAGAGACGCTGCTGCCCATCCTCTGGAATAGTCCCATAGTCGCCTTTTACGACACCCACGGGAAGAAATAGGGTGGTGCAATTCTTTACCCCCGGCACCACACGGCGGAAAAATGTATAAACTAAAGTTAACCAAAGACTTTGGAGCCGCGAATACAACTGGTGCAGCGTGAGAACAACGCAGCCAACAAACAGTCACCCTCACCGTGCCGGCCTGCAAGGTGCCTCTACACGCCTCGTTTGAAGGACCCCATGTTATAGGAAGGAGGGAAAACGTTTGATTTGATTGTTGTGCGAATTGCTGGGCGACAACAGAATGGACCGGCAATTCAATTGTTCCGTACAGAGTACGTAGGTCGTATGGTCACTGCCAAAAAACGTATAAACAGTTAACACCATGGATGACACAATAAGTTTTTATAACATTGTCTTTTTTAGGAAAAATTTTTATAAGTAATTCAATAAAATTAATATAAAGTGAGTATTGAAAATGAATACTAAAAATCAACTTTTTTGTACAAAGCTACTAAATAATTGCTTGCTACTTAATAATTTAACATACTTTTACATAACTATGTCCGTTTTCACAAGGAATCTAGGGTTAAACCAATATTAAATAAACATTGTTTGATTCCAAAGTCCTCCATGCTTCTCGTTATATGGCAATCGTACACCCACCCTATATCTAGTAAATAAAACTAATATAATTGCATAGCGTGTTTAATCTAACATGAGCAAAGTCGTAAAGTAAAACATCGTAAATATTGATCGCCAACATCATTTAAATATAAATTTTCGTAACAACCTAAACTTATTAAAACGTTGAAAACATGTAAGTAACGAGCGGAGAGATTAATTTCCGCAGATAACGGGCGATAAATCAATGATAAGTGTTATCGGAGCGCTTTTCGCCGATCGTACCTACTTATTATTTCGCACTTGATAAAATTCAATAGATTATATTGATGTTCCGATACAAATTAATACCTATACGCTAGGTTACTAAAAGATAAAAACTGGCAAATATTGTAATACTAAAAAATAAAAAATATTGCAATACGAAACAAAAAGTTTTAAATAATTAGGTATAACAGCTTCGTGGTCGTCGTAACCCGTTGTTTTTGTTTGCATTACTTTCACATAGCCACATAGACACCGATTTATCCTTACTTTTAAAGACTTTTTTTTATTATACGTTAGTAGTATATTACCTTACCTATTAAATTTACGTTTTGTACAAAGATTTTTTATAAAATTATATTTTACATACTAACTTTTTTTTTTTAATTTGCTTAAAATCTATTTATGTTAACAGTGGTAGTGTATTTGTTTCACTAGCTAAATATAGCAGACATAAAAAAGAAAAAAAATCAAGTCCCACAAAGCTACAATACGAAGTCAATTTAAAAACAAAATTGAGCTATAAAGACACAAAATGAATAATCATTGTTATTACTGAAGCCTAAGTAACATAGTCCTAATTAAAGGTGTATAATAATATTAACAACCGATATTGACTTATAGAACTAATACACCTATTAATAAGTGAGAAAAAAACGTCAATATCATAGGTAACGAGCCAATATAAAAACTTTGGCATTAAATGATTCTTGAAAAACCCATAATTTTCTTAATTCCCAATTTACTACGTAGTTATTTAAATGTTAAATCTAAGCCACGTTTATTTCATTATCGTCTCATTATTTTCATGGAGTCATTGACATTGCCGAACGAACTGTAGATAATGGTGACTATGGTAATGAAACACAATAAATACACACAGGCTGTTTGTTAAGTCTAGAAAATTTTATGCAATTACATTAACAGAGTTCTGAACAAAAGCTGAGTTAGGATCGAATATAGGTAATAATATTAGCAAAAATCCAAAGCCAATACCAATTTATATCGTCGTCGGTGCAAAGGGAAAACTGCTTAAGCGCAAAAAAACTCAATTGATGGGAAGTTAATTTTGAAATTTAAACATTGACTGCCTTACCACAAAACTATGGCTGAAGTTAGATACTGCTTAAAACAGATGCTGTCACAGTTTCGCTAATACTTTTAGACAGAGACACAATATTTTTTAACACGTATTTAGTTATTGTTTAACATTAAACACTGTTTTGTAGTCAGAGGGTTAACGTTCATTTTCCACTAATTGATTTTTGACGCTTTAGTCACTTTTAGTGGCGATTTTAATTTTTTTACTTAGTCTAAGAGTAGACAGTGTGAATTTTGTATGGTATAAATTGTATGGCATTGAAGCAGCTCACCTTGTTTGTCACCAAGAATTCTCGCTGTCATTAACGAGATCGACTTGTGAATGAAACAGAGTGCATTAAAATATGTAGAGTTTGGTGGGTTTAGCCCAGGCAAAGCTAGAACTAAAGCAGACGTAATAATAATGAGAAAACTTGTAAATGTAGTAAACAAGTAAAAAAGTAAATAGCCTACATAGTTGTTAAAATGTGACCTTATATATCATCACCACGCTAAATAAATAATAATAATATTTGTTTGTCTATGTAGATTTTATTTATTCTGAACGAGTTATAGTTAATACATTATGTGGAACTTGGAAGTTACTAAATACGTAGATATTTACACGTTACAGATACACAGATGACAGATACAGACCTATATCTTAACTGTTAGAGCCCTCGACACAAGACCGGAATACCCTAATTACGCCCTTTAGAACGTAAACTATTGTAAGTACCGATAACAGAGCATAGTATGTCTAACTTGAACACGATAGTGGTTTCGAAATTGTGTTTTATCACATTAATATTAGTTTATTATTGGCAGACCAGCCTGTATAAATTTCATTTGCGAAGCAGTGAACTGATAAGCATTTACGGAAAATAAATAAATTTACGTATAAATATATGAAATTTTTCTCTAACACTTTTATTGTAATAAAGCGATTAAACGAAAAAGGGAGACCGAACATTAAAAGTTATTAATGTTGTCACCTATTTAAATGCGTGTCATACATAGGTACCGTGTCTAATTTACTTTATGAATTTTTCCTTACAAAAAATAAGAAAGACACTAACTTATTTGAACCGATGTTTTGGTATGGGTAGGTACATAATTAAACATCGGTTTGATTTTTTTCGAGATTTTAAATTGTACGTAATTTCTGCTAATTAAATATACATAAGTACCTCTACAAACTTTCACTTAAAAAACTTATTACTATATCTCAATAATATACGTTTAAATTACATTTCCTTCACTTTTATTTCAAATTTACATTATCGTACACAACCTTAGCTTACAGATATTCGTGTATTTCTGACCCGGCGGACTTCATACCGCATCTTTTTTTTTTAAATATAGCCTATGTTACAAAAACACAAATGTTGAAAAAATTTCTACGAGCAGGATTTGAACCTGCACCCTTCTGACATTCCGGGTCAGGTGCTCTTCCAATTGAGCTATCGTGGTTCTAACCAGCCCGCCGAAATTATTCAACACTTTTTACTTTGTAAGCCAAAGGCGCCCATTCAATGTCAACAACTACCGTCATTAACATCCGATCATAATATTTTTACAAATATTAAAGATCAGTTAAGAAATAAGCAAGCTATTTTATAAAATTATTATTATTATTATTTCTTAACTGATCTTTAATAATTGTAAAAATATTATGATCGGATGTTAATGACGGTAGTTGTTGACATTGAATGGGCGCCTTTGGCTTACAAAGTAAAAAGTGTTGAATAATTTCGGCGGGCTGGTTAGAACCACGATAGCTCAATTGGAAGAGCACCTGACCCGGAATGTCAGAAGGGTGCAGGTTCAAATCCTGCTCGTGGAAATTTTTTCAACATTTGTGTTTTTGTAATTTGTTCGCAACAAAATTTGCTTTAAAAATCATTTTGAACATTTTATAGCCTATGTTACTCCGCGCTAATGTAGCATTCTAATGGTTAAAGAATTTTTTAAATCGGTCCAGTACTTTTTGAGTTTATTCGTTACAAACATACATACATACATACATACATACATACAAAAACACAAAGGTTTCCTCTTTATAATATTAGTATAGATATAGACATACGAGTGAAACGAACATGAATACAAACATTACTATCACTTGTACCGGTTTCTTTTGTTATGTCTTCGTTGTTTTTTTTAATTATATAAGTAGTTTTTAAGTACCTATTCATAAAAATACTTTCTTTGTTTCATATTAACGCCTCGGTGGCCTAGTGGCAAAACGCTCGGCCAGATACCCGACAGTCCTGGGTTCAATTCCCAGGTCGGGCAAAGTGTGTTTCAGATTGGATGGATGCATAGCCCGGGTTTGTGATAACCAACCCACACTTGGCAAGCGTGGTGAGTAAGCCAATACCCATCAATTGTAGCGATGACTTGATTTCAATGGCGGAGGTCTTTGCCCAGCAGTGGGACAGTATATTGGCTATTTACTTTACTTTGTTTTATATAAATATCGTGGTAATAGAAACAGCACTATTGCATCTCTTATGTCCATGTAGGTAAGTAGTAAGCCTTTATAAGAAATTCACAGATTTCGCAGTCCCCGCAAGAATCGGAGCATTGAAAATGAATACAACAATTTACGAAAAAAAACCATTTTGTTTTAAATAACGCGTTACAAGTGAATTTTATTTTATATAAATTTTTTTTACATTTATTAACCGATTTTCAAAATTCCAACTTGAATGCACTTCTCGCCTGCGTCCGCATCTTTTATTTAACACTATATGTATACGGAAATGTCCGTTTTTTTACAACACCAAATCTAAAGGGTCACAATTATTAACCGATTTTCAAAAAATTTTCGCCATTTTGTAGTTTAACTAATAAGACTCATTTTTTTCATTTTTGCTTAAGTCATTTTTTTTTAATATTTACAATTTAGTATACAAACACCCCCCAAAAACCCGATTTTATTTACATTTTTCAAAATTCCAAAAAAAGTTTCCAGCCGATTTTCAAATTTCAAACGCTCACACGTGTCTCGATAAATTCCTCAGCTCTTGGTACTATTTCCATCTCGATTCTCCAAAAATCCTCGGAGCTATAGCTAAAATACGTCTCAGGCGATTTGCATCTGATAACCATTTTCAATGGTAAAAAATATCTTATTATTACATAGTAGTGTATTGTTGTCAATTTTAATTTCAAAATCACCAGTAAGGTAGTATTGTGTAGTATTGCGATATTATATAAACGTGGTATTTAATTTACTTCTATGTCAGGTGATGCATCTAGTCTACTTAGTGTTAAGTAGATTTACAAATATTATATTGATTTACCTACACGTGCAATCATTGAACACGAGTAAAGTATCGTCCTTACTAACATAGAAAAGAACAATAGAATAAAATACTTTATTGTACACATAAAAAAGTTAGTTAGCTGTAGTGATTAAAGTTGTCGTAAGAAGTATTTATAATTTATTTGATGAGTCATTTGATAACATTAACTTGAAAAAAGACAAAGCGTTGAAAAAAATCCACGAGCGGGATTCGAACCCGCACCCCATGACTTGCCGGGTCAGGTGCACTACCAACTATGCTATCGCGGCTCAATCCAACTCGCCGAAATTAATCAACACTATCTACTCTTACTCTGTAAGCCAAAGGAGCCCTATTCAATGTCGACAACTACGTCATTAACATCCGATCTTAATATTTTTACAAATATTTAGGCAAGAAATAAGAAGTATTTGTTAGCAACAATATTTGCGTTAAATTATATGTAAATGATCATAAACGTTAACTTGATTTAGGACTGCTTAAAAAAAAAAGAAATAAAAAGAAGTTAATTTTAAGTAGCATTTTCTTATTTTGTATATACATTCCATCTTTGCTATTTTTATTTGTTATTCTATATTCTTCTTATTGTAGGTACTTTAATGATATTGAATATTATGTGAAACATTTAATATGTTGTTTTTGCTATGAATATATTTAGATATTTTGTTTTGTTATGTAAATGTTTCTAGCGTTACAGAACGAAAATAGAACGATAAACTTTTTCTGTAGGTACCTGTATCATGCTTCCAAGCTTAGGAAAATTAAGCTTACTTAAACAAACACGCCAAGATGCATGTAAGGATTAATAAACTAAATAATAATGAACATGCTATGTAACAATTTGCTTCCGTGACGAGGCTGGCGCTGGCGGCCGTCGGTTACCACGCGCGCACCGTGAGGCAAAGAGCTGGTAAAAACAATTTCGATTGTCACAGCCATCTATTGCTTGACTCAGTTTCCTTGGTGTTATATTGAGACGACAACTCGATTTGTAAACAATCAAAACAGATGATCCTTACTGGCGCTGTCATAAGGTCGAAAATACGTAGCGCCCGCGACGATTGAGACAGCTTAGAAATTAACAAAATCTTAAAATATTTTAAAAAATATATTGGTTTAGTTATCTAAATATGCAGCTACTAAATAAGGAATATTAATGTTATCAATGTATTGAGTGCTTCCCAAGCATATCAATTAAATAATTTCGTTGTAATTTCAACAATAGTGATTTTTAGAGGTATTTCGAAAATAAGTATGATCGAGGTAAAATTATACAATCGTGTATTTGAGCTAGCAAATTTAAGATAAAGAGATGAATTTACCTATACCAACATTGAAATGAAACAATTTTATCCCTTTAACGTCAGGATAAACATTAATTAAAAGTAATGTGTAAAATAAACGCAAGTAGATCCGTAAAAGTTGTTTCATTTCAATGTGTAGTGTTCGCGTAAACTTTAAAAAACAATACTACATCAATATTCCAGATTCGTTAGTCTTAAGCTATTCGACGAAAGTTAGTGCATTAATTCAGTGTGTCGCCGTTCACGTTAACGAAAACGAGGATTTGTAGGGTTCTAAAGCAGTGCTGGTGACAAATACCTTTTTCATTTTGGAGAGTTTCCTGATGGCCCCAAACGGCCCTTTCTGCGTCATCGGACTTTTTAGGGGGCTTCAATCTGTGAAAGTTCCTCAAGCCGTGTCATCGAAACACCGTCAGAGGGCTTCTAGAGGAAATGGCATCACAAAAGCGTGACCCTGTACCCTACTAGATTCTCCGAGGGGTTCGGATCGGCTCGGGGCGAACACCAGTTACATCGATATTTTGTAAAATCTTCATTTCAACTTCTAAAAGTAAACTAAACTATCAAATTACCTGACAATGTTATGCATTATTCATAATGAACATTTATAGTGTCTGCTGAGTTTAATTAATAATTTAAATAATGTTCATTAAAACACGTCTTCTTTCTCATGCTACTTTGTCAAAAATAAGTTTGGAAACTGATAATAGCTTAATTTAATAAGTCATTATTTATATGTATGTTAGACTTTAAGATATTTGAATATGGGCCATCGCACCCTGAAATATACGATTATTCTATTGTATTCTATTATTTATACAGTCCGCGCATTATACATTCATCTGTTTAGTCTTCCCTAGTATCATTTTGACTTATCGGAATCTTTTGTGCAGTCCCTTACTACACTCTTCTGCCTCTGTAAACATGACAGCCAGTTAGGCAACATCCTTGAAGAGCGTAAGGTCTTATAATCTAAGTAAGTAATCTAAGTTTCTTGCGCCCATTCTTATCCACAGCTACAAAATAGACGTCCTGAACGGGTTGTTGGTGAAACAATGTTGGACGATTCAAAAGCACTTTTCTTAAGTTATTTTCGGAAAAAACAAATTGACTTTGACTTTAATTTCTTATTATAATCCAATCCCAGGAGTCCCGTTTCCTAGAGCGTCATAGTCGCCCATTATACATCGTCAATGTCCATTTAATTACATTCCTTCTAAATACACACTTTTAGATGCGGCTGTACGTGCTCTATGGCCACAAAATATGACAAAAAAGTTTAAAAACCTCAGAGCGATGTCAGGCACGTGCACACACTCGAGCAAGCCGTCGAGGTGGCTACCCCAGCTTTGGTGATAAGCCGTGTTTACCGATCGCTATAAATCATAGACAACGCTCGTCCTCTGACCCCTTGTTAGTATATGATGCTGGCAGATGTTCTAAATTGATGATGACTAATGCTGCTCCTACTGAACACGGCGTTTCCGGGCTATTTAATAAAATTGTACGTTTCGGGGATTAGGGCATTCGATTTCGGTGCAAACACACTGATATATTATTGACGGTGACAGCTAAACATAACACAATCAGATAAGGTTTGCTTATTTTACTTTTGTTATGTGCTCCGATATTTAGTTGTTATTTATAATCCGCCTGTTTCAGACCCAGAGATAATTCTACCACAATCTTATCTAAGTGTGTCACAACAACAATTTTGTGTTCCGGCCTATGCTACTCCTGCTAAACACGGCTATTTCTGGACCATTTTATATAATTATAGGATTTCCCATAATATGCTTATGATTTAGGCGACACTGTCAATCAAACACAATTGAGCTTCTCTGTAAGAAAAGATTTATTGTGTTTATTTTACACTAGCTGTGCCCTGCGGTTTTACCCGCGTTAATTAGCGACTGTTCCACTCCTATTAGTCATAGCGTGATGTAATATAGCTTATAGCCTTCCTCAATAAATGGACTATTCAACACAAAAATAATTTTTCAATTCGAACCAGTAGTTCCTGAGATTAGCGCGTTCAAACAAACAAACAAACAAACAAACAAACAAACAAACAAACAAACAGACAAACAAACAAACAAACTCTTCAGCTTTATAATATTAGTATAGATGACATAAGATTCACATGAAATAAAAGTTTTCAGTAACAAACCGTACCTACTTGTAAGAAAAGAAACGACATTTAATGTTATTAAACACGGTGTCAGTTTCTTAATCACAATTAGAATATCCTTATGTGCAATTAATCAACAATGGTACCTATTTATTTTACAAATTGTTTTCACACGACAATGACGTGACGCTTTTTTGGTTGTATCTTTTGCATTTTCATAGACTACGAATTATTTTTTATATTAGTGCGGCTCGGTGACGTTTGTTGCGCGGGAGAATTTGAATTAAAGAAAATTATAGTTTTCTATACATAATTATACCATATATTCGATTTCGGTGTAAACATACTGATATAACATCAAGCGAGATAAACATAACACAATCAGATATGGTTTTCTAAATCAACTGTTGTAAACATAGACCAATGGTAATTGTATGTCTGTGGTTGTTGCACTTTGCTATTTACTTGTTATTTATAATCGGCCATGCAGTCGCCCGCTGTGGTCTAGTGGTTAGACCATCGGTTTGAGACTCAGAGGTTACTACCACCATTTTATCAAGGTCTGTCGCCATAATAGAAATTATTGTGTTACGAAAATAACCTAAGTGAGAATATAACAGATTCCCAATAATTGAAGTTACCAGGTGAAATGCGCTTCAATCTTCGACCTTATAACGATTCTTCGAAGTAAAAACATACTTTAATAAAGCTATTATTTAATACTAATGCCGTAGTAAGTAGCAATTAAGTAGTCACATCATTAAAACAATTTCTTTTATATTTAACACAATTACCGAACCGATTAGGAAAATGCTCGATCTGGAGTCCCTGGATTCAATAACTAGGACGGGCAAAGTGTTTTGGTTTTTTTTATGCAAAGCCCCAGATTGTGATCAACAACACGCATTTGGAAAGTCAATACCCATCATAGTTATAATGATGGAGGCTTTAGCCAAACAATGAGACAATATATAGGCTAATTAGTTATTTATTTAAAAAACAATTACAATTTAACATTGCAGTTAGACTTAGCTACCAACAAATTGATTATAAATCTTCAGCCGCGGTCGCTTAAGCCGGCCAATCCTGAGGTTACACAATTCAGTGCCCATCGAGGTCAGTGGATCATGGACCTGTAAAAAGCACTGCAGCTATAACAGTGGATTAGTTATCTAATTTTATTAAATAACTTCAAACTAGGTATTTCGATAAATTTTTTAGTGAACTAAAACGAAAATACAAATGTAATTCAATGATAAATAAAACGGCAGTAAATCAAGTTTTGCGTTTTTTTGGTTTAAGGCGAAGGGTAAGGCACACAAGCGCCGCAAACATTGCGGACCTTCCGACACTAGGCAAACATCTATTATTTAATGATTGTGCACTACTTTTAGGGTTGTTTTTGTATTCATTCGCTAACACTAAAAAGTGGCCATTGTTTCTGAATAAATGCGATAGCCCGTTTTGTGAATAAACCACGCAACAAAAAGTAGTGCACAATTATTAAATAAATACTATGGATGCTTTCCTGTTATCGGACGGTACGCAATGTTTAAAAAAAGATCCGGTCCGTTAGTAATTGTCAAATTATCAATAGGTGGCGCTAGTGTGCCTTACCCTTCGCCTTAATGAAAAACTTTGTACTCAATAATCAATAATCAAGTAAGTAATTGTGTTCCAAACAATACTGTATTCAGAGAAATGTTTTATGAACTGGAACATAATGATAGGTAGGTAAAGAATGCCTGACATTTGCTTCTAAACCAGGGGGTCGACCGCCTAACTCTCTCGCTTTCGATCGCTTTGAAGGCGAGGCGAGGAGGAGGCGTCATCTTGTCATTTCGAAAGCAATATGAAAGCAATATCGAAAGCTATAGGCTATAGCTTTCGATATTATTCGATATCATATTTCGATATTATATTAGAAAGCGAGGCGAGGGTCTCGCTTTCAAAGCGATCGAAAGCGAGAGTGTTAGGCGGTTGGGGGGCAGAACATCACCAATCTTTTATTACTCTTTGTCTGCTCAAGAGCTGGGCTCAGAACCTCCCACATAAAAAATGTCAAAGCAACCAGAATCGAATAATTCTAAATGTGTTGAACTCTCCCTACAAAAGGGCGCCATCAGCTGACCGATAGCATGGGAGGCCCTTTTCTTGTCGTATTTCGACGCATGTTTCTTGGGCAGAGTTGTTCCCGTAATCCCGTACGTATCACAAAGGTGGTGATTTAAAAATCTTCCTGTATATATTCTGCTCACGACTTTTGTTTTTCTAATAACGAGTAGGTAATTAAGAGGCTGGACTGCTATACCTTTTGAATGAATAGATAAGTCTTATAGCTCCGTGGCGTAGTGGATGTTAAAGCTTACAAGTAACTAAATTGTTAAAGCTCTTTATGAAGTGCAGCAATACTCTTTGTTTCAGGCTGTGGAGTCAACGGAGAGCTTTATCGGGCGCAACGCAGACGCCTGGAAAACGACTGGACTGATAATAAGAAACAATACTTTTTGAATGAGTAGATAAGTCGAGTAGATCGATGACGTAGTCGTTGTTAAACCTTATTAAAGCTATTTAAGTAAGAAAAGCAAATCTCTTTGTTTACTTTCAGGCCGTGGAGTCAGCGGGATTCGGCGAGGGGCGGAAGCTGGCCGTTTTATCGTGCGCAGCGCGGGCGCCGCTATCGGACGGAAGAGCGGTCACCGGCCAGCGGGGCGCTCGCAAATCATGTGCCGGCTCGCTTGTTACCGAGAAATACTATGATAAATGCAACATACCTACCCACTGATACATACTCTACTCAACTTGCATGTTGTTCAATGGTCCTGCCTGATTTGGCGCAGCGACAGAGGAAGAAACAGAATAACTGCAATAGTTACTAAGGGCCTAATGCGATATTGATGTGCCTTCATTTGGGGAAATGGAGAAGGAGATTCAAACGATAAAATTATGCCATACTTACCTTTAACTAAATTCTCGGTTTCGTAAACGTGATTGAATGGCGGATAGAGCTCACACTAGGCACCCTGGTTAAAACATTCGTGCCGGAACGAACTTTCTCGTTACTTTTTAATAATAGTTTTCTTTAAAAAGTTCATTACCAACGTACTTAATTGAAAGCAATTGAAAAGAAGCTAATAATTGAAGATACCCTTCGCTATTCGTGCGACAGCTCTCCAAGTAGCTACTACCGAGACATTTTTGTTATTTAATTTGTTAATTTCCCGATACTAGTTTGAAATAGGTAGATATTGGCGTGAAGTTCTGGAGCTTTTTTGACTGAATTAGTAAGCCAAGTGAATGAGTTAATATATTATGATATGATATGACTAGGTATAATCACGTTTGGTGCATTTAGTAAGTAAGTAAGTAAATAGCCTATATACTGTCCCACTGCTGGGCAAAGGTCATTGAAATCAAGTCATCACTACAATTGATGGGTAATGGCTTAATCACCACGCTTGCCAAGTGCGGGTTGGTGATCACCAACCCAGGAAATCCAGGAAAAAAAATCGAAAAATCCGAAGCACATTTTGCCCGACCTGGGAATTGAACCCGGGATTTTCGGGTGTCGGGCCGAGCGCTTTGCCACTCGGACACCGAGGCATTTTTCTCCCTTTGGTTGATGGCTTTGTGCGATTAGCACATTTAGCCAGTGTCAAAGTATTTTTCTTACAATAATACTAATACTTAAATCAACACTATTTCTATCCTGTATGATGATGATGAATGTTATTAGAAATGAGAAGTGAGAAATGATATACCCCCCAACCCCTCGAGTATCTCAATAAAGATGTGGGGCTTTACTGACGTTGCACTGTTTTGTTTCATTTGCCAACACTCATGCACACTCACGAACACTAAACGGTTAATAATCCACCATTATTTCACATTAATATTCGACATAACACAAATTTTAGAAAATAAAGCAAAACCGCAGACATGACTCTTCACTTTCCCACCAAGATGTCTCACCGAGGCATTTATAAAGGCAAAAACACAATTGTTTTCTTCAATATCCTCAATTTATTCTCCGCATTGGAGACGCTGTGTTCATTCCGCTGTGTCATAGAAAAACATTTATTTTGTTACAAGTGTTACGTAATGAACCATCGAAACGTAATTTGCGCAACAAATTACGAAGATTTTTGCACGTCTAATGGTAGCAAGTACTACTGTTCAGAATAGTTCTAGAAATTATTTTCCAATGAACAACTATTAGGTACATATACTATGCTACAAGTACCACGTTCTCTCAATACGTGTATAGCCATGAAAGTTTTACAGTTGAAACATACTCAACATCACGAATAGGAATTGACTGTAAAGCTGCGTTTCCACCAAAGCTGTGCAAAGTACTCGTAGCTAAGGCGCTCTGCAGGCTAAGCAACTTTGATCTCCGTATTGCCACAAAATAAAGAGACCCCAGAAGGTAAGGCTCGAGCAACGCACACATAGACACCTCTCACGGATACGAAATATCGCAACAGATGCGCTGGGAGGGACTGATCTGAGAAGGTTCGAGATTCCGTGTCCGTGAGTTGATCTGTGTGCACACTCGCAGACCGGGCGCGTTAACCACTGCGCCATCGAGCTCCTCCTCCTCCTCCTCTTGCGGTATAAAAAGGAGTAATTCTATTGGTGGCTTTATTCCTTGTGCGCCGCTCAGCTACCTTGCACAGCTCTAGTGGAAAAGCAGACTAAAGCTTAGTGGCGTTGCACCAACCCGTGCCACGGGCCAAATCGTAAAATGGAAATGCGAATATTTCACACAAATATGTTTATTGTTGACTTGATTCTTGACCTTTGACTCTTAACATTTTAGTGTCTAGTTTTCATATAAAAGTAAAGTTATAGCAAGCAAATGCTTCCATTAATGTCTCGATGAAATTAAGCCATCGCCACAATTGATGGGCATTAGCTTAATCACCACGCTTGCCAAATGCGGTTTGGTGATTTAAACCCATACATCGAAATATCCGAACAAACTTTGCTCGTCGCAGGCATTCAACTCAGGACTCCGAATACTTACGGATCGGGTCGGATCTGTAAACATAGGATACTGCAAACATTATATGTACCCGTTGTCAGTTCAAATAATCGACAAGCAACCATTACAATTATCAAAGCAGCCAACAGGCACTCATGCATGGCCAATTGCGATTCCAACAAAGTCATAACAATGGTCATACATGGGACGCTCTGAAGTGGGTCATGTTGTCGACTGGCGATAATTCGGTGTCAGCAGTTATTAGGGTCAATTGCCTTCTTCGGTATGTTGGGTTAGTCTCTGATAACACTATTTATTCAGAGCTTCTGTCGATGTCTAAATAAACGCGATGTGCCGTTACATAACTTATCTCTGCGACACCAATTTTAAGCAACAAGTCATTTTAACTAGGGAATGTATTTACAAATAAATTTACTTTACTTTATTAACTATTAACTGAGGAAGTTTATCTTATTTACGAGTGTGTAAATATTTATTATTATTTATCATAATTATCTCTTTGTGTTCATATATAAGATCACTTATTATTATGTCCCAAGAGATATTTCTTTGACGTTCAGGTCGATTGAAATTAAGATATATATTAACTTCATTCATTAATTAAAATGTAATATGGATAGTGTCACATTTTACTTCTTTGTTATTTCGTACAAATCAACGTATTATTCAATAAGACTATTTACATATGGGAAACCTAGCAGTTGCGAAGACTCCATATAACCTGATTCCCATCGGCATCCCTCTAGAAAATGGTCAACATGTTACTTCATACGGATAAAAAGTATTTCACGAGTTATATTCAATCATCCATTTAACACACACAACGGTCAACAGTTTTGTATTAAATTTACGTCGATAGGTATTGTTTTTGGTGCTAGGTATTTGGATTGCACAATTTTTTTAAAGAGCGACATACCTTCTCTTCGCCACTGCTAGCTATAGCCAACCCAACAAGTAACATCGACAATATTTATTACCATTACAGTAAAACAAAAAATCGTCGTCGCCGCATCGAATTAAATTCACTAATAAATATTACTCGTAGACGAAATTCACATCAATTTAATAAGAAAACAAAATAACCAAAATGAGATTTTAATAGCAACAGTGACCCGACTATCGGATGACTCTGATCCTACGACAGACGTAGTTATGAAAAGATTAATGAATGCAGCTGCTGTGAAGAGATTTGAGAATACTTGAATAGAGCGAAACGTTTCAGCATTGTCTACCGTTTAATTGACGTTTTATAAAACGGAACTGTTTATAGTGAAAAAGAAAAAACATCTGAAGCACATTATTATTAAGAGATAGTCATTTTGTTGTGTGTTTCCACTATTGTTCACTATTTAATTTTGCTTTTCATTGTATCATTTTGGCATAGATCACTATCTGATAGTGAACTAATTTTGCTCAAAACTCAACTCAGCAACGCCCAGTGCGTTTAACAAAATATTGACAGTTGCAAGATACAAGTCGATTTCGATTTGACGAGCAATGAATCGACCGATACACCACTCCAATCTCTATAACCAACACCCTATAAAGTAATGATAAATGAAGTGATGAGAAATAAGAAAAGGCGAGTAAATTCGTAACAGCATTTTGTCTGGTAACATTTGTAGCACAGCATCAGCAGTCAGCAATGGTTATACATGAAGCTAACCACAAAAACTTTGTTCTTTTTTGTGCCAAGCTTCCTGCTACGTATCACGGATCAATTGATATTTGATATGTTATAAAAAACCGGTTTCTATACCTGCATCTCGGCACGATGGTGCTGATAGACGGGAGATTCGTTGTTTTTGTTACATCAATTCGTTCGAGACGATTAATGCAACAGGCCTCGACCCAACTGTAAATGTATCATTTATGATTGAACCAAATAAATCAGAACGCTCTCAATATAACATGAACTCAATAAGTGTCGAAACTGAGATACTTATCATATTGCTCACTGATAGCTTTGATAAACTCTGCTGTAACAGCTTACATTAAGGTTGATGTAGGCTTTAGAATAGAAGACATTCGATATTTTTCGAGAAATGTTATAGGAAAATATTCTTTGCACCTTCATGAATAGCAAATTGCTAAGTTTGTTTAATGACTCAGAACAACATGACATGCACGCATTTTTATTCAACACGTCTTCCTCATCATTTGTATTCCACAATATTGATTGCTTTTCTTACATGATTTTCATAATGATTCACTAATCTAATAAACTACGTTAGTAAGTAAACAGCCACTCCTGTGTGTGTATTTTACTGAATAGCAGTTTCGTAAGTGAAATCCAATATCCGCGTTGGCATGAATCATACTTGTTTATTCATCTTGACAACATCAAGCAAAATCTTGAACTTTAAACTTCTTCAAAAAAGTTTTTTTGAATATGCCGTCTTAAATCGCCTTTTATGTTATTTACTTTTGTTCTGATAATTAACCTAATGGCCCGTTCTCCCTATCCATCCATAGGGAAGGCTTATGCCTTAGCCCTAAAAAACTGAGCTGCTGATAATAATGATAATTAACATAATTGAACTGCGAGACAAATCAAATAATTTAATGCATTCATGTAGTATAAAAGTGGTACAAAGAATACAAGTATTTTGAAAACTTAAACATGAACCCTGTTAGGGTATTGCAATTATCCTTTATACAATGTACAACGTCGTACGTTATCCATTATAAGTTTAAAAGTAAATGTATAACGTCTTGAGTGTCAGGGTCACACCATGACAGTGGGTCAGTGGCTTGCGGCGTTACGACGACGATGCAAGCTAGGCACAACATATAAATCTTTGTTTTAACATAACATTGGAAAGCTTTAATTTACCTGACGGTATAAGGCCGAATGGCACACTTCACTCAGAATCCTTAACCACTGAGTCTAACTGTTTGAACACTTACATAAGATGGTGGCAATCCAAAACTACAATAATACGGTGTCTATAATCGATATTTTAACCACTAGACCACAGAGATGGTTAAAACGGTTCAAACTCGGGTGCCATTGTCACAGTCACGAATAGTTCCCACGCCTGGCCTTTTGGAGCATCACTTTCATTTAGTCCGACAAAGTTTAATATGTCTCTGCCACGAACTATCGGCAACACGCGCTTGTTACCCTTGTTGGTGTGTCCATGGGCTGCCGTTGCCATTTTCCAACAAACGACTAATGTTCGTCTTCCGGCTCAGTAAAATAAAAAGTTTCTGTGGTCAGCAAATGCTTACAGCTGAAATTGAAAGCGTCACCGTCATTCATCATAGGCGCAAAATAAGGAGACTGCAGAAGGTAAGCTTCGTACATACCGCGCTCGAGCAAAGCACTCTCACGGACACACACGGAATCTCACAACGAGGACGAGGAGGAGTGACGAGGCAAAAAAGCTAAGAAATGGGCGGTTAATGGTGTTTTCAAAATTATGAGTTTATTTACAGACAATATAAATATACTTAATACATACAATGAAAATACACTGTATTATACACCATACAAAATACAAAAAGAGGACAATACAAGAAGAAGTGCAAATGGCATCCTTATCGCTAAAAAGCAATTTCTTCCAGACAACCATATGTTGAACTGGACAAAAAAGCTAAGAAATGGGCGGTTAATGGTGTTTTCAAAATTATGAGTTTATTTACAGACAATATAAAAATACGTAATACATACATATATTATTATATAAATTGAATTATAATAACATTATAGTGACAAAGATAGATCATCATCATCATCATCATCATCAGCTCATTTTATGTCCCCACTGCTGGGGCACGAGCCTTCCCTATGTATGGATAGGGAGAACGGGCCATAAACCACCACGCGGGCCCAGTGCGGATTGGTAGTTGTTAACGACTGCTAATGCAGCCGGGACCAACGGCTTTACGTGCCTTCCGAAGCACGGAGGAGTTCGAGATGATAAATTTTTGGTCACCCATCCGATGACCGGCCTTTGCGAAAGTTGCTTAACCTCAGCACTCGCGGACCGGGCGCGTTAACCACTGCGCCATCGAGCTCCTCAGATAGATAGTGCTCCTTAACTTGTGTGTTGTTGTGTATGTGTGCGTTGCTCGAGCGCGTTTCTATGATACTTACCTTCTGCAGGTCTCCTTATTTTGTGTCATAGGTGTCGCAGGCATGCGGCGGGTGTCACGGTCACGCGCGGTTGCGTCACAGCTGCGCAGACGCAGCGAGGCGCCACTGGCCCGCCTGACCACTGGCCACCGTATCTGGGTTAGGAGGTGCGTACAGATTTTACCTTTACCCACTTATATAACGTGTTGAGCACATTGTTTAATTAAAACAATGAATATTTAGCTAATTAAAGATGTACCAAATGTGAATTACGTAAACATTATGCGTTATATTGTGCGATAGTATTTTTTTTTTAATATATAAAAACATATTTCTTTATTATCAGACGCATCAATGTCGTAGAACTTGTAAAATATTATAAGTACTTACCTACATGGAAACCTACTATTAAATAATATAACAATTAAGGTTATATCAGATAACATTTTCAAACTTTTATAAATATTCATTTGGTACTTGTCACCATAATACATTAAGATTATAAGGAGCCAAATTTATCGCGTGTTATCAACTTGGCAGCCATTAGGTTTTATATTAATAAAGCACACTAAAAACCACATCTTTATAACTACGATAGTAGAACTTTCTCCAACTGAAATAAATAACATTCTCATATAAACATAGCTGTTTATCAATCTATGCACACATAAAATATTATTTCGCACAGCTTGCGATAACCAATCGTTGGGCGTCAGATAAATATCTTGATATCATGAATCAAATCAAACTTACTTTGATATTGCTTCTATCGATATTACGATTATTTATTTGGTGAACGTAGGTAAACAAATATGCACATTCCAACAACACAGACAGTTCGAATCCAACATTTCCACCAAATACGCAGTGACACCGACTAGCCGGATTAAACACGATAATGTTATTCTGCGCGCTAACAGATTTTCCAATAATTGATTCCGAAACTTACGTGTTTGGAGACGCATCGGTTAATACCGTTCTTGCAATGAGAATGTGAAATGACGTTCGGTATTCTATGAATTAGGAGACCGGATATCTACGAAGCAATGCTTCTGTGTAATTTACCGGAATCAAATTCGTGGTAAAAAATGACATTGCTGACGTCATTTTAAACGTATGACGCATGTTGAACATCCGTGCAATTTTAAAAGTAACAGATTATTCTCGCCATTCCGAAATCGGACAAACTCATTAATCTACATTCAACATTGCTCTATAACAAGAATATAATGAAACTCATGAAACTTAATGGATGGTATCGAATCTTGACAAAAACCCAGAGGCAGCGGCGGCGGGGCGGCTCGTATCTGCCCCATTATTTAAATCCCTTTGGACGTGCGTCCCATTCCCATTAGCCGTGGACGTCCGACGGTGGAGTGGACGCGAAGGAGCAAATACAACATCGACCAACAAAGGAATAGCCCCTTGAGCACGAGTAGCCACTCCAGTTCTTTCTGCGTATAAGTCTCATGCTTACACTTTTGTTTCTTTAATACTAGTCGAGTTAGTTATGAAGACACAATACAGCCGAAGACAAAGTTATTTAACATACTAACTTAATGTCAAACTAAAATATATATTTATTTTTTCACATGATAATACTCATCGAAAACCTTTAACGGATGAAGTAACCGTTATCTGTCACAATCCTTAAAATTATAAAACTCCTCTTTATGCGTCGGGGGCTAATAATAACACTACAGAAAACAAAAAACATTGTCACTTTTAAAGAAATAATTTTTGTCGAGTATTTGCAAACATCGAAGTGGGTTATACACAGCAATTACTCTAATTGCTATTGGATAATTGATAAACCGTATCTACGAGTATATTCGGCAGCTAAAAGTCTGATTGCAAGAGTTAATTAAGCAAATCTTTTGAAGAAAATTTCGTTAGCGTTACCAACGAAAGAAGGAGCTGAGAATCGATTTGGGTCGGTTTGTCGTTTACTTCGTCTTCGTGGGGTTTTTGTTTGATGGAGCAATAATAATTAATCAATTCACGGAAGGGTGGGGACGACGGCCTCTATTTACAACTTCCTCAGGAGTCGAGCGACGTCTGACAGAAAAGGGACCGCTCGAATTATACACGCAATTTGTGTCACAATAGCAACACTTGTGGAATTCCACCAAAACAGATGGAAATTGAATAGGAAGAATGGAAATTGCCTTTCAGAATGTGTCCACGTCATGATTCACGGTTCAGCCGTAATGTCCCTAGGAGTTTAATTCTTAGTTGTTGAGGAAATAAAATTGCATTTTACGAGACATGGTTCACAAAATTTGATTCAACAAGAATAAGAAATCACAACAATGAATCAGAAGGATAATAAAGCATGTTGGACAAATTTAATGGTGTCACGCTAAATTCCGAGTAAAAGTAAACGATCTGAACTGGACTGGACACAGGGCAATAATAAAAAACAAGAAGTGCGTATAACACTTTTCTTAATGACTAATACTCGTACATCAATTGCATTTGCGTTATTTCGACGTTTGCTGGTTGCGCTGGACTTCCTCGAAATTTTAACGTATTTTTCTGATTCGGGGAAGCCCTGGCCTTAGTCTCACTAGCAAGTGACGATTAGGCCGGAAATGGAAGCGCACTTCACCCGAAATCCTCAACCACTGAATCTGACTATCTTTTATTTTTTAAGTTACAGAACTTACATAATGACAACAATTCGACGGTAAATAAGCGAGACCACCGAGACTTTTTAAATGTTGTACATAATTATTTATAACGATATAACTTTTAAATTTTATAGTTAGTTTTTTTAACTTAGAGTTTAACTATTGTAACTATTACACTCGAACTTTTACAGAAAATAATTACTTTTTGATATTTATATTTAGATATCCATTTTACGCAGTTTATATTCAAATTTTAAGTTTATAAAAATATTAAACATAATTACTTGAAGTACACATTTAAAACTTAAATAAAGTGTTTTTTATTAAATAGTTATTGATTTACTCCCGAATAATATATTTCACTTTAACTAATCATCACTTGGAAAATAAAATAGATTGCTTGGTTGGTCAGCAAACCGCTTGTTCAAGACCTTAGAACCAACCAGATGGATGCAGATACCTACGCAGAATTACTGGACCAAATAAAATTAAAGTAAGGAAATATCTCAAAATACGTGTCGAGGTGTTTCGCCAGTCAGTGAGGTATCAATCAGCGTCGGCCTCCTCCTGACCTCTTTGGATCACGCTCCCTCAAATGGATTCAATACTTGAAACTAAATCGAAATCGTTTCATCACTAACTAATCCGTTTCAAAAACTACCTATGTCATGACTGTTTTTCTCTTTGGAAGTTATTTGATGTTGACTGCAGTTAGCTATTACATTGTCATCGAACGCTTAATTTCTACTGAATGAATACAAAGCTTCAGAAGAATCTTATGATACCTACTTTACTTTAATGACGTCGTTAATTAATGACTTATTGAAGAATATAAATTCTTTACCAAACCAGATAATGGCGCCCTGGGTGTCCTAAATATAAATATAAACATGACGATGGTAGCTTGTAGGTTAAATATATCCAACCTATGGCGGCCGTGGCATCAATCACAGGCCGCGTAGTCGGGAACATGATGTCAGTTTGTAATCGAATGCAGAATGAACTGTTGCTGAAATTCTGAAAGGCGTAGGTAGTGTTTTGTTATTTCGCTCACAATCATTAGGCACCCACTATTCATTTTACAGATCTACGTGACAATGTGTAACGAAGAGTTCATGTCATTTAAATGACTTACCTATACATAATTTTGAAAACAAAATATGACTGCCGACTGTTACTATAATATCTAACCCAGTGTATTTAGAATTCGGTACGTCAAAGCATTCTTATCTTCATATTTAGGCCACATCCGTATCACATATTAATGCACACACTCCAGAAACACCAGTTATTTATATCTACTTGAGTTTATCACAAGTGAGACAATTTCCTCATGAACTTCTTACGTCTTTTACTAGCACCAAGGGATCGTACAAAATAATTTAACGCTTCACCTTGCAGGAACTACACACAGGCACAAAATAAGGAGATTTCAGAAGGTAAGCTTCACACAAACGCGCTTGAACAACGCACACAAAGACCTTCTCATAATAACGGAATCTCACAACAGCGATTTATTTTTTGACCCTGCAGATGGGGTACCCACCTGCTAAAACTAGCAACCCAGAGGAGGAGGTGAATACTACATGTACGACTACCTCAAGCGGTTGAGCCAGCCAGTGTCAGACTCCTACTGACTAAACACCCCCTGGTGTTGCCTATAGCCTTTGAAGGGCTACATAGGCTGACGGAACGGTCGCCTCCCGTGGATGGGAGGCGACGTTGGGACAACAGCGACGCTTGGACTGGTTTAAATCAATGATATTTTATGTTTAGATACGTTGCCTGGCCTCCGTAGTGGCTAGGACTAAGGTAATTGCCTGAAATTCAGTGTTGTTGTAGTGAGTTGTTGTTTATTAGATAAAATGCCTTCCTGTGTATACAGAAATTGCAAAAACTATACTGCAACCGTAAAAGACAAGAAAAGTGTTTAATTTCATTCGTAAGTAATGTAATTATGAATTTAAAATAGAAAATTTTCATTTAGTTATGACATTTGCGATGTTGCCAATTCGATATGCAAGAGCGAGAAGCGTGTACTATGTTTTTTGTAAGAGTGAAAGAGAGAAAACAATGGTGGTCGAGAATTAATTGCCTTAAATAGTTTTTATCTCTTTTTAACAATAGGTTCGATATGACTGTGTTTATTTTCTTTCCCTTTCGACGTGTAATTACGACGACGTCATAGAAACAATTTCGTCATTTTCAAATGCAATTCATTCACGTATGACTAGTCTATATATAAAAGGTCATTGGTTTAAATGGTCCGAGATTCCGTGTCCGTGACAGGGTCTATGTGTGCGTTGCTCGAGCACGGTATGTACTAAACTCACCTTCTGGGATCTCGTTATTTTGTGTGACAGGCCTCGGGTAATATTAATACGTCGTTAACCTCCACTGCCACTGCTATCGATCGACATTAGCCGGAAAACTACTTTCACCTTTACTAAAACAACAATGGCTGTTGCTGTTTGCAAAAATAAACACATCGGGTAAATCACCATGACACGCAATCATGATGGTAATAGCTCTTGTCATTATGTTGAGTGTGATGTCAATGTCAGCCAGAGGAATTGAGGTAATTTCGATTTCATTTGTCTATCGAATACGTTTATCATTCTATTTCATTTCTATTCTGCGAGCGAGATGTATATATCAAATAATCTAATCAATTAATTGGCAAAACATATGATTACGTATTGAAAAAAATTGGACCTAATAAGGTCCTCCTCAACCTCAAAACCTTGAAACCTCAATTCCTCTAACTGACACTACCACTCTCTGCTACTCGTTTTTGCAAGGCGCGTATTGCGTTTTTAGTTTTCTTACATTGTAAAGAAGATAATTTTCTTGAACAGGTAGTAGCCTCATAATAAAATATGTTCAATGATGAAATTAACAATAAATTATATAAGCTTTGAGTTAAACTTTTCACCTCCATCTTTTATACAGAAAAAAATGCTTGATCTTTATAATGGGAGTTTTCCTATATGAGAACTCTTAGATAAGGCCATGAATCTCAGATTAACCGGTCTCTCTGTCGCATTACAAGATATTATGATAGTTTAAAAACGTGTTAACTCTACTATGGTTTTGTTTATCTAATGAAATACGTTATTATCGGCAGAAACCAATAACCTACATATGCAAACATTATTTAATAATATTAAAATCACTTTTACTAAGCTCGTCTCACTCACCGAACCTGTCTAATAAAAAATATATTAGTTATTCATTAGACGGATACTGTGTTATCTACGCAACATAAAACGTAACACTTAGTGTTGATGATGATGATGATCAGTACTTAGTACAGTGTTAATAAATCTATTCAACAATTTAAAATTAAAATAATTTGTAATGCAAAAACCTTTTACTACTAAAATAAAAATCAGCTCAACCAACCAAGATTCTGGGAATCTGATAAAGAGCGTGATATTGAATAAAGATTGTTAATTGTTATTGACATTCATTAGTGTGTTAATTTGATTGCTTGGTATACTAAATAGGAAATTACAAAAACTAAACGATAGAAAAAATCTACAAACAACAAAAATCACATAGTGGCTGTCTGTCTCAACATACGGGTACTTCATCGATTCACACCACGACTGGTTCGCACTACGGTGTGAATCGCAGAAGGACGCTTTTTGAATTGGCTGTTTCGAACCATGGTATGAATCGGCGATGTCACAATTTACACTTTTTTTAATATGGATTTAATAAGTAGGTACTTGTAGGAAGTTTTCTAACACTTAGTACTAAGAGTAACGGTGTCGGTGATGGCCGTGGCCTTGCGTCGAGTCGAGGCCTGTGGACCAATGGGCCGGTCGTAGGGCGCGCGGGCTCAATCCGAGACAGTAATTATCTAGTGTCGTCGACTCCTCGAGCGTTCACCCCAGTGGGCTCGCTCTCCGACTGATCCCTCACTCGCTTTTCACGTCATTCAGACCTGGGGGCTTATTACGTGTCAATCACCCTGTTATCCTCGCCATTTCGCAATTTCGATAATGCCCTATAATAGTGCCGAATGGCAATCATACACAAAGGAGAATGTAGTGAGCTTTATTATCAATATTATTAATTTATATTTCTTATCTTTAAATTTCTCTCTCTAATTTAATTTGCGGTGCCCTTACAGGGTTCATGTGCTCTTTCATTGTCATTATTATCATTATTAAGGTCAAATTTGGGAGAATGCCAAGGTGTGGTACAATTACTTAGTAAGTACGCTGCTGGGATGCTCAACACTTTTAGATATACGAAAAAAAATTACTAATTCTACTTTCGCCCACAAAGTGATCTCTTTGCTTTAAGATATTGTAGACTTCATACTTATTTTTTAAATAATATGCTGTCACTTTTTGTTCAAGGGTTTTTGACCTTACAAAGATACTTCCATAGAAGTGTCATATTATTTACGACAGACTGATGTTTGTGGTTCAAATGAATACTTTCTTGAATACTTACTTAATAGCCTACATACTACCTAATATTACGTAATAGGACCCGTGTTAATTTGTTGTACATTTCAAGTGCTAAAGAATGACATCTGAGTTTCTTTGTAAGTGTATTCAAATCTGAAGAAAGTATTCATTATATCATATCCATCACCAACATTACTAGCTTATTAAATCTTATGTCTAAGCGCTGTGTGCTGGGCACGAGCTTTCCCTGTGGATGGTTCATTATTTGCAAGCTGCCTACTGCTAAATCTTTAAAGCCAGATAGCAGACCTAATGGTATGTTTTTGAACTGTTATATAATCAAGTATGCATTCAGGGTAATCAGCTTTAATTATTAAGGAATGTTTACTAACCATACAATGGGTTATTTTTAGTAAATAAACCTTAATCATTAAGTCACATGAACGCATGGACATAGATTATAGTATAATATAACAACATATAAAAAATCACCATTTACAAAATATTATTATTACTTAATCATTATTTTTTTCTATTGCATCATAAAAACCACTATTGCGACACATCCGTAATTAATTAGTCACATTTCTTTCAGATACAGAAACATTTTTGTTCGCCCTTAAATACACACATTCAAATAAAAAATAAAAAGTTGCCGTTGTAACCGACCTATTATATTTGGAACTGTTAAAACCTTTTTGAAGCTTCGATTAAAAAGTGAGCCAACTCATTCGTATTTTGACTTGTGAGGATAACGGCAGTTGGCCACTTAGCGGTAATTAGCGTTCCATAATTTGACAGATTCAATACAGGCTCACGTAATAAACAGGAAGCCTGACAAACGAAACAAAAGAGGAGCGATGACATTCACGAGTTGAGTCGTCAGTGTTTTGTGTATTCCATTTTCAAATGTTGAAATAGGTTTCGAGAACGAAGAATAATTGCTGTTTGTGAATTGTTATTAGATTCAGTCATTTCACAAGTTAGAGAAGTTTATTTGTTAAGATTGAAATGATTGACATTGAATATTCTAAAGCATTATACATTTTGCTTTATCGGTAGTCAAGCTATAACATGAAGTGAATATTAATCTAGTAGAAATCAGTAGCGAATCATCAGATACAAAGATGGTTGAACACATTAATAACGAACGTAATCTATGAATCGATCTTTTTATCTATAAACTGTATGAAAAAAAGTTAACGTGTAGGTAAATTAACATTACATTCTCCTCCTGTGATGTCCTCTGTTAAATTTCGTTAGGTCAGTTATCTATCACGACAGAATTTTGTCTCTCTGTCTACGCCTCACTCTACTTCGGAAACTGGGATGACAAGGTTGTTATGAATTTGCTTTTAACACACTGATGATAATAATCCCACTAACCCATTAAATAAGCTTTAGCTTAAACTAAACTAAACTAGTACCATAAATGGTTTACTATTTATGGTACTAGTTTAGTTTCAATTCAATTTAGTAATACAACCTCTTCACCAAGATTAAATCACGATATTTCGCATTGAGAGAGCATCTTCCAGTTGGGGCACCGAGACGCCTTCATTAGTGAATTAAAAATAATTTCCAAGAAGGTTTAATTAAGCGCTCCAGTTTTGTTTTTTCTTCGAACCAAAGAACTAATTAAAAAAAAAACACGAGTGAGGCTAATTACAAACTTACAAAATAGAACAACAAGAGCTCCGTCTCATAGAGATAATATTGCCAACCTCTTTGTGGTTGAGGGTTCCGTGTGCTGTGCGCCTCCATCTTAGCATACCATCACTTACCATCTGGTGATATGGTGATCAATTTAATGTACCTACATGCAGCAGTTTGATAATCAACAGCCGAAGAGTTAGGTGAAGGCGTAGGTCTGGACCTATGTCCTACAGAACCTACATTGGACGAACGTGGGCTGATTATGATGATTATGCTGATATTTAGCGAAAACGAACACCATACTTCTTCGTATGTAATATTAGAGCAATGACAGTATTTATTTATTTAGGTAGGTATAAGCAGTAGCAGAGTTGCAGGAGAAGAGATGAGGGCTCAGCGGCATGCGTTGAGAAAGGCCTATGTCCTAAAGTGGATGGACAGGGCTGATGATGATGATGATGATAATGATGATGGTATATGTATAGCATACGCCGCCAAAAAACAACACGTTTCATTGTATACAGTATTAGAACATATAGTCATTATATAGCTATAGGCATGAGGAGCTCGATGGCGCAGTGGTTAACGCGCCCGGTCTGCGAGTGCTAAGGTTAAGCAACTTTCGCAAAAGCCGGTCATCGGATGGGTGACCAAAAAATTTATCATCTCGAGCTCCTCCGTGCTTCAGAAGGCACGAGAAGCCGTTGGTCCCGGCTGCATTAGCAGTCGTTAGTAACCACCAATCCGCACTGGGCCCGCCGCCACGTGTTGGTTTTTTGCCCGTTCTCCCTATCCATCCATAGGGTAGACTCGTGCCCCAGCAGTGGGGACATAAAAATGAGCTGATGATGATGATAGGTATAGGCATTAGTTCGCAGCAATTGGATGAGAACAGCCGAAGATCGGACCCAGGGGAGAAGCCTATGTAAAACATTGATCAGTGGCTGATTATACTCGCTGCCAAAACAGAGCACCCTGCTTCATTCATTGTATGCAATATTAGAACAGTAACAGTAATTATTTAGGTAGGTATAGGCAGTGTCGCAACGCCGGCTCGCCTAATCGTGCAAGCGACTGCTCACGGCCGACAGCCGCCCACTCGCCGCCGCCGTTTAAGCCCATATACAGTGTTTCTTATATACTATAATATTCATATTTTTATACATCCAAATGAAGCAATATGTTAATTGAGAAACAATTACACTGATATCGATCGAGGTATGCGCATTGAGTGTCTCGTTTTAATCGCTTCTCCGTACCCGGCCTTACACGGTTGCTTACCAGTGATAGTATATATTGATAACAATTATATACTTTAAAGTTAAACAGTCATCGTACTTACGTATATCTTTATATAAGAGTAAATCGGTTTTCTAATAACAAATTGTATTGGGTCCTTGGTGTGCGATAAATGGATTTTAATAGGTTGTAGTTTATTGTTTCAAAGCTCATACGCGACATACACATTGAAATGCCTTTTTACTAGCTTTTTTAATTTATTAGAAAATGATTTGGTCCTAAGCAAGCTAGCAGCAAAATGCTTGAAGTATTAACCATTCGTGGTCAATACTTAATATAAAAGCTTCAAGTAAAAAGTTTTTACTGGTTTTTATATTTAATCAGAATGTTTTTGATGAATACAAACAATACTCTTGATTCAGAAAAAACAAAAGTAAAATTTACTGGTTCAGAATAACTTTTTCTGATATATTTATTATTGTCGCCATTTCAAAACAAGTGGCTAAAGCAATAAAGTTGCTGTACCTGCTATATATACGTATAACTAATCGTTTTATCGTATCAATTAATCATTTTTTTATTTAGAAAATGCTGTGGTCACGCAATTTTCGACTTATCGACCGCCTGCTTAAAAATATATTCTAGGAATAGTCCAACAAAATCTTTCTTGAATCATTCTAGATGTGTTTACTTTTATTTATTTATGAGCATACAAGACAAATCATTTCCGATCAATAAGAACACTAGCAATGTAATTGGTAAGTACAGATCTAGATTATAATACAAAACAATATGTATTCTTAGCATGTTATTGGTAAAATGCAAACATAATGCGCTAGCGACCTCTGCTCAAGATGTAACAAAAATTTATATCTACATAATAAGTTACATTAAAGAAAACAATATTAAATTTCAATTTGAAAAACGACAAACAATACAACAATATAAGGTGACTGAAAAGGAGTTCAAGAAACGATAGGCAAGGGTTGGTTTGACATAAAAGTGGCAAAAAAAAATGTGTAATTTTTTTCAATTTTAATTTAATAAATACATACTCGTAACACATTTAATAAATGTTAATTGAGTTATTCGTTAGGTATAAAATTTATTTTATAAAAAATAAATAATCATAATATTAAATTACATTCAAAAAATTAGTAGTAATGAGAAAAGGTTATTAATATCAATTTAAGCGCAAAATGTTGAACTGCGAGTTAAGAAAGCGACATATAATTATACGACTGAGCAGGACAGGGTTGTTTTTGTGCAGTTGGTACCTACTGACCATTCTGAAGTCGACGCATTGTTCTAGCTTCGACTAGCTTATCAACATTCCGCGCTGAATGTCTGACAACCTGTCTTGGATCGTACCTAACTTACTTGTTATGGAGAAACAGTAGTCCTATACAATAGTTCTGGACGATGATAGGCAAAATAGGACCTATCTCCGAAGTCATTAGAGATCCGATTGTGTTCGAACAATGCGTCGTTACGTCCCTGCTTCGGCGAATTCCCGCGGTCTCGACGCGTCTCTACACGAGTAATTACAAACCACGACACTGGTAGCGAACGCTTCCTACAGTTACTTACAACGCAAAATTTACTACTCATTTTCACTTTGATGGTAGATCAAGAATGTTGTTCCTACTATTCATAAGTTTATATTAAAATCGTATGAATTCACAAACATTTATCATCCTTAACCCTTAAATGCATGCTTTTTTGTTTATCATAAAAAGTTTTTTTACTATGTGATTCCAACACTTCAAAGAAAATAAAGAAAAAAATTTACACTGCACTTTTTTTAATAAACAAAATATGAAAAATATTGAAAAAATGCTTTCATTAATAATTTATTTTCATTTTGTTTATTTAATATTATTTTTTCACTTTATAACTTTTTTAATAACTACGAATCTGTTTCAATTTACATAATTAAAATAGAACATATTATAAAAGTATTTTTATTTATTTTTTCAAAAAAGTTGCATTCTCGTATCCAAAGAGGTTTTCGTCAAAACTTCCTTGTCTATGATGTTAAATTTAAGAAAAGTTTAAAAAAGTTCAAAAATTCAAAAATTGTTGTATTTATAATTCAATGACCAAGGAATGATTGTATAAGGTTTCATATTAAGACTGACAAATATCTTAGGAAAAATTTGAAAACAAACTCATTGTTCCGTTTTCGGCACAAAATGCATTTAAGGGTTAAATTTTAATCGTAATATCTGCATTTATTCAAAGTAGCTTAGGCTTCCTTTAATTACTTGCAATGTAAAATTTACTATTAATTTTGATAGAGAGATCAAGAATATTGTTTCTACTATAAGTACTAAAACTTTGCATCTACTTTTATATAGCTTACCTTTCTAAACTTCTTTGATAACATATTAATAGGTATATAACAAATATTTCTGCCAAAATGTTTATTCAGAAATTCATAACGGGACGTCAAGCGTGATTAAGTAGAGTGATTATGAAATCGGAATACGGAAAACTTTTGCTGTCAAGTTATTATTCAAGAAAGTTGAAGAAAGCACGCGCAGTCAAGAAAAAGAGATCAACTGGGATGTACAAGAGGACCATTTGACCGGCTTAATGAGTTCTCTAGACTTATTCAGTATTTGTTCATAGCTCACTTTTAATAATAATAATTTATGTAGTTTATCATAAATTTAAAAGTTTTTTTTTACTAAAAAAATCAACGGGTCTTCTGGGATCTCGGTAGCTCAGCGGTCAGAGATATCGGATCAGAGAGGTCGGATTGGATCGTTTATAAAGGTCGTAGGTTCGATTCCTGCTCGAGCTTCCTGAGACTGGTTGATTTTTCCTAGTAAAAATATAAAAATAAAGTTATTTGCAATTATAATATAGCTTTGTGAATACAAAATTCAAAATAATAAAAATATTGTCTTATATTTGTCGTATTCTGCCCAGAATGTAACTTGATTGCGACACCCTATTTCGGCCACCAAGCAGCATTGTATTATTATTTTTTATTTGAATGGCATAAATACAATTAAAAATAGCTACAAGATAAAAAGTAAACAAGAAATATTGAGTCTGAAAGCCTTAAATTGTACACAACCTTAACTAAAACAATGTTCAGTTATTAATGAGGTCACATTAATAAATTGTCTTTTACAATAAACATTAAAATAGTACTACATGGTGTGATCCGGTTTGATCTAAAATATTACAGAAAAAAATATTATTACAGGATAATGCATAAATGCATAAGAACTGGAAGCTTCAGTGTCATCAATGCGCGTGTGATATACCTACCCTTGGTGTTGCATAGGCAGCGGTGATCGCTTTCCATCAAGCGCGTCTCCTACACTCGCTTGCCGGCTCTGCAACATAAAGGAAACGTAGACACATTAATAAAAGTATTTTTAACCCGCCCAGAAAAGCTCATAAAATTATGAAAGGAGTGGGTTCACCTCGGTTGTCTAACGTATATTGAACCAAAATTTCTTCCATTTAACTTGAGCATCTCTTCGGTCTTTTAGTTAGACGCAGACGCTTTTATTACATTCAAATATGGAACATAGTCATTTCCTTTTTAAAATAGGGCAAAATAGCAAAACGATATTGTGGTCTCTTACCCAGATGTACCTCCTGTTTACGTCTAGTCTCGAAATAACTTGGAAAGGGGAAAAGATGTGGCTATATTTAGTTGTACTTTGCCGCGCTGTCTATAAAAAACCCAGTTTACAAGTTTTCATATTGTAAGTAGGTATATACATAAAAAAGTAATTTCAAAATTTCGTACTCTTGTAATTAATTCCTAACTACCATGATACAATTTCGTTGGTTAACGAACAAAGGTGACTTATTTCGGTCCTCAAGACATTCTATAGTAGCTAGCAAGGAGGCGTGAAGAGGCACCTTGTAGGCGCAGGTGACTGATGCTTCGTCGTTTTCAAGATACACCGGTTGTCTTCGCGTTTGGACTCTATTTTCACTAAACATCAAGTGGAGCGGAGTCATGTGCCGAGCTAAATATTAAAAAAAAAAACAATTGACGTTCCATTTTTTTTGAGTTAGGTTGAGATGATTATTTTCATGGTAGACCAACTTGTTCACTTAGTAGTCTGTGGGTAGACACTCAAAAAGAAAATTGTTGGTCCCAAAAAAATGACATTCACATTCTCTATTTTTATTGATAAACTAAGCGCTTCATTCATTTGTGCGGCCTTTCTAAATGGCTTATCTGTTAATAGGCGCGCATAGCCGTATTATCGTCTACCTGATATTTTAAAGAACTCTTTGTTTGGGAGGTCGACGACCTCGTTATCTAGGAGTGCCCTAGTCTTCATGCCGGCGCAACCCATTTCAAACAATTTGATGACGCCCTCAATAACATGTTATTTTAAGGTTGTTATATACTTAATTATACTCATTTTTTTTATTATTAGCGGTTCCTAAGATATAAAGACATAATTTATACCTATTAGGATTGCTTCTAATAGGTATAAATTTTGTAGTTTACGTTGACCTGTTAACGGTAATTTCAAATCACACCCTGCCGTGGGGTACACTAATATTAATTAATTACAGAACAAATACAAGAGTAGGGTTGCTAGCTATTCATGCGCGAAACAACTTTCGCATAGTCATTGCTAAGGAAATTACTACATATGGTGTATTAAAAATTCAAGTATATTTTAATCTATTTTGATTTTATTAGTGTCGTCATATCTTTTATGTTTAATTGGTTACCTACCTTATTATATGCGTATTCGTTTGTTGTTGTGCCCTAACAGGGCTTATGTGAGAAAATCTTACATGTGTTGTAATATCATTATTATAACAACAATGTCATAAAGCAATAAATATAACATTATGTTTGTGAAAATTAAGAGTTCAAAGCTTTGCCAAAAGATCAGTCATTTAAACTTACAGATTGTGCGCTACGGAGATGAGGTAAAAAAATTGTTGTAGCATGCATACAACTTGTGCTTATATACACTTAACTATTCATAATTATGTAATAGAGTTACGCCCGTTTAATTATGTTAAATAAATAAATAAACTTTTCTCTATGAACTTTACTTTTCATATCAGAATTCAACCTGATATGGTCGGGACGACAAATAGTCCAGGCGATCGGAGATACGGCCGACAGCTGTATTCATTTTTACTCGATATTGCAAATCCTTTTGTTTTTTCAGTTGACTTGGCCATGTTGAACGGTTGGGAGAAGATTAGGCGGCGTAGCGCGCTTACTTTGAATTTGGAAGTCTCTAGTAGGCACTCGTTTTGATACTTCTGTGTACTATTTAGTATTCTGTGCTTCTGTTAAGGATACTAGCGACTGACGTGTCGAGTATCCTGGAGCTGACTGACAAGGCGCGTATTACAGAAAGCATTGATTGGCAGAGACGCAGAAAGATTGAGATCTCTTTGGGTCGTTGATAGCCAGCAAAGTAAATCTGCTAATACATTTTAAAATTGACAAGTGAAGGAATGGAAAGAAGTGGACCTGTGTTGACAATTATATTGTCGCCTAGCTGCCAAGTTTGTTATATGTGCCCCGGCGTAAATGGTAGGAGATCCAGTTAAGTTGCTGTGCTTAGATGCATAAGTAAGGTATCATGCACAGGCAACTCAACACGCTACGGATACTGTTTACCATCAATAAACGTTTGGTTAAATGCCGACTGAGACAAAAAAAAAATCAGCTATATATTAATACGTGAACCAAAACCTTTGTAACCGTTTTTACGAAAATTGCGCGGACGGAGGAGTATGAAATTTCGCACACATATAGTTTTTATAGAGAAGGTTATCCAAATGTTAATATATTTTTTTAATTATGCATAAAAAATACATTAAATCATCAAAAACAACATTACACACATTACCATATGTTTTTGACACACACGTATTGTTTGTCTTTAATCTGTCATCTACATTCTACCGTGAATACAGACAATAGAATTTTAATTGTTTTTGGCACTGATCAGTGCTCGCGGCAGATGACGGGTTAATGCGGCCGACATCTGTCAATGCCAATCCTAACTCACATTCTATCTTTTTTAATTTTTCATTGCTTAGGAATCTTAGGATACAACCCGTGCAGTCTTAATAAAATTACGGTCGAATTTCGACCACTAGGCGACCACTAGTATAAATAAATAATAGACAACATCACATAAATTGTTCTGATCCCAAAGTAAGTAGCTAAAGCACTCGATTTATAGAAATCAGAAACAACGACGGTACCACAACCACCCAAACCCAACACAATATCAAAAAGTTCGTTTTTGACATTGACCCGACCGAGAATCGAACCTGGAATCTCAGAGTTAGCCCCACCCAAAGTCCGGCGTGCAAGCCGGCTATATACGGAGGTCGTCGACAATGCTTCAATGGTAGACGGAACTGTCTGTGGTTAATAAATGATTGTGGGCCGTAACGTGACGATAATGCCAGTGGCTTGCATCATGGAGGCACATCACTTAATCTCTGTCGTACAGCGTTCTTACAGACTCCGATCAAACTGAGCTGTGCTAAGAGTAAGCTAAACGTACATATCAACAATTTAGTATACCAGAATGCCTAATGTACTTACATTTATTACTTACTTACATGATGATGATAAAATAAAATTGTTTGCTAAAGAGTTCCCCAAATCTATCTTTTCTTATTCTCTCTATCTTATTAATAAAAAAATATTATTTTGACTTATCTTTGCAAGCGTATGGTAGTTGTCCTACAATAAATAGAGACACTTTTTACATGAATCTTACGGGTAAGCACGTACCGTCATCTCTTCACCAGATGTAAAGTAATGATAAGGACAATGGTGGAAGCGCACTTCACCTGGAATCCTCGACTACAGAGGCACTGGCTATCTTATCTCTAGCTGCCGGTACACAACAATGCTACAAACATTGATGTTATGGCGACATATTTAGTTAAGATGGAGGTAGCTAGCCAGGCGGACACGCAAGCTCTACCAAACTAAGTACACAAACATGTACACCCCACTGGGAAGCGAACCCCGGACCTGTGGGTCTGAAACCAGTGGTGTTAACCACTAGATCACAGAGGCGGTTAATTTTTAAGTATCTGCATCTGCTAAAACGATGACGTCACTACTTACACCATCAATTCAGCATTCACATTTTAGGTCACAGAGTTTTATGTTATGTCAAATCAACAATTTATGCTATTTATTATATGATGATGATAATGATGATATTTTGAATTAAATGGACTGTTGTTTACATCCATGCATATTCCGTAAAACAATTTCGTTTGGTAAACGCCAGCGATATAATCTGCCACCAAGTATAGATCTTCACGCTATTTTTAATGAAGTGTAGCTTTCCAGATGTGCTCGGCCACGACCGGATATTTTTTTCTTTTTTTATGTTTCTAAGCTAACTTTCTTAATGCGTGCAAGCATGCGTCCGACTGAAGGAAAACGGTTACCGCAGCCCACTGATGCTTGCAACACCAAGGTATCACATGCGCGTTGCCGATCCTGAGGCTTCAGTTATTTTCTTAGTATATATTATATGCCTTGTAATTTCAGTTGGTGCAGTACGTTTCAAACTGGTACCACTTAAGGATGTTCAACACATTCTTACTTAATTTGAGAAATATCAACTGAAAATGGACTTCAATATGTATACAAATAACCCAGCAGAACCAACATCTGAAGCATTAAAATGTTTGGTGGACGGTGGACGAGCCGTGGTACATAGTCACGGTCACGTCTGTTAAACCCTTTCCTTATAAGTAAAGGATAGGTTGCGATGTAGCTGACATGTCTGTAAAAGACAAAAGCCTTTCAATAAAACAAGAAAAAGAAAGAAGAAATAGTAGAGTCGTCACCATCGCTATCCCGTCGCATTCTGAGCAGAATGCTACCTCCAAGCTATATAAATGAGGGATCTCTGTGTTCCATCATTGGCTTGTTCTTACAACTCTGCCTGGTGTTAACAATGCATGCGAGCACCGTACGCTCGGTAAACGTAAGCGGTGTGGAGCCACCATTTATAGCATGCCACATGTTATATTCAATGAGGTGTATTCCCGATGGGCGCTTGCTCGACCAGCCCAATAAATGTAGGATCACGCGCCTTCTTACATTGGTCGATTCTTATGGCTTCACCTTGCTTTAATAATTCAGAGTCAGAATCTTCAGGGTAGCGCCGTATATATTTTTATCGTAAACTACCTATGTAAAATTCAAATGAACATTATTTATTGTGTGGCCCAATAAAGGAAATTATTACTATATCAATATATATGAGCAGCTCGATGGCTCAGTGGTTAACGAGGGAAGATTCGTGCCCCAGCAGTGGGGACATAAAATGAGCTGCTGCTGATAATGCAATATACAACAATAAAAGTCATAATTTAGATCTAGAAACCTTATTATGCACAGAAAGAACTTCTGATTCTTCATAATGTAGGCAAGGAATAGGGCCGGATTTTTGAAATATACCTATTACTGTTTCTATTGTTGTTTCTATGTAATGTCTTTGTATATTAAAAACAATAATACAGACTAGAACTAGAACAGAAACATACCTACTTAACTTAATTAAAGACAAAATAAAAAGTATTAAAAAAAATGTCCCCCAGCTGTGGGCTCATGTTTCTATTAGGCACATGGTATTATGCATAATATGTAGTTTTAGGTGGCAGGGCTAGTTCTAAGTCCGCTTGGCTAGCTGCTGCCAAACTAGTATTGACTGTATTAATGAATTCCGTCAATTAGTGATAAGACAGCCAGTCCCTCGATGATTGAGGATTCACGACACTTCTATGATCGTCCATATCGTCACTTACCATCAGATTATACAATAGTCTTCCCAGAGCCGTAGCCAAGGGGGGGCATTGTGGGGCAATGCGCTACCTTAAAATACCAATGCCTTACCTTAATAAAATACCTTAATAATCAACTAATAATAAGCAAAGTACAGTAAAGCAGATTTAAGACGGAAAAAAATACTAGCGTATAGTGGCATCTAGTCTTACAGTTATAATATATAGGGTGTAACAAAATTTCCTTAAATGCCGAATGGGGGACATTCCACCCATCAATACGAACAACTTTTACTATGGCACCAACTCGTCAGGAAGTGGAATTATCTGATTCTGAACAATCATCTAATTTAAAACGTTGTTACTTGTTAATGTGAGCAGCTCTGTGATGCAGCGGATAGTGCGGGTGACGATTGTGAAAGCTAAGCCACTTTCACTGTGCCAGGTGTCTGGATGGGTGATCATCATCATCATCATCATCATCATCGGCCTATCTTAGTCCACTGCTGGACATAGGCCTCCCCTAATGAGCGCCATAGCGATGGGTGATCAGATCGGACTTAATAGACTCGTAGGGTTCGTGGGTTAGACCCCCGGTGTGTTACGCCGCCGTGGTGGAGGCACCCGATTTCGTTTTAGTGCGATAAAATTTGTTAGTTGAATATTTTTATCAAAAGTACAGTCAGATAGCAAAGTGTAACCTATTATAAAAATGTTTATAAGTGTCTAACTACATGAAATTTTTTGAAAAATTAAATGATCAATTTCTTTACCTGCACGGTTTTATTTTGTAACTGTCTTAATAATTAAGACAACTTGTCTATCTACATTTAAATAATATAATATAATAAAATTTGGTTTGCCATCATACCTATCACACCATATTATTTAAAAAAAATATAACGTTCTGTTTATAGGTATGATATAAGTCATTTAAAGTTAATTAGATTGCTTTCATCTAAGTGAATATTGTATGTATCGAAGTGAATAAAGTATACTCCAAATCTCATAGGTACCTACCTACTAATATTTTTCATCTATACAACTTGTAACAGAAAGGAGTGGTAAAAATATAAAGATCCGAAGTGTATCCGATCTGGATCTTGTATGCATAGTTACTAAGAGTAATTATTAACTTTAATTTTTTATGCAATTTTAATTAAATATTTATATTGTGACGTCACATCAAAATAAACAATCACAGCCCTAATGGTTTAGTAACCTCTGCGTACTTACATTTATGATCACTTCTGCTAGCTTATGACTTAACAGATATAAATATTTAATTTACAATCGCAAGACAAAATAAAGTTAATAATGATGTCTTTGTAACTCTGCATACAAAATTTAGAGCGGATACACTTTAGATTTTTACCACACCTGTCTGTTACACGTTGAATAGGTACGTACTATTCGTAATGAGATTAAGAGGAGCTTATTATCCGGTTCAAATGCTGTTAGGATAGGACCTTTTGGAATGGAGCGGCATATGACGTCAACTGACGCATGTCAGTACTTAAAAACGCTGTCGAGAAAGCGCGTGCGTGACACGTGAGTGACGAATACAACTTCATCGGAAGTATTTATTTTTAAATTATATTTATGTGACAAAAATGAGTGCTAAAAGAAGAGATGTGCTAAACAGTCGTGCTCGAGAAATGCTTAGGACGATAATTTTGAAAGAGAAAAAGAGCAGTGTAAAAACATTTTAAAAACATTGAATTCTTTGTTTCAATATCTTAGTTACTATCTTTATTTAAAATTTTAGTCGCCTTGATACTTGCAAAAAATAAATTAACTGATTAATATTATTCATTAGGACTGTTTAGCTGACCCTACAAGTCATCACTGTCGCGTAATGCAACTCTAAAAGTCCTATCCTAACAGCATTTGAACCGTATAATACACGTTGATTTGGGCGGGCGGCGCGTCTGGCGCGAGTGTGGCTGCTATCTAATAAACAGAGCTTCATAAATGAGTCAATTAATCATAGTTCATCCACGCTCACAACATCGCTGGCCCAGTTGCGTGATGGAACTGGATAAACAGTTCATCTACGAGTAGAACTGTGATAATGTCTTTTCAAATAATTATTACTAATTATGAGTTTGATCGCGCTGCGTATATATTGGTGTAATTAGAGTAAATATTCTCATCTTATGGTCTTAACCTATGAAATTGACGTTTTGTATAAAGATTTTTTATAAAATTATATTTTTCATACTAACGTTTTTTTTAATTTTCTTAGCATCTATTTGTGTTAACAGTATAAAAATTTTAGAGTAGTGTGTTTTATTTCACTAGCTAAACATAGCAAACATTTAATAAAATCAAGTCCCTTTAAAGCTACAATGAAACAAAAGGTCAATTGCGCGAACAAAAAAAGGAGTCAATTAAAAAAAAAATTAGCGATAAAGACACAAATTGAATAATCATTGTTATTACTGAAGCCTAAGTAATATAGTCCTTATTAAAGGTGTATAATAATATTAACAACCGGTATTGATTTCTAGAAGAAATACACCTATTAATAAGTGAGAAAAAACGTCAATTTCATAGGTAATGACCCTATATTATGTATGTCTGTTTGTTGCAATTTTTTTTTTCCTTTTTATTATACTGTCCCACTGCTGGGCAAAGACCTCCATCATTGAAATAAAGTTTTAACTACAATAGATAGGAATTGGCTTAATCACCACTCTTGCCAAATCCGGCCGCCCTGTGCATTGAAAAATCTGAAACACATTTTGTCCTACCCGGGATTTGAATTACTGAGTTGTAGAGCCACGATGCGTTGCATTGCAGCACGAAATGGGCCGGCTCGCCCGGCGTAATACCACCCTCTCACAGAATATCGGCGTGAAACAATGGCACTCGTTGCTGTTGTGTTTCGTCTGGTGAGTGAAAGTACCGGAGGCCCATCTCTCACCCCTCCCCCCTCCCAATTTCTACTTCCTCCACAAGATCCAACTCCTTCCTCAAGGCCGGCAACGCATCTGCGAATACTATGGTTTTGCCCGCCTACTTATTTGCCTCCTTTTAATATAAAAAAGGACCTCTGGATATCGTGCCGAGCGCCACTCGGCCGCCGAGGCATGTAGGTGATCTAAATAAAATATCCCGGTTTCCCGCTGTCGCTGAACCCTACCAACCCACATTAGACCAGTATATTGGGTAATGACCTAATCTGTTAATGTGCTATTGTTTATGTGGAAAGACCAATGCCCAGCATTAGATCGTAGGAATGCTGAAGATGATGCTTAACATTATCTAACAAGAAAGTTAAACGTTTATCTAGACACGGGGTAGCGTGTCAAAGCCAAGCTTAAGCTAACAGGACTGGCGAGCAGCATCGTGTAAATATTACACGAACCATTTTGAGCCACTTTTGATCCCCTCATAACTCAAAAACTATTTTACATAAACATGTCTTTGGCTCATATATTGAAACTTGCGAGGTACATATGTGCTCCAAATTTTATAAACACACCTCAAACGGTTATTTAAATATTAACGTCCAAAAATCGTCATTTTTATCACTGGCTGACTGATCTATAGATAGATCAAAACTCTAACCCAATTCCAGATGACCTAGAAAGTTCAAATTTGGCATCCAGATAGATAGTTGGGCGAATACAAAGGAATAAATCAGAAACTAGTAAATTTTTATCAATTTATTATATTTTTCAATTAATTGATTCTATTAGGAACACTTACTTATATATGCCTGTAATGTAAGAATCAGCAGTCAAAATATATATATATATATATATATATATATATATATATATATATATATATATATAGCACATAGATAAAGTCTGTACCAAAGGCTTCAAAAATCTAGGGTTTGTCCTAAAGAAGGCAAAAATTTCAAGTCCCCCAAAACAAAGATTCTTTTATTTAACTCATTGTGCGTAGTGGGTTGGAATACTGTAGTGTCGTCTGGAACCCGTTTTATGATATCTATAATAAAAGACTGGAAAGCATACAAAAGAGATTCTTATGGCACTATGCCTACTCTTGTAATTTGGGCAAGTCACTTGAAAAATATGTTGAAAGACTAAATCACTTTAATATCTTGTCACTCTCGGATCGAAGACGCTTGCACGACTTATTGTTTCTGTACAAGCTGGCGAATGGCATCCTAGAAGCTCTTTTTAACTCCTTTGAAACTCCCTCGCGCTTCGAGGTACAACCTCCTTGTGAACGAACGAACGGGAATACCACCCTTAATTTTTTTTTATCCAAACATATCAGTTTAGCACTTATAACTACTTTTAACTAAGAGTATAGACGACTTTCGTATTTATTACGTTATTATTAAATGGGACTTAGTATTAATTAATATTTCAATAATTAGCGCACATCAATAGTGTAAGATCATTACTTATAAATAATTAAATAATACCACGGACCACGGCGGCGCACGGTGCGGCGCGCGGCGGCCGTGGAGCAGCGGGACCCCACCCACCCCGCTGCTTCACGGCCGATGGCCGAGCGGCGCGATAATTTTATTATGAATAAATACCTAGTGAACCTACTAATAAATTCTATACAAAAAGTAATGATATCCCATCAAAAACATAAATGTGAAATGAGAGCCAAGTTCAATATTATGATATATGCCTTGGTTGTGGGCTTCAACGACAAAAGAAGTGAGATCTAAATGGGTGCCAAGTTAAATGGTCAGTCCTAAAATTTATTTATAACAACATAAAATATTTTATAACAACTTAAAATATTATTTCTTCGGCTCTTCCATGACTGTTTTAGTAGGTACTTCGTATATGAGAACTAGCCAAGTCAGACCTTAGGTTTCAATATATTATCCTAAGTTATAGGATGACCTTTAAACTTGGCACCTATTTAGATCTCACTTCTTTTGTCGTGGAACATAATATAAATCATTATATTGAACTTGGCTCTCATTTCACATTTATGTTTTTGATGGGATACACATTTCTAACTTTACTATCTATTGTAGAATTTGATAAGATATCAAACAAATGAGTGTTCAGGCACGTCCACAAGACAAATACTAATTAAGCTACAATATTGACTGACTCGTGTCAACAGCGACTGGAATATACTTAAGTAATGACCTATTCATCGAAGAAGTTTATATACATAGAGAAACTTATTTGTTTACGTTGAACACAGCTATTCCCCGAAGGGCTTATATTTTGAGGCGAATGTCAACAGATTTGTTACCGAAATTAGTCCGCGGCGGGTAGTTAAGTTTAACTCCTAAATAAGGGGACAAATGGAGTGGGGCGGGAGGGGGGCACACAAATAGCCCAGTGACCCGGCCATTGACTCGGTTTATCCTAAACCGTCCCACTACTCCAGTTCGCTAAGGCACAAAGCCGAAGAATTATTAGCTGTGTTTCTATCTATCGAATCGAGGTTATCTTCTCACCATATCGAATGCCATTGATCGAAAGTCAAATGATCGACACCGATTAAACGATGATACAATAATCGAATTGTAATTGTAATAAAAAATATATAAATTTGTATAATTTACATTAATAAAACATGTTTATTTAAGATGTCTTTTTAATTACCCATAAAATTTTTGTAAGTAAATTTAAAATATCGATTTCGATAAAGATTCGAAAGAGAGTTCAATCTTATGAACGTTTGATCATCTGTAAACTAATTCATGTTTTTTTGTGAACGTTTCATGTTTTGAATATTCGATGTTTTCAACAATCGATGTAATAACAATTCGATTATTTGACTATTCGGTTAATCTTTGTCGATCGTTTGATTTTCGATCAATTGGCATTCGATATAGGACGTAGATAACCTATCGAATAGACGCTGACGGCCGCTCCACGCGTTCGGATTCACATGACCTAAAATTACATCTGTATTCAACATCTGCGAAGCCCTATTTAGAACAATCCATTATTAAAGACAAGGAGGAATAGCTTTTTAAATGTTTTACAAGATTAACTTCCTTCGAGACATTATAATAAAACAAGAATAAATCCTAGGTACTTGAATTCATCCAAAACGGTATGATGGCCTATTAGTTTCAAATTTCTTTATATAGCTGTTAAAGAAGAGTTAACAATCTTCTCTGTTTTCTAACTCTTTTACTTCCGTTCTAACAGCCTGTTCCTGGGTTCGATTCCCAGCGGAGAGACATATTATTGTACTCAATTTGGTTAATAGGTTTAAAATTGGCCTGGATAGCTACCACTAAAGTATATCACCAATGCAAACATGGACAGGAATGATATTTGTTTTTTGTTGTTTTCAAATATAATTATCTTTTATTGGATCCTATTATTGTGAATCATTGGCAAACATACTTACGTAAAATTTCATAGTAAATTTAGATTACCGATTAAACTGACACCTAAGTTCAGGCCAGTTCAGTTGTGAGGTCATGACATGATACAAGATAAGGAAACAATCAATTCCTATCATAGATATTTTTATATGGAGACTTTTATATTACATCAATAAAAAAAAACATTTGTGGAACCTAAATAAATAAAAATCCCTAACCAATTCTAAATGAAGCAAAAACAGTAACTACACAACGGTTGCCGAATGAAAATGATAATAAATATCAGCGCATGGTCTGCCCAAACATATTATCACATCCAACCTTCTGCATTAACAAACCAAACACTTGAGACTTTTATCAACCATTCCAAATCGTATTTCGTCCATAAATAAACTATCGGAAATTTAGGTGTGCACTCTTTCATTACGAGTGCGAAAGTACAGTCACGAACAAGGATACTCCGGAAAGTAAGCTTTATACAAACGCACGCACGTAGTGCAACGCATACATAGACAACCTCTCACGGGTCACGGTATCTCACAACAGCTGCGCCTGCGCTCGGACTGATTTGAGATTGTCCGAGATTCCGTGTCCGTGAGTCTATGTGTGCGTTGGGTAGCGTCAGTATGAACCTTACCTTAATGCAGTCACCTTATTTTGTGACTGTACTTTCGCACTCGTAATGAGCACGAAATGAAAGAGTGCACACATATAGGAGATTGACCATTTATGAAATCGCTTTGTATCAATATCAAATTAATATAGAAAATTAGTATATTTTTTCGTACTTGATCCTTTTTAGAATTAAGTCGTAACTTCGACGGAAATAAAATATTAATAATAATAGTTATGTAAGTGGTTTTATCACTTCCTTCCATTCCAGAATCAACCATCTTTGACACTATCTTTCAATTCTTTTATTTTAACTTGATTTCCACGAAACTACTTATAATCTATAATGTTTTGACAATGGAATTGCAAATGAAGATAAGTAAAATCGAAAAACGTTGTTTTCGATGTGAAAAATACCTATAATTTGATGAACTTCATAATTCTATTTCTCGCGTTATTCCGGCGAACTAGAGAATTGAGGTTTTTTTAACTTAATGTTAAGATAAAACTCTACAAGATGAGGGTAGGTTTTTAGGGGTACATAATCGTACAATGTGAAACCAAAGTCCATAGGTACTTCATTGGTTAATCTCCTTTCCGAGAGTTTATTTATGGCGAAATATCATTTGGAATGGGTGTGCACTCTTTCATTTGAATGAAGCTTACGTTTGTATGAAACTTACTATCTGCAGTCTCCTTATTTTGCGGTACAGTGTTCGACTAATGAAACATACCTCTTTCTTTTCAGAACGGACCATAAAGTCGGATTATGGTAATGCCGGTTTGGCCCTACCGTACCGGCGACCGCTGGCCCCGGATGCTCTAACGTGCCATGCGGTGTCGTTAAAAGGATAATGCATATTCATACCGCCCCGAAAATCACCATACATTTTTCATGATCACCACACATTAAAAAATGCATTGTCATTCGGGTTTTTGTTTGTCGTTCTAATCGAGTTCATATAACTGCTACTAGCTCGATTAGTGCTTGGAACGAGTATCATTCCCTATTAGATCACGTTCACAAAAACGAGAATTTGTACTGCATTCAAATTCATCTCTGGTGGCAAGCGTGTCTATAATAGTAAGAGTTGTATTTGCCTGGGTACTTAACTGCCTAAGCCACCAGGATTTGAATCAGCTCTCTGATGATGTTTAGGAATCTCTTCCTCCCAACGCACGTGTTTCCTCCTTCCTACAACTTAAGGTCCTTTAAACGAGGTGTGAAGAGGCATCTTGCGGCTAAGTTCAAATTCAAATTCAAATTCAAAATTATTTATTCAGTTTAGGCTACAAATAGTTCTTATGAACGTCATAAGTGAGGCACAATCCTGCTTCTCCTGCCTGTCCTCCTGTTCAGCTGTCCTCGCTTTTGGACTCTGCTTCTGCTTAAAATCAGGGAGAGCATATTCATTGGCCAACCATTCTATAAAAAAAACTGTTACACAATAATTTGACACGATCCCAAACATGTTACAAGTAAAATGTTAAATTACACGAATTATATAAATTCTGTTATCAATCTACATTACTGTCACCCACGCCCACAAAGACACTCACTTAAAGTGTCACTTAACATTCTAGTAGCCAGTCATTCATCAGCCAGCTTGCGGATTTAGTGACGACATGCATCGGCCGCGTAGCCGGTCGCACAATGAGCAACTAGCAACGCGTGAAACTAATTCGTTACAATTCCTGCACTTGCTCGATACAGGCCGGTGTCGCCGGCCAATCAATACTCGGACACTACATGATGTTTGATAATAGGTGTATAATCCTGAAGCTTCGCAACCAAATAATAAGAACACCGTGATAATATTTCCCGAAAAACATCATCAGCCTCTAAAACTCAAACTCAACTCAACTCCACACTATTCTTGTTCAATTCTGACATGTTTGACTTCTGTTTTTTGGACCATGAAGTGGTCACTTTGCAGTTTTCCTTTGTAACAAACCACCTCAATGTCTAGGCCATGTCTGGTGCTCTATGCCGGGAACCCTATCTGCTATGTTGGGAATTATACAGATATTACCAAACATACTTACTTTACAGACAGCCGGCACGCTGTATATTGTGCAACACCACAGTTTTCGCACATTACGAAGTATCATTCGCAGATCCCGTTCCATATCTGCCGTCGTCGTCGCCGACTTAGCACGCCCGTCAGGCGCACACTTTCAACGGGGGTTCACACGCTTTGTTCGAACACAATGACTCTCTACGTTCTTTTTGTTTTCATTCAGACGACCTTTGTTGATAATAAACAATATCGCGACTTTAATGAAAGAAATTATGTAGCGTGTGATTTTTTATCATTTATTTTGCAACAGCGACGTCGCATTTTCGATTCGTTTGTTCTACCGTGTTCCGTGATAACACTCTCGTAATGGAGTGTCGTCAGAAACTCTTAATGCACCATGAAACTTCGGCTTCGGCTAGAGCTTGGATTTCGGCGCCCACGTCGTCGGTCCGTCGAATTGGTTTACGTCAATGCGCCCATTACTCCGAAAATACCCGCCCGCGGCTCCGGCCGCTTAAAAAGCATGTCAATCAATTTACATTAACCTCATAATAATAGCACTAGAAGCAACCAGGGCGAACCCGATTAATGAAAACGAAATCACTGTTTGTAGGCACACATAAAATGAAACTGGTACAACCCTTATTACATGGTATAGCTCGCCTAATCTATACTATATAATATTATAAAGCTGAAGAGTTTGTTTGTTTGGTTGAACGCGCTAATCTCAGGAACTACTGGTTCGAATTGAAAGATTATTTCTGTATTGAATAGTCCATTTATTGAGGAAGGCTATACTACATCACGCTATAACTACTTAATAGGAGTGGAGCAGCAATAATTTATATGGCAAAACTACGTTTGCCAGGTCAGCTAGTAATCTAGATACTTTTCTTCTTACATTCGTACACATTGTAATTAATTTCCAAGCGCAAAAATGTTTTCTTGAGGATGGATGACCTTAGATAATAGAACGGAATTAAATAAAATACTAGAATAAAAACAAAAAAAAATCATTTCAAATTTTTATATTATAACATTTGTGTGTCTAATGAAAGATGCGAATGGTCAAATCAAAACAATCTGCCCACAGCCAATTTAACAATGTGTTCTAATGAGCTGAAGAATCCACCATCTTTCCATTACCGGCATTCAAGAGTAACGTATTGCTTCATTGTTAAGAGCGTTACGTAAGGCGATTGTGTGGGGACAGCGCGTGACATTTACGGCCGGGGCGCGAATCGCAGCCTCCGCAACTCCGGCGCAGCCCCAAATTGACTTCTGGCCTTCGCTCCACTCAATTGGGACACAGTATTTATTAACTATATTACATTACAGGCCTTTACATGTAAGCACTTGGTCCAAATCTCGTCTGATGTTAAGTGATGACAAAGCCGAAGATGAAACGCTCCTCACCCAGAATCCCCAACTACTGAGGCACTGGCTATCTTATATCTAGCTGTTGGAACATAATGTTATGAACATTATGTTACGGCGAAATACTTAGATAAGATGGCGCGTAGTTAGCCAGGTGGACTTCAAACTAGCCGTACCAACCAAATCTAAACAACAGATTGTAACCAATGACTCAAAGATTTCCCGAAAAACTTTAGCTGTTTTCCTTATTTTCAACAAACACAGATGTTTTATAATATAAACAATCTTGTTTTCCACGCATATATAGGTAACGACGCACACTAAGTGAAAAAGGATGATTAAAACTGCAACACTCTTGTGTGGAGGCAACGTGCAATTAGCACGCATCCAGCGTTCACAATACGAGATGCTGGTTCATCGAGATTCATATGGAACATGTTATGAAAAACACAACCGGTTTAGTAAATATATCAATTGAAAGCACTCGCCCGCAGCTCATGTTTAATATTATAATGCGGTTGTTGAGTCTTACAACACGAGGCGACGAACCTGTTACAATGACAGATTATCTGTCTGGCGCACCGGCCACCAGCCATTTCCATTCGGCTAACGCGAGCTCACCTATTTTCGATTAACTTAGACCTGAGCGATTACGTCAATATCAACCCCGTCTCAGATTACTGTATTGACACTTAAAAGGCCCACTTAAGTTTCCAGTTACCGAGAAAGTATCGACATGTCGGTACGGTAGTGACTTTCATGGTTTTACGACCATCGCTTCCTTTATAAGAGGTACAGGTAACACCGGTTTTTTTCTGTCTATTATTGAGTAATTTGCATAACTACCTCTAGAGTAGATTACTGTTGTGTAATCGTTAGGGAAATTAGTGTGATGATGTTATCTTTCTTTGGGTGTGCCATTGTGCGGTGATACACAAGTCTTGAACGTCATACATTAATCGTAGGGCTAATGCGGTTGCCGTGGTGCCATGTCATTATTTAATTCTGTTTTTGTTAACTTTTTTAATGTTATAGTTTAGGTTTGGATCTGCTCATTGTGAGATCTGCACATTTTGCGATTTGCTCATTTTACGCAGCCTGCACATTTTGCGGCATGCACATTTGGCTATGGATCCTTTATTACGCATATTGGTGCAACTAACCAGAAATGTCTGTATAAGAATGTTTCAAAAACATTCGTACATCATTTATTGTATTGTTGGTTGTCCCTAATAAATATAATAAGGAAAATACCTAGTTGTAGCATCGGCATGACGCTATCATTTGGGGAGGCGAGGTAAATTTTAATAACGGTTACTAACACAGTGTCTGTTGTGGCTTTTCCTTTTGTGCGGACTAGTCGTCGACGCACCGAGTAAAAATCATATTACCGTTAGACATGTGTCATCGTGTCCTCGTTCGCTAGCCGCGGCCCACCAAACCTGTTATTGCGTACCCTTATTCAACTCCGGTACAATTCTACCGAATTCGCAATATCTACCTTCAACGTTCTCTTGCGTCATATTGCGTTTCAAGAATATGTCGATAATTGTAATAACTTTAGGTCCTGTCGGTATCGTAACTTCATAACCGTTAATATTGAATAATCCAGGAATATTTCAAGTAGAAAAGGTTACCAACAAAGAGCTTCGACAAAGTGATTTATTTCTAAAGTGAATGCTGATCTGTTTATTTTTTTATATTAAGGCAACACAATATACTTACATTAATCGTGCCATCAACGCAAGGTTGTTAAACTAGACTAATAGATATCCTTAAACGTATATGCATAGATAAACAGTTAGTATGGTTGGTATGTGAACTTTTACTTAATGAATTAGAATAATGAACTGACTTAGAGTCCTAATAATAATTATTTTTTATATGTGTTTACTAGTAGTGGAAACTTTACTGATTACTGTGTAACTTGTGTGTAACATTTATATATTTACTATTTTGTATAATTTGTTTCCCAAATAAAATAAAATAAAATAAAAAAATATTATTTACGAGGTCGATTTGATTTAAAAAAATAATACATTTCAAGTAGAACCATGAAGCTGTAGATACACTACAGCTTCATGAGTAGAACACAAAACTTGACAGCTGCTGGACATAAATTTCTACAGTTTTATGTTAATCTACACTAATCCTGATTTTTAACTCAATTTACTTTACATTTATAAGTATATTTTTATCAATACATACTAATTGAAACTGGCTTAGTGCTAAATTAATCTTATAATGACGAAATATTTCTATGTATGTAGAGGACAGAGGTGGTGGGTGGTGTAACCTCTGGAACTAATGAATCAATTCAGGCCAATTCATTCGCCTAACTCAAAACAACCTTAAGCCAAGCCTGGCTTCAGGCTGCTAATTAAACAAGTTTCTATGTAAGTTTTCTTTTGCACGTTGTGTTCGCCTTCAAATGTTGAACGTTCAGTTCAATTATAAACACTGATTTACTTGATTAAGTGTTTTAAAAATTATTTCACTATAATATTCATAAAGAACATCATAATATGTCACCTTTTTTCTTAGCTGCCCCCCTAGACAAGTGGCAAAACGCTAAAGAATAGAAATTAAATAGAATGATTATTATATGGGATTGACATAAACGTCATTTATACGTATCGTTGACTTATGTCAATCCCGTACAATAATCATTCTATTTCATTTCTATGCTATTAGCGTTTTGCCACTTGTCTAGGGGAGCTGTTCTTGGTTAGCTATAGAGGTATATGTCGCAGGGATATGATAAAAACAGTGATTTGGTCAATTCCCTAAGTGATTTGATCAAGTCACGGAGGATGTTAAAATATCAACACAATTTTATCATTTCCCTAAACAAATCTAGTGATGTGAACAAATACCTAAACTAGTTCAGTGAAATGACAAAAAACTGACATCTTACATGTTATGGTTTAGTTAAATAAGACGTTACAGCTAAAAACGGCCACTTTTAACTATAACGCCTTATTTAACTAAACCATAATATGTCAGATGTTAATTATGTGACGTAAAAATGCTAAATTACTTCATTCAAATGGTTTATTGAGCATAATTTTATTTTCTATCTCTAATTACTAAATATATTATGTTTTTTTTTTCATTGGCGGCGCTAGTGTGCGGCGTAAACGCTCTTAACATTCGGATAACCTTATCTATATAAACTATAAGTGTGCGAAATTTCATACTCCTCCGTCCGCGCAATTTTCGTAAAAACGTGTACAAAGTTTTTGCTTCACGTATTAGCTTACGTATATTCAGATTATGCAGAAGCCATGCACAAAATAAATCTTTAAAATACCATAGCAGTTTTTTTTGTCATTTCACTGAACTAGTTTAGGTATTTGTTCAAATCACTAGATTTGTTTAGGGAAATGATAAAATTGTGTTGATATTTTAACATCCTCCGTGAGTTGATCAAATCGCTTAGGAAATTGACCAAATCACTGTTTTTATCATATCCCTGCGACATATATATCATTTTCATGGAATGACCAAACGTGAAAAGACCAGACGTGAGCGGACAAATTCATCTGTATTCTAAAAAACAAATAAGTGTGCATTATAATATTTTTACATAATTATAACGTATAATACTACATATAATATTATTATTATGATGAATGATGTTAGACAAATCTAGCTATCTAAAGTACCTACGTATTACTTTTATGTAGAAAAACATTTAACTTGTTTTTATTTAAGAGAATATTTTAATAATTTTCTAGAATAATTGGTCATCCTAAGTGTTACTGTTGAAAACACAAAATTAGATACAATTTTAAAGGGCTGTTAAAAAAGCTATTAAGTACAAGTACTGGGATTAAGTACAACATAAGTAGCCGCATCCGTTAAGCCAATTACCTGCTTGGGGGTATAATTTACAAAGTTTGTCGTCTCCAACGTACCATTATCTTGACCCGAATCATCTGCTCTTGCAGTTGCCTCCTCGACACATGTTCTATGGGAAACCGTGCTAACTGCTTCTTTTATTATTATTATTATTTTTTAAGTCCACAGGCGGGAAATTGCTTGGATTTTTTCTCATCTGAGTGCCTATTGGGTGTTAAATCAGCTTTCGATCACGTAGGAAAACGAGAATTTGTATGTGATTGAAGCCTGGTGACAAACCAGGTGAGTTGCAATGTTGTCATACAAATCTAATAAAATAAAGCTGAAGAGTTAGTTTTTTGGTTTGAACGCGCTAATCTTTAGAACTGCCAGTCGGATTTGATAGCCCAATTTTTGTGAAAGGCCAAAAAAATCAAAAAAAGTCAGAAAAAACGCTAAGCGAATAAGAAGTACTAACGCATTCGGGCGACCCGCGACATTTAGTTAGTAGTAAATAAAACTGGCACTAAGCATACTGATAGTAAAAGACGATAAGACCGAAGGAGGAAGAGCATTGCAAATGAAATCAAATCAAAACATTTATGCGCACGAGTGTAACATTCGTACTATAATTTTAGAAGATATTGCAAATTGGTTTTAAAGATAGAGAAAAAGAAAAAGTCTACCGAGTTTCTGGTCAGCTCTTCTCGGCCGAAGGCTTTCCCAAAATCCGAACTGGTGGTATTTAGTAGTTTAGTTAAAATTAAATTTAGTTTATTATTATTTTGATTTTTATACTTAGCTAAATCGTTAATGCGAAGGCTTAGTTATATTGAACAAACTATGAAGCATATAAAGCTATAGCAACTCGAAATCCTCAACTACTTACACTTAAGATCTTTGAAAAGCCAGCTATATTATAATTAGTTAAAGCTAACATTGCTCTTAAAGAGATTAAAAGGCTATAAAGCCATATTCATTTCTTCTGTTTTGAACTTGATTACTATAACATTTTGTTGCTGTGAATCTAATGAATATCTAAATAACTTTATTTCTATATTTTTTAATTAGCGATATCGTTATAAAAGTTAATAATTACCAGAAGGTCCAGTATATGTATAGTAATTAAGACATAGTGGAAATAGAAAATTGTAACCTGTAAAGGGTTAGGATAAATTTAAACGTCATATTAAACGCGTGTAGATTCGTAAAAGCCAAATTCAATCCAAACTCCACGGAGAATCTAGAATGGAACGGGTGACACGCTTGCGTGATGACATCTCCTCTAAAATTCCTCTGACGATGTTTCGATCACATGGCTTGAGGAACCTTTTAAGGTTCTCGCCGCCCACAAAATGTCCTGTGACGTTTTAAACAAATTCTCGATTCTCCAAGAATAGAATCGTAAATGTAAATTAAATGACATTAGAAAACTTATCCTAATTAATTTATCTTTCAATTTTATTTATTTTTTTATTTTATCTTGGATAAGATATAGGTATCAAATATTATCTGTTAATAACAACACATTAAACATAAAATTTTGATAAAAATGTAAAATCACAAGAATTTGGTAAATATGATAAAATGTTCTAAAAGATATTACGATTATTGTCTTTTTTATTGATTTGTTCACCAAATAGACAATGAAAATGGTTAACGTTATGAAATACAAAAGTAAAAGTAAGTTATTAGTTAATAAAAGGAGATTTCTTCCAGAAGACCATCGTGATATTAAATTGAATGCACAGAACGAACTATAAAGGAATCAAAATTTCTTCCTTTTTTCATTATAAGATACAATCTTGCATTATAGCTTTTACATAGTTAGTATATGTGATCGTTCGCGGTTATTTCTTGTATGTTAAGCAGATTACCGATATAGACATCACGTTCGGAGCGCGGACTCAGGGGCATCAATACATAGGTACAGCACACAACAGGCTTCACATAATAACGTGTTTGGTATTACTTTTTTATGTTAACATAATCGAAAGGTTTTACTCGCAAACCCGAGTGATACGAGTTAATTTTAAACTACAATCATTGTTATCATCAGTCATTGGATGTCCCACTGCTCTGCTAGTATTAGGTCCTTACCTATGAAATTGACGTTTTTATCTCACTTATTAATAGGTGTATTACTTCTAAAACCAGGTACCGGTTGTTAATATTATTATACACCTTTAATTAGGACTATGTTACTTAGGCTTCAGTAATAACAATGATTATTCATTTTGTGTCTTTATGGCCCAATTATTTTTGAATTGACTTCTTTTTTGTTTCGCGGAATTGACTTTTTGTTTCATTGTAGCTTTGAAGGGACTTTTTCATGTCTGCTTTATTTGAAACAAACACACTACCCTTGAATTTTTATAGTGTTAACATAAATCGATGCTAAGAATTTTCTTAATATGAGAACGTTAGTATGAAAAATATAATTTTATAAAAAATCTTCATACAAAACGTCAATTTCATGTAAGGACCTAATATTTTAATAACCTGTACTTTTTTCTTCTTTTTTAATATCGCCTTGAGATCTAAATCTCATCGGACTACAGGAATACCTTACCACTTTATAGATAGACGCTGGAAAAACCTGGATGCGATTAGCTCAAAACAGAAGGGAATGGCGTAACATGGAGGAGGCCTTTGGCCAGCAGTGGGTGGATTGATACAGGTTGAAAATTAATTTTATATATGAGTTTTAAATTTAAACGGACATTTTTAATTCGGGGTTGATAAGTTTTTCAAATTTGTGGAAATATTGTTTACTTTGATCACCCATCCGGAATATGCTAGCTTTTCTTTTGTTATCATAAAACTTATTATAATATTACGAAATTTATTTATTTATTTTAATAACATAATTCTTACACTAAACTCCTATCATAATCATTGATATTATTGACAACTGGTCGTACAAAAAAAAGGAAAATAAAAAACGGAAAATTGATAAAATTACGCTACTGAGAACATGACGCAGGGTCGTAATTTTGTCAATGTTCGCAGAGTCCTAATGTCAAAATCAAGCTACCGACCCACTATTAAAACATATTGCGTAAAATAACACTCCTTCCACAAACATATCAAGAAACAGCGTCCGCATTCCTTGTCTCCTAGCAATATACCCACCCCAAGCCGTGCTGTTCAGTTTACAGTTAAAATTGTTTTGTGCTGCTTCTAGAATGATGACAATGAATCGGCACACTCGTGTCATGTACCTACAGTACGCGTGTGTACGTGCCATCCGGGCCGGTGTGAGCACGCACTACAGCTCACTGCGAAACACGTCATCGATACAATATCAATATAACCAATATTATCCTTATCTCGTTTATAAAAACACTACACTACAATTTTCCCAATCTTAAAACAAGTGACTAAAGGTGTTCTCCAAAAAAGGATTTACATGTAACTAGAGAAAATTGTAGCTTCAAGGTGACAGCAATTATCGCGGTCTTTGTAGGCCGCTATAATTAAGATAGCTTCCGTGTTGATACTGCGACGTTTGGTATTTATCGTATGCTCGGTGACGTTTCTGAGAAAATATGTAACTTGTTATTCAGATGAATGCACAGACGAGCGGCCAGTGAGTCAGCCGCAATGACGCTAGAAACGTTACCTCCAAGGTAAGTAGACAATGTGACCACAGGCTATCAGTTATCGCTGCTGTTTGACAACGATTCAACTTTTAACCGTCGTCGGCAAACGACGCGTAATCGCACACCGATTCGTTTAAATTATGTTGGATCGTTCGAAATAACGCGCACGTAATGATGTTTTCCAACTAAGCTGAGTCATGTTTGCCCGCAGTTACGAGTATCTAATCGGTTTCCTCTGTTCTGCAATTTTACTATCAATTGTTTATGTTGAATTTGGATGCAAATGTTTCGAATGGTAGTGAGTGATGGTAGCTGGCGCGTTCCAATTTAGCAAACGTAAGGGTCACCGGCTGGATGACTAATTACGTATTACCTATTTGATGTTAAGCATTAGCAGAATCCAGATGCGAGGACAGTTATAAAAGCAGAATTGTGCCTCACTTGCCCTCCTCACCTTGATGCCAAACCGCCAAACCGCGTTTAAAGAAACCCCATGCTGTACGATAGAGGAGGAAATACTTGTGCTGGCCGAGTATTCCATTTTTTGGTGATGTGACAACTATAAACATAATTGTTTACTAGAGAGATTTTTAAGAATATGAGCTCTGACAGAATGGCCTTAGTTGAGTATGTGCTGTGATGGATGTGTATTGTGTGTGTGAAGCGCTTATCGCAGGGCAGGAAATGGCTTCGTTTATTATTCGTGTCGTGGTTGGAGCGTCTGCGTGCGCCGGCGCAGCCGTCACGTCCGCGCAGGATAACAACTTGTCCAGATTACCGCAGCGTTAACGGGATAATGATCTCTAATTAACAGAGAAACTTATAGTTGTCAATGTCCACTGCCACTCAAGTCGCTGTGCCTCTACACAGGATATCTTACCTGATTATTTTTCTACTTATTTATTTATAATACATGGATGAAGTAATGATAGTAGTATTGTATTTTAATCTTCATCTCAATCTTTATCTAAGACAAGCAATGAAACACTTCACACACAGATCATGTGTATTATTTTATCCAGACGTCTATCTCTGCAAAGGGTTCGAAAAGTTATCGCCAGGACAAAAAAAGTGTAAAAACAAAAGAGAGAGATATAATAAAGAAATTAAGACATTCAATTAAATATAGTTTTAATCACCATTAATATGCTCCCATTGTTTCGAACTTAGCATAGTATAGTAATGTCTTGGTAACGTTGACACAATGTTCAGTAAACATTGGTGTTTGTTTAAATGTGTAGCTATATGTGTATATTATAATAAAGTATACTATAGTACGTAATTGTGGACAGCTCATGTTAAATAATGCTAATTAAAAGTGGTAACTGGATGCCGAGGTATCGTTCTAATGTTGCTCCAACAAGCCGGTTCCATCATTCAGCTGCCGGCAACGAGAAGCGATAAGAAAGCCAACTGGCAACCTACAGTCATTTGAGAATATTACGGACTTCAAATTTGGATAAGAGTTTTATCTAAATTTTCGTGGAAAAGTAACAGATTTCTAGTATGGTTCTCTCTGTATCTCTGTCTCTGGATATAGGGATTGGTATACGTATGCTTAAACAATTCCTCAGAGCCAATGTTAAAATTTAAAATACTACCAAAATTTTATCAAATCTAATATTACCTATATATTATGATTTCAATGATGGAGGCCTTTGCCCAGCAGTGGGACAGTAGGCTATTTACTTAGGGAAAACTTCTGTTACATTTTAATAAAATAAAATGTTAAAGAAAACGCGAGTAAAGTTGTATTGTCTCATTTCAATGCGTATTAATAGCGTTCGCGTAAACTTTACAAAACATAAAAGTAAATATTTGTTCACATCCATAAAAATAAACATAAAAGCCATTATAATTTTATTATAAATTTTTCTATGCTGAATCGAAACAAAACATGTTGTAGTTGTAATTTATGACCTTCCTCAATATACCGTGTTACTAGAGTTTGCATAGACAAACACATTATTTTGTTTTTTTTAACTGTGGTGTGTTTATACGCATGAAGCTGTAGATATAACTGAGGCCTGAATTTGAAGCAGCCTTGTAATTCACTTGTTTGGTGAGCGGTATTCATATATACTTACTTCTATACTAATATTATAAAGAGGAAACCTTTGTATTTTTGTATGTATGTATGTATGTTTGCAACGAATAAACTCAAAAACTTCTTGACCGATTTAAAAAATTCTTTCACCATTAGAATGCTACATTAGCGTTGAGTAACATAGGCTAAATAATAATTTTATAAAACTATTACAACACAAAGAATATCAAACGGTTTTCAACAAATTATTGGACTATATCCTCATAAAGTGATGAGTTAAAGTGTTTTCCATACGTTAATTAGTCTTGAGTTTAGGTTTCAATAAGTTTTAAAGTGAAATATATTGATTTTTGTATTCATTCACATAGTTATCAATGTATCAGAGTGTAGAGTGACCATGAGAGAGTTCTTTGAGTTTCTTCAATTTGGGTGGGATTGGGAACGGTGCTTTTTAATTTGTTTTTAATATATTAATGAATATAATTATAAGTTACAACTTAAAATATGATTTAATAAGTAGATATTATAACTTTTTAAATACGAATGTTATCGAAGTGACATAAAACAATTGGTAGGTAGATATTGCAATATTGAGATTTATAATTCTATTTAAAATAATATTTATTTAAATTTATTCTAGGACAATATTTCGAGTTTTCTTGTTTGTTATTATCAATATTACAGAACATGCTTTAGGTTAAAAATGTACTCTTTGTTATTTTTCTCAAGCTCATTGTATTATATTTAATTATACTTATTTTTCTTTAATAAATGATTTGAAATGATTTTTTTATATTCGTTTACTTTCTTTCTCTTTCATCTTTACTTCATTTCAAAGTCTTGATTTTTATGAACTAGTAAATGTTACCCAGAAAGATAGGTCCTTCACCAGAAGGGCTAATGCTTGCTTGCTAACTAACAAGCCTCTCCAGTTATATCTACAGCTTCATGTTTATACGTAATATTAATATCTACTATATACTAAGGTTGTATTTTTAGTTCCTGTTATTTTTTTTTATGTGACTTTTTGTATTACCAATAAATGTTTATTCATTCGTTCATTCATTCATATCGCGTCACAAAACAAATGACATCAACAATCTCAACAATACTAAGTAGAAGTTTTTCTCCTTTTACTGCGTCGATCAATATCGAAGTTTTACTGGTAATAAAATAAAACGTTCTATGAACATTATCATAAGACTCCTGTCATGTTTATCCCGCAGTGGGTACAGTAATATACTCGCAGTTGTTGCGATTGAAACGGGAGAGACAAGTCGAATAACTCGAGCTATTGTTTTATTGGGAGCGAGTATGCGAATGGACAACCGCGTCTCCGCGCACCGGGCTCCCAGGCGTGCATTAGGTCTGAAATTGTATATTGTGTCTTATTTTAAAGTATATTATTAAAAGCTTTGTAAAAAATGTTTGCCCTCTTTCACTTTAACCAGTTGTGATATTTTCTAATTAATTGTAACTTAATTTTAATAATACCGAAATCATGAAAAATATGATTATTGTAGAAATAGTCAGAAATAGTGTAAAACCCATTTTAGACTTATTTTTTATAGCAAACCATACCGTATAAACTTGTCAAAAACGTAACCTCAGCTCACTTTACCCACTCGCTGACAGTTGTTACTGAAAGGAGATCAACATGACAGTTCTGTACGATGTGAAACTACAACCCCTGACTCCATGTCTGTCGCTAATGAGCTGGTTTGACTGGAGGGTGCAGTGCGGGTCAACAACTCGCCTTACTGAACCAAACACGTAGGCCGATCAGCGAGCCGTCGCCCACGCGGATCACCTCGCAGCGCGATTACCATCGAGAGGTATTCCCGATACAGGTAGCGTGTCTGAGACTTTTACGGCCTTTATTGTTAAAACAGTAGTTACTTTTGCAAAATCATTCATAATAACAGTAGACCTTGAGGTCGTGTCATTGTTTTAGGCTAAAAGAGATACCGTTAGGAGTAGAGTAGTTTTTTGTTAGACCTATAGTATAGTGAGCAATTATTATCTGGAGGTTATCCCGATGCAGGTAGTGTCTTTGCTTAGCCTTTTTCGGTATTTGCGTTGTAAAACTACAGGTACTATTGCAAACTCATTCATATAAACAGTTTTCCTTTAGTCTTGAGGTCAAGTCATATTTTTAGGCTAATAGAGATACCGTTACGAGTAGTTGGGTTCATTTTCGTTATACCTACATAGTGAGATAGCGATTATTATCGGAAGAATTCAGGTAGTATTGTTGCTTAGGCTTTTACGGCATTTGTATGCCTGTTGGTAAACTGCAGTTACTATTACAAACTTATTCATTTAGACCTTAGTCTTGGGAATGAGTCACAGTTTTTTTGTTAAAAGGTGACGATAGGTACCCTTACTATTCAAGTATTTAAGTACATTTTTGTTACAGAATATGATACGTAAGTTAACCTTTATTACCTCTACGAAAACAGCTTTAATTTATCTGCTATTTTATATTATTTATCATTCTTATATTTTTTCGAAGCTACAACACCAGTCAAAAACTTACTCATTATTGAAAAATCTTATTAAACGCCAAAGGTAGGTAAAGGGCATTTGTAATCACAAACTAACTAACTAGTTAAACAAAAACTCGATGCAACTACGTTTACGTCTAATAATTCAAGGCCTGAGTCCGTGCACAAATGAACTGTTACAAACATACAACAAAAAGTGAGCAATAAAAACGTAAAGCAATCAATGCAAAACCTACCGACACAGGACCGCCACTATTAACAAGTTTAAAGATTATATGCGTCTCAGAACCGCGGAATAATGGCAGTTACTTCAATAAATTGTTTGTGGAGTGAATAAAAACATCTTTGTAAACGAGATGAGCGCCATTTGCATTTGCACTTAGCAAGGATGCGAGCAGAAAAAGGGAAAAAAGCATTGAGGCAGTTAGCCGGGCTGCGCGCACGCACTGGCACCGCGTAGCACACTAGAAGCGTCTAGAGCTGAAACGAGAATTTAATAAGTATCGCAACGATAAATAAACATAACAGAAGAACCTTTTCGAAAATCATAAAATCTGTTAGGTGTGGAAAAATATTTCCGCACGAGCTGGACTTAAACATTCTGGCAAACCTCAACAAAACTCGCCAGAAAATTTGTGTAACATTTATATATAAGTAATTGTACACAAATCTACAAACTAAGCAGTAAATAGCTAACAAATAAAAAAACTACGATACTCTACGGTTTCTACCACAGATCTATTATGTTTCTGCATTTACTGATTTGCTTTTGCATGCTGGATGCCGATATCATCTCGGCAATACATGTTGATAATATCTAATTTCTCCATAACACCCATGTGCACAATAAAGTATAATACTTATGTACCAGACCCAGACGAGACCAAACACTTAATGCAAATAAATGTATTCTATTCTTTACTGCCCTACGATACTTGACATTGAATTTATAGCAATAACAATAAACATTCCTATCTATCAATAAACGATTTCATCAATTAAGATAAATATTGTGATATAAATAGACTAACAGTCGAATATTGCCACCGGCATCTTTAAATAATTAATGTTACCAATTACAGACCTCCTACGCGCCAAATACTCGTACGTTGGACAATATGTAACATCACTAACATCCCACAAAAAACATTAAGACCTAGTTAAAGAGTTGAGATATCTGCCGAGAGGGCCGGATGAGCCAATAAGCAATGTGAGTCACACGAGCAACTGAACCCTGGCTCAGTCCCTACATACGTACAGACACGGCCATAAATATATTGATATGGACAAATTGACGACAATATCGGCAGTCGGCACCAGAAAAGTATTCAGCAATTTCTGACTACCTGATTGAAGCTACATTATACTCGTATGATGATTTATAGGCGATTTGTAAATCTAGCGTCAAAAATATATGACAACTTTATCGATTCAAGTTGCCTCAACATATTATTGCGAGAATAATTGGTCTATTGGGAAACATACAGGATCTAACAAAATCAATAAGCGAACGTTTAAGGGCGGTATTTATACATCATTCTGAATACAATGACAAAAAATGGGCTCCAGTTTTATAGTGATTTTTCAAAGTTATGTTTTCTAACAAACTAAATCAATTAAAATAATGCACATCATGAAACATGCTGTATCTTTACTAACACGCATGCAAGCGTCAATGTTTTGTTTATGTTAGTCAGCTCAGTGTGCTCCGAGTTTAGTGTGCATGTTCGGCTATCTTTGTGTGCGTGTAGTACAGCTGTACGGGTTTGGAAAGGGTGTATTTATGATAATGTTTTGTTGATTATATCGGGAACGAGCCTGTAGTTTTGGACCAAACTTGGTGAACATGCTTAGTGTGATGTATAGATGCTCCCCTTAAACGTTAGCTTATTGATATTGTTAGACCCTATATTTATGCTCGTAATTAAAAGTGGATTGTTTTGATAAACACCGGGTGGTACAGAAACTCGATGTCAAAAACGAAAGTGCACCTGACCAGTCTGTCAGTGGGTACGGATTCAAATCCGGCTCGTGAAAATTCTTTTACCACTTTTCCGTATTAAAATTTGTTCGCAACAAAATTTGAGTAAATTTTATTGAACTACCTAAATATATTTACATTTATGTTTGCGACTGTACAGACTGTACAGTGGCGGACTGTGCAATTGATTTATGGCTCGTTTTCGGATAAAAATGTGTTTGAACTTGAGTTGGCTCGAGTACAGGCGTGCGTGCTTGAAAAGTCTCTCCTCCCGCACTTGTGACTTCAATTACGACAGCAGATACAAGATCAGGGGGCCTACTGCGAGTTTTATTAGCCATTCTATCATTCGATCACGTAAAAGAGAATTTTTGTGGTAAAATTTTAACTCGCCTCGTTTATCACCATAAGACTCTGCTTTATTGCAATACAAATTCTTATATTCTTTAAAGTGATCGAGAAGTATATAAATTCGCCGCACTCAGGCCCTAAGGCTTCATTCGTATGCCTTGTGTGAGTTTGATTCTCGTTTTCGTTAACTTGATCTAATGGTGAATTTAATCCTCACTAGTGTATTCCTCATATATATATTTTCCTCGATTAGATGACACTACGGATTTTACATTTTAGAAAAACGTATATTGACTGATTGAACACCTTTTTGCACTAGCATTATTAGAATAAAATAGAATAGGTTTATATTTACAATGAATATAAACAAAATAATCAGGTGTTACATTTTAACTATGACTTAACTTTTACTATTACTTACTTATTTACTTAACTATTAGGTACTTGCATACAAATTTTTAAGTTTATTTTGCTTATAAACTAAATAAATTTAACTTACTTTGCGGCTTAGAAATTGCACTGAGAAGAAATTAAAAATTAAAGAACTTAGTAAAGTTTTTTTTAATTGTCATTTGTTATAGGGTATTTTATTTTAAAAATTGATAGATTTATTATGTATATATTGCGGTTAAACGTGCCTGAATGATGCAATATCTCTTTGCAGTTTTGCGCAATATAACGATATGGGCTGAGCGGATGTACAAAATAAAGAGACTCACAGAAGGTGAGCTTAGTACATCACAGACACGGATTTCGGATTACAGAAAAAAAACTTTGAACATTATAACTGGTAATCGAATTGGTGTCTTATTAACATTAAATTTTAGGATCTTCTGAGTTTGATGAACGTGAAAAACTGAACATTTTGAAATATGCCGGTATTTATGATAAGCAGCGATGCTATATGGTAAGCTGGAAGGCGATGTTATGACGCGACGCCACTCCGCAACGGCTAATCTGCCACACACGGGTGTTTAAAAATACTAAGCTCAATGATAATGTTTATAATGGACGCGTTGACGGGCAGTTCACGGGTAAACTAGTGCAAAGAGATAACAGCAGGGGTGCCTGCCAATGTGAGTTTGTTTACTATCCGTATTTATTCGATTACGTTTACGAAAACGAAAATTTGTGGCATTGAAGCAGCGCTTCCTGGCGAGATACGAGAAGAGTTAACATCTTGCCGTGCAATTTCTCGTTTTCGTTAACGTGATCGAATAGTGAATGATACTCGCACTTGGCACCCAGAGAGTAATTGAAAACTATTTCGACATGATGACTATTATTGACAACTTAACTGTCTATAGATTTTAGAATACTTTTAGCGCTTTATGAGCTTTTTTTTATACGTAGCACGGCAAATGAGTCCATTTCACCTGATGTTAAGTGAATATGGAATCCAGATGCGACGACAACTGGTGCAGCGTGAAAACAACGCAGCATCAGTTACTCTCACTGCCACAAGGTGCCTTTTCACGCCTCGTTTGAAGGACCCCATATCATAGGAAGGAGGCACAACGTGTGCTGGCAAACTATTCCATGTTTTGGAGGTGCGACAGAGAAACGAGTCACCAAATTTTTTAGTGCGCGATGGAATATTTGAGACAGTAAGCGGTGACTCCGGAGAGCAGCACGTGTACTCCTATGGAGGAAGAGAGAAGGTGGGATGAGGTCAAAGAGTTCTTCTGAGCACTCGCCATGATACAAGCGGTAAAACACGCTCTTGTTATGCTTGTTTGCTTGCTACACCTTCTATTCTAAGGTTACTGTACCTAAAACTAATGGTTGTAGGAAGAAGCCCTACCAGCAACCAAACCAACACATAATATGTAAATTACCCAACATCCGCTAAAAATCGAACCCGGGATCTCTGGGTCCTAGACTGGTGGTGATTAAACAACTTTATTGCAATTACGTATCGTGTTTCGTTGATTAAATATTGACTTGCCAAACATTGATAAATCGTAAGTTATCTACAACATAACAATTGTCAAACAGATGAGCATTATTACGAATACTATTTGATTAATATAAATTAAAGCTTGGCTTGAATTACAAAAAAATGGAGTTTCAATATTGACGGTAATTAACATTTTGGTCGTCTCGTTATCGTCGCATTTAATTTCAATGTTTCTCGTATGAAATGGCGATCTGTTTACATTAATATTTAAAACAAACGTAATAAATTCGATGGGACCCTTTAAAAGGAGAGCTTGTGATGTAATTTGTTACATCATACCTGCTTTTAGGTTATTGCTCAATGTGGTTTTTAAAGGATGCATGTAAATTGGTATAGCACTTGATATGACATGCAACCTCAGCTGAGAAATTAATCCACGACCTTTTGCGATCCGGGCGAGACAGCCTACCTCACAGATATGGCCTAGCTTTCGCCGCCTAAGTCGTCTTCTTTAAATGCTAATCTTTATTTTAGATATTAATATAACATTGTGAATGCCAGACAAAAATTTAAAATAATTTACTGTATCTTTGTTAAAGAAAATATAATGAGGCTTATTAATTTATTCAAAAATACCATTGAAAGGTAGTTCAAATTCAACTCAACATTTTTCACTAAGTATTCAGCAAGCAAACATTACAAGAGAGAGTCGTTAAACCCCGCCAATCCGTATTGGGCCAGCGTGGCGGGCTATGCCCCATATCTATTCATGTACTCTCGTATTGCTCATGTGAGAAGGCCGGCGGCAGGCGCCCAGCTGCAGCAGGCCGTTTATACTTAGGTTAAATTAAACATCTATGAGAAAATTATCTCTATGTATCTCAAGCTGTAGTAAAGTTCTTAATTTTTCACTTGTTTGTACACATTATTATCTTCACCGTATCCCACACATGTTTGCAATGTTATGTGCACGCGTTATAGCCGCGCCGATAGCCATTTCAATCGTAAAACTCCCAACTTTTTCATTAAGAGAAGCGTTTACGCGTCCTAACGATGCAAACGTCTCGTTTGGTGTTAATTAAACGGTACCAAGTTGCCGTGGAGACGTTGCGCAAATCGTTCTTGAAATCGCTTTCTACGCGGCGTCACGTCGTCGGCGTCGCGTCGTTGTGATAAGCCGGCCTTATCTTACGTATATCGCCGGTCGTAATGTGTAAAACCACCTTGCCACCTACGCACACGTCACCCGTTGACATTTTATTACCTACTAGAGTAGACTAGAGTTTCAGGATAGGGCAGACAGCATTTTACCTGGTTGCCTAGCTTATCACCGAGTCCTCCTCAAATTCGTTAGCGGCAAGCAGGACTTTTGAGTACATGAAGGCCATATTACCTGCTACCTATTTTAAGCCTTCTTTATGCTTTGATGTAGGTAAAAATTACAACCACGCGCGTAAAACAATTCTAGAAACGCGAACACGGAATCTTCACCAACTTGAAATGTGAAGACGGCTCCACAATAAAGAATCACACAAAAAAAACGGCTGCGAGCTATTTCCGAATGGCAAATAGCGGGGAAGTTCGTCCAATCATGATCAACTTCGCTGTATTTCAACAATCAGCTTTACAGAACGATTGCCTGCATGAATAATTGATAGATAGATAAATTCTTTATTGCTCACACATAGATGGAAAAAAAAAGAAAACAACAGTTACACAAAAACTTAAAGCTAGTATATGGGCAAAGGCAGTCTTATCGCTACAAGCGATGCTATTCCAGACAACCTTAGGTTAAATATTCCAATTGATAAGATTGCTCTATCTAATTAACTAGTATATTAACTTAACCGCCTCCGTGGTGTAGTGATCGAACCACATCCCTATCGACGGTTACGATTCCCGGATTTCATATTATTACACTGCACTTGGATAGTAGGGTTAGCTGTCACCATCTTATCTAAGTATGTCACCATAACAGTACAAAAACACATAATGTAGCATTGTTGTGTTCCCATAGGTAGAGATAAGATAGTTAGTACCCTAATAATTAAGACTTCCCGGTGAAATATATACGCTTCCACTTTGGGCCTTGTCACTTGCCATCAGGTAAGCTTCCTGGTCAAGGGCTAAGAATAATAAAAAGGCTTATTCTTATTCGGTTACTATTTTAGGACTCAAGACCTAAAACTAGAAGTCTTAAATATTAACACTCAAGTGTTTTAAACAGACGCTTTGTAATCATACGCCTACCTTTGAGTCTGTAACCAGATCTTAGTAGGTACCTACTAACTCTCCTTATGTAATGTAAGCGCAAAACAAAGTGCAATATACTCGTAGTCTAAATATGACAGATCCTCTATACATCGATACATATCGATAGTGATGGTGACACGCGGCGCTTTTGTTTCACTTTCGAAATGCACATTCGCGAAGTGTCATGATGACATAAATCATACGCGTCGCAAAGCAACGTGACGCCAACTTATGGCTGCCACTCGAGAGTCGCGGAGAGGTCCGCGATGCGAACAAATGTTTTTTTGTAAATTTATTTATTTATTTCATTGTCATACAAGTTTACAGAATTATATCCAAAACACAAGCAAGTCAAAATACAGGCAAAAGGAAAATTAAATCTAATGAGATTACAAATAATAACTAACTATTACCAATGCAAAAATAAAACTATTTAAAATGTCAAATAAAATTAAAATGAGAAATTTCATTCACAAGAATATCAACTAATTTTCAATAAACATAATACTCAAATAAAAAATTCAAAATATATTTTAAAAAAATCAACTAATAAAATCAAATAATAATAAAATAAAGAATACTAAATAATCCGCTATTAACACATTAATAGTTAGTCCTGTTAAAACATCCAGAAAAAGCCAATACGCTTGTTTTTAAGTATGGGTTCACGTCAGTTGAACGGAGGACTCTAACGGAGGAGTTATCAACAACAGTTATAATATTAACAATTACTATTATTCAACAATTGAACTACGGTTTCTCACATTCTAAATGAGCTTAAGTAGGTACAGCATTTAATTTGCATCGACATTTGGCATAATACCCTACATACATACATAATACTTATCATCATCATCGTCATCACCATCATCAGCCTACACTAGTCTACTGCTGTAGTCTACTGCTAGACATAATAAATTTATTAGGGTATTATGCCAAATGTATAGTAGGTAGGTACGTGGTATCTGACTGTAAATAAAAATTTGCCAGAAACTGTCCAGGATTATGCTCCAAAATTCATGTTAGGTATTCGAAGTTTTTATTCTGGTTTATTAATTTACAGATGGCAGCCCTACACCCCACGGCACAAAGCGAAATGAAAACATTTATACAAATAAATAACGTGAACACGACTTACCTGAGTGGAGTTGGTTATTTTAAGTCGTACAGGGAAGTTGGTACTACATGAATTAAATAGTGAGAAACCCCATTACCTACACGCGAATTAAAAAAAAAATAAATTCTGTTATAACAAATACGTAGTGGCTTGTGTCTCCTGTAAAGCTTGATAAGGCCTGTGTCAGGAGTATACTTGCAAAAAAACCGTTTTAATATAATAATAATAATAATAACCTAAATCTGTGACTTAAAACTCGTTTTAAATTTTATAAAACTGTTCTAAATCACGACCACGTCATAGTGTAGTAGTTAGTAATTATTAGGTACACTACGACGTGGGTCATGAGTTTAATCATTTTAAACTTTAAAACGAATTTTGGTTTAAAACGGTTTTTTGCAACTATAATCAAGAGGTACCACTCTTCCCTTTAAAACAAATTGTAGTAATCTGCAGCATAAATCTACAAAAAAATTTAATTTGCTTAAACAACAACAACTAAGTTGATTGAGCAATTGAATAAGAGTTGTTTTAAACAATTTAAAATGATGTTTACTTAATAAAAATTACTCTACATACGATGACTACAAAAAACGTGATATAAAAACAATCCTGCACAAAAGTTCAATAGCGCGTTATTTTCTAAGAAAACCTATCACTATCCTAGTTATTCTATTGTGGCATTAAGCTTACCTTTCCTTGCTTTCCTTACTTCCTCTCAGTGAACTAAAACAGAAACATCTTTTTTTTCCATTTAGGTACACCTACTTACATCAAGATATTATGTTCCAGCGCAATAAAAGTCTTTTGTATTATTATAAAACTTTTTGTTTCATTGTATTGTGTCATATTTAATTTTATTTGTCGTCATTAAATAAAAGAACTGTTGTAGAAATGAGTTATTTAAATAAATAATTTGTAAAAATATATCAGTCGAGAACAAGTCTAGAAATTAATAAGTACGGATAGTAAACGAAAATGTTGCCATAGAAATTTAAGTCAAATGTAACTCACACTAGGCACCCTGACTAACACCCCTATTTATTTAGAAATGTCACAAAGATCTAATTTAATTTTATAAACAAGTAACATTTAAATAAGAATAGAAGTTTTCTTATTAAATAAAATTAAAGTAAGTATTATTATTATTATCAAATTCATAACTTTTATATTATTTTTGACATAACACAAACTTTCACACGGAATGTAACCTCAAAACTAGCTTGTCACAAGCTTGTCACTACGAATTCTTTGTGAAATCTAACTATATTGCTTGAGTCAAGATATTGGTAACTATTGCTTGGCTAAGAATTCTAACTTTTGACGTTTCTAATTTTATCGGTTTACTAAAAAATATAAAGTTTTACTTAAGCAATTACTTTTGCTTCAGTATGAACATTTTTACTCGTTTATAAATATGGGTGTAAGACTACGATAGTAACAAAGCAGTTTTGTTTCCATATAACACTCTACTTACAACATTAAGGTTGACGTTACGTGCTCCTGTTTTGTTTTTTTTTAGCCCAGCCAAGTGTATCCTCTTTAAGGATACCGGCTTCTAGAGCGGCAGCGCGCTGATTAAATGCCAGCTGGGCGTCGTCGCTATGTGCCCCTGCAGGGGCGAAGAACTGGGTTGAATTATTTTCTGAGAGAATTTGCTGAATGCTTCAGGCGGCATTTTCAGCTGCACTGGACTTTTTTAAAAGGAATGAAAAGAAACTTAAGGGGTTCCTCAATCCGTGTGAAACGAAGCAAGTCAGAGGTTTTCTAGAGGGAATGGCATCACGCACTAAGTAGTGCGTGTCCTCGTTTCCTACTAGATTCTACGAGGGGTTCGGATGGGATCGGGAGCGGAACAACCAGATGGCGCCTGTAAAGGCTAGGCTCGGGTTGACCGGGTGGTAGGGGTGGGGAGAAGCGCCCAGGTACATGTCTGTACCTGGTATACAACGTGTGTAAACCGGCCGGTCTGAACCCCGTCGTTCTTCGAGTACGGTGTCTTGGGCCTAATAGGTCTGCATGTTTAGTGTATTCTGTAAATGTGTGGTGGCATTTAGAGGACCGGGCGGGAGGGGAGGGGGAGCTGGGTTGACGTCATCAGCGCCGAATACCGGTGCGCGTGCGCTGCCCGCGTCGTCGCTCCCACGTTCACTTTCTATTAGGCTATCTTTTCAGTACATTGCAACTTGTCGTGCCAAATCCATACTTAGGAATGAGCGTTTAACCTTGCGTCATTGCGTTGCGGTATGTCTTTAAAAATTATGTTTTATTTGTCACAGTCAATTGTTTTTCTTTTGTTTCTTTTTTAATTAAGAACTCCTCCGATTGACCTCAATCTTACCTTATGGTAAGTGAAGACGAAGCCGAAGATGGCAGTTTGCGGTAAATGTAAAAAATAATGTAATTTTTAAAAAGTTTTCAAAGAGGTTTAACTTTTTAGTTATTTTTGAACAGGCTGCGTTCACATCTGAAAGATTGTGTACTTTTGCAAGATGTTGGTTGGATTTTCATACATACCACCTCTAGTTATGAACACAATTAGTTTTGTGACCGATGAAGAAAAAAAATTTAGATTATTAGCTATTGAATAATTTTACCGACTTTACCAATCAATACATATCGTATCATAAAAAATATACACAATATTAGTATTTATTTTATTTGTATTTGCTAAAGACTTTCATCGCTATTAAGCTTCACCTACACATAATGAAATATCTTTGGAATTATATAACTAGTAACAGTGAATAAAAGATTGTTTTTCACACACGTGTGTCGTGTATGAATGATCTAACACTCTCGTAGGCAAAATCGTGACATTGTAAATGCTGCCAAATAAATATGTCTATGTCAATGCCAAATTATAGTATCTCTGGTGATATTGTAAACTTTTTTGCATATTTAAAGGCTTCCACAATAACGCTGTTAAGTTTCATACACCGTCAATTATAAGTCGTCGTCTTGCCATATAGCAGGTTATACCTAGTACTCATGGTTAGAAACAACATTTTTGTACTGAACCAACTCTGAAATCTCAACAAAAAACAGTTTATCCATTATTATCATAATCAGCTCATTTTATGTCCACACTGCTAGGGCACGAACCTTCCCTATGGATGGATAGGGAATACGTAAACCACCACGCGGGCCCAGTGCGGATTGGTGTTTGTTAACGACTGCTAATGCAACCGGGACCGACGGCTTTACGTGCCTTCCGAAGCGCAGAGAAGCTCGAGATACCTAATAGAATTTTGGTCACCCGTGTTGCCTTGTATGAAACAGCTTGGTTTTTTAAAACATTTCGGTTTGCCTATTACAAGTTGTTCCTATTCATGAGTAGGTAGGCAGGTAGTTCCAGTAGCAGGTGATTAGTAATTATAGAAGTACTTACTACGTGTATACTATCACCTGGTTAGGGCAAGGCAACGACTACTTAAAATTAACGGTAGTAAAATTTGCTCTCTGACGGGATTATGGGGGTCGATACCTGTATTAACAAAAATCATATTTTTTCAATGTAGGGTATTGGCACTAGGCTGTGCGATTCTCTAAGCACAACAGCGTCGACCTCGACATTGAACTCGCTCTTAATTTGCAAACGAATGTAGACTTTAATGCTATTTAAATAGGTTGGAATTAGTTTGCAAGTTATGAGCGAGTTCAACGTCGAGTTCTACGCTGTTTTGCTTAGAGAATAGCGCTGCTGTGCTCGACAGGAACCAGTGACCGACATTTTTCTCTTTAATCATAATAAATAGGGGTCATCAACTGATTTTATTCTTTAGCAACAAGACCTCTTACCGAGAGGTCCCGGGTTCGATTCCTAGAGGGGATACATCTTTGTGTACTCGGTTTGGTTGGGGTAGGGCTTGTTTGTCCGCCTGGCTAGCTACCACCATCTTATCTTAATATGTCGCCATACCATCAATGTTTGTAGCATTGTTGTGTTCCGGCAGCTAGAGATAATTTAGCCAGTGCCTCAGTAATTGAGGATCCCGGGTGAAGTGCGCTTCCACCATTGACCTTATAATCACTTTACATCAGGTGAGATGAAGGCACTGTGATTACCCATAAGAATTTTTTTTTTAACTTGCTTCTTAGCTGTTCTGCGGAGCCCCATTACAGACAATGGAGCACCTCCTCCAGTGTCCTCTGTGCCCAGCCACCTGCACATTGAAAAACCTGTATGAGGTCAATAATGTAGCAATAGCCGTGGCTACTTATTGGTCCCACAAAATATAGCTGATCCTGCTGACTCGAAAAGAAGAAGAAGCTGTTCTGTTACCCCGTAAAATTTCAACGACAACAAAGTTTTTATTTTTTGGCTACTAAGAATGAGTTTAACTCTGGGCTTAAAGTGTGGAACACTGGAACCATTATCCAATTAGTATGTTATTGAGCCCGCATATAAATGTTCCATTCATCTGATGGTAATCGATAAGCGACGCGTATAATTTGCGCGTTGCCAAACTTGAGGCCTAAGTCATTTCTCTGCTACTCCAGCCCTAAAGGTCCCAGGTTCGATTCCCAGCTTAGGCGGGTTCTTTATTACTATCATCATCAGCTCATTTTTATGTCCCCACTGATGGGGTATGAGCCTTTCCTATGGATGGATAGGGAGAACGGGCCATAAACTACCACGCGGGCCCAGTGCGGATTGGTGGTTATTAACGACTGTTAATGCAGCCGGGACCAACGGCTTTACGTGCCTCCCGAAGCACGGAGGAGCTCGAGATGGTTTATTACTATATTAGAAGTTAAATGGTTTATTAGTCTTGCAGATTTTTATTGGCATCTGAAGTTGACTGTAAATAGCTCACCTTTTAATATTCATAAACAAATATACGTACTGTATTTTTAAATTTTTATATAATAATAAAAACTTAATTAACTGATGTTGTTATAATTTATTGATTAGGTACCCACCTACTACTAAGTACTACTAAGTAAATGTTACATTGACTAAATGATTACGGAACATAGCATGTAGGTACAGTGTTGTCGGTGCGATGCATCGCAATTTTAGTGTTCCTTACTGCAATTGAACACTTGTAGTGAGTAATGATCCAATCTTGTGCGCCACACGCTGTTTTGACTACATTGTCTTTGTATGGAGTCAAGAATGCAACTAGTACAGCCAACTTTCGTATAACAACGTAAACGAATATTTTTCTCTTTGTCGGTAAGTAAACCTGTAAGATGTGAAATGAGTTTCATAGGCAAAATCATATAGTCGAATAATTTTTTTAAGTATATTTTATCTTTCAATATTTCTAAAAATATTAAGATCGGATGTTGATGACGTAGTTGTCGACATTGAATAGCTCCTTTGGCTTACAAAGTAAAAGTAGATAGTGTCGATTAATTTCGGCGAGTTGGATTGAGCCGCGATAGCATAGTTGGTAGTGCACCTGACCCGGCATGTCATGGGGTGCGGGTTCGAATCCCGCTCGTGGAATTTTTTCAACACTTTGTCTTTTTTCAAAGTTTTTTAAGTAGGTACTTTAAAATGTTGAAGCGCATTGTTGGCTAATTGTTTGTCTCTTACCGTTCATCGTTATCATCATCAGCCCCTCTCGACCCACTGCTGGGCAAAGGCCTCTCTTCGTTTATGCCATTCGTCTTGATCCTGTGTAAGACTTTGACTTTTAAAACATAAAAACGCTAATTAAAAAAATATTTATTGTTACGTCGTAAAACATACCGCCATCTTCCAAGCGTACTTAAAACAAGCAAATCGAGTTTTTTTATATATTAGAAGGATGCAAACGAGCAGGCGGCTCACCTGATGGGAAGGGAAGCAATCACCGCCGCCCATGGACATCCAAGCAAGACCAGAGGAGTCGCAGATGCGTTGCCGGCTTTTAAGGAATTAATAGGCTCGTTTCTTGAAGATCCCTAAGTCGTAAGGTCGGGAAATATCACCGCCGAGAGCTGGTTCCACAGCACTGTAGTTCGTGGTAAAAAATTACGTGAGACACGCACAGTAGTATACGCCATCCATCAAAATGGTGTGGATGGAAAGACAGTCGATTGCGTGTAGTGCGGTGAAGGAAATCAACGGCAGGGATCAAACCGAACAATTCCTCATAGTACTCCCCTTGACAAAGGCGATAAAATATACAGAGATATACAGAAAGTACAATAAAAGGTACCCTCGATAGGAATCGAACCTGGGACCTATGGATTTGAGACCAGTAGTCTAACCCTAGATCGCAGAGGTACCCTTTAAACATTGCTTATCTCAACCACTCATAAAATTCCGTAAGTGAATATCATTTCTTGCAGAATATTTTCTTTACATATGTATGTAAATAGATCTATGTAACAGATCTATTTATATATTTATATAAATAGATCTGTTTACATTCGGACTAACGGTACATACTACGGTATAACAGTTTCTTTAACCACTTAAGTAAATACAACCAAGATATGCACAGACTACTTATTAAACATATCAACTTGTTCCGACATCTTCTCACCAGCTGACCTATTAAACGATATCCTATAGTAAATTTGACTTTTTTATTTTTTATAAAATACAGTGAAAAAATTAAATGTCTACCCGACCCAGCCACGAATCGAACCTAGAAAAAATGGCTAGGTCAGGTAGGCATTTAATTTTTTCACTATATTTTTAAATTAATCGATATCCTATTTGACATCTAACAAACCTGACGGCTACCAGTTAGAGTGGGCACTAGGCATACCTTTTTTCTATACTTACAGAAGAAAATGCATTAGGCATTTATTCTTTCACTGCGCCCGGAGAGACGTAGATGGTTATGTGGGACTCTCCCTTCGACCCTATCAAGGGGTAAGAAGCTCATACCCACTATAAACTTTTTTCATCATCATTTCCCCTCACGTACTGCCAGGATAATCTTGCAACTGCCATCAGCAATTAACGGACTTAAATAAGACGATGGTGGCTAGACAGGCGGACTTAAAATAAGCCTTACCACCAACCGCCTCTGTGGTCTAGTGGCTAAGACCACCGGTTTAGACCCAGAGGTCCAGGGTTCAATTCCCAGCGGGGGTACATGTTTATGTACTAAGTTTGGTTGGTGGTAGGGCTTGTTTGTCCGCCTGGCTAGCTACCACCATCTTATCTAAATATGTCGCCATAACATCAATGTTTGTAGCATTGTTGTGTTCCGGCAGCTAGAGATAAGATAGCCAGTGCCTCACTAGTTGAGGATCCCGGGTGAAGTGCGCTTCCATCATTGGCCTTATCATCACTTAACATCAGGTGAGATCAAGGCACTGGGCTTACCCGTTAATGTAAAAAAAAAAACCATTTAAAATAGTACGTGTTATAAGTTTACAGGAAATCGAAGACGAGACCCCTAGATCTGAGACCAGCAGAGGTATCGGTCTCAGTACCAGACTTCGAAGTTGTTACACACATACTCACCTTGTCGATTCATAAGCTGATGGCATGCCTATGCTTAATTTACATTTTTCTTTATGCATGCAGAATTTAAGGTATGCAAGATTGTAATAGATAGATACTGTTTCTAGCTGTCCGTTGTAAGCATTTCAGTTGCCAACTTGCCAAGTAGTATCCGATTATTCTGATCGCTATGCGGCGCGGCAAATCGAGCAAGATTGTTGACATCGGCTATTTTCATTGAGCGTGTGGTCAGGATCGGAACCGTTGGCGGGCTGCCACGGCTGCCGTGACTCAGTGTTACGCGTACGCACGGCTTTAGCGGCGAGCTAGTGTTGTGCCCAGATATATTCAGTTCTTGAGTAGCATTTATCATTAATCTCTGAGAAACATTCGATTAGAACGATTGAGTGGTTTCTGATTTAGCTATGATCGGGTCGGTATACATGTACCGATATTTTATTAAAATAAAATGAGCCTTATTGCTTTACTATCATAAAAACTTTTACTAGGCAGTGTTAGTTTTGTTAAGATGAGTATACGGTTTTGTATATGTTAGTTGCATAGTTAGTTTCGCAAAAGCTGTATCAAGATATATCCCGAAGACATTTTCACCAGCGTACTACTAATACATAAACACCATAAAACGAACCATAGCTACCCTGTCAAGTTAGCATGTTCCAGTGAGATGTTAAAAACATGTTAGGTCATTGATCATCATTATAAAATAAGAGAGTAAATCACCTAGTGTGCATGCGATCTCATCACTAAAGCGAGACGTCACCACATATTTCAATACAATTATCTAGTCGCTATACCAGCGATTTTTTGCCTTCCGCGTGTGAACATGCGATTTCACCGAGAAACGCGGCGTTATGATGTTACCTTTCGCTTGATTCGACGAAAGATAAAGAACAGTAAAAACTTCTGTGCCACTTCCCAATGACCTTTGTTACTAATAGAAAATGCGTTGTCTATACGACAAGTGAAGAGAAAAATCATTCGCAGCAGCGAATGTTGTCTTGTTGTTCTTCTCAATGTAAGGACTAAGGAGGTAAAGATTTCATGCAATTATTTTTAAGGTTAGAAATAACAAAAATAAAGTTAATCAAATCCTTTTTTACGTGATAAATATCGACAAGAATACTTGTTCTACCTTTACTTAATGTGAGTAACGAAAAAATCGGTATATCGATAAATCATATCGGAAAGTATAATATAATCGTTGATGCAATCAAAATAAACCATCAAGACATAATCAAAGAAAATGTTTCTTTAAAGAAACTTGAATGGCAAACAAACAGCTGATGTTTCGTTTAACACCATTATCACATAGCACAGTGCAAAATTTTGCGAGACTTCGTCCACTTGACTGTTGATTCGAAATAAACTCTCGCTCCGACATTGAACTTTGCAGTTCTACGCGAAGAAATTGGCAAAGGACCAAGTACAGGCCTCGCTGTTGTCGGGTTTGGGAGACAGGTAGAGTTTTTTCGCTACCTGGTAATTAACTAGGGGAGGATCGTAATATGATTTCCCACGTGCGGCAGAAGCGATGTCGTCTTGTTACCAAACACAAAGTAAGTTTCTAAAGGGAGTCTGACAATACCCACCCTCGTGCCACGTGCGGCCCTCCGCATGTTTTATGAATGAGCTCAGCAATATCTTGCAACATCCCTTCATTATAACAGGAAAACAGAATTATTATAAAAATTATGCCCGCGGAATATCGATGAGAGGCGGTGCGCGGCGCTAGTAAGCCATTACTTTCTTGATTAGATGGCAGTTATTTTTTAAAATGAATTGTTAGTGGACTGACGCTTTTTTCTATTTCCTAAAAAATTCTCTCACTTTTTCCCCTTCTAAAAGAGGTTTTATTAAAATACTTTTTGGTCTTTGTCTCCGTTTACTTTTAATTCGTTACAAACTGCAATTTGCTTGCGACCGCGAACTTTTATGCAGTGTAATAAATATAATGTTATCTATGAAGATACCTACTTTATTACGGCGACGGTACCTAAGTATACCAATAGAGAAATAAAATAAGGAACAAAGGTATTGCGAAAATGTATTTCAGGACTAGTGTTCCGAATTTCGATATGCCTTGATGAAGAACCTTAATTCAATAAACTCTTTTTGCAGATAAAATCACAAACATTACTAGTTTGGAATCGAAAAAACAGTTTGTTCGCATAAATAGCTACCTGTATTTACAACAAAATATAATATCAATATGATTTCACTTTTCACGTTTGGCTAATTCCGATACTTTAAAATTCCTCAGCACATACCTATCGCATGTTACAAATAGTAACGCACGCGAGCAAAAACTTCAATAATAACCAGACACGTACAAACCGATCGTTCGTGATAAACAATTCGATATGGTTTCACTTCTGATGAATAGTTTTGTTGTGTGTACGATCGGGCGTACTTTTACTCTACAATTCTTACGTAAACTCATTCGAATTGATGGCAGAGGACCAAAGAGGACAGGTTCTTTTTAGTGTTGCCTTCTTCGCAGTTCAAGATAAATGTTCTGTGGGGTTCTGTTAACAACATGCTTATATTCGTGATTCAATCGCTAAATACAAGATCGGCATACACAACTTGCTTTTTAACACAATAACTTTAAAATAAAGTTCTATCAATGTGCTTATAATAATTGGATAAGTAACTTATGGCTATTAGACAGTGGTTTATTCGTCGAGACGTTATGACACTGTGGGTATATTGCCTGTTCATAATTATTTCTTGACATTAATCTTATTAGTTAAATGTAGATGAATATGTGTGGTGGTCCAGCAGGTGGTAAGGTAAATATCGATCGTAAGAACCTGTCTAAATAAAATAGGGGAAGTAATACCGATTTACTCCTACAATCGTCACCTAACATAGTTTAGGGGTTACCTTAGACATGGAGGTCGTCGGTGAAAACTTTACCAATGAGAACTCTTACCGTGTGTGGTGATGTTACATTAAAGGATAATTAAATTACCACCACTGTTCGCTTCACTATTCTCAACTGATTATGTAGTTCACAAATATTTTTGTCAGTTTCTACAAATCTTCGAACATGAAAACGGTTGACCTTGGCCAATAAGCATTTTCTAAGTCTATTTGAAACAAATGTTTCTTTTATATTTAGGAACTGTCTCGCGATCAGGGTAAATAATAGGAAGGAAAATAATCGAGAATATAAAATGATACCAACCGAAAGTGGGATAGCGCCGATGAAATATTATGGATTGATTACACCATTATTACACAGTCTAGCGGGTGTGAAATCGGTTTTTGGTCATTACCAACTCGATCAGCCGTCGACAAATTGGATTTGCCCCTAGGATGACGAGATGTTTCCATTGGTTTGTTATAATGCAAATGGCGACAATGGGTATGTACAGACAATTCGGATGTAAAACAGTTTGGTATCTTCTAGATTGAAAATTTGTTGGTCTGACGACGATTGACCAATGTAATTTATTTAACGAATATTATAAAAACGATTATAAAAAGCGAACCATCTGCTTCTTTCAGGAGTTTTCATATAAGTAACTTCAGACATAATCATGTAGGAATTGACACATTTTCTTATACAACCAGGGCTGAGGATCTACAGAACAAACGATTACTTATATAAAAATCAACCATAAACTAACTCACTTAGTTCATGGTCAAACAGAGGATTATGTAAACAATGATATTGGGGTTATGTAGTCGCAGTTTAAGCAAAGTCTTATAGACAATATAACTCTACTAAGTTTAGATTTAAAAGGACTTTGTTTTTGCTTGTGAAATGAGTGCCCACAAAATGTAAGAAGTACTTATTTTGATACCATGAACTCTGTAGATCAGTTATAATAAAATCGGACGTGGTCACAGCGTGTCGAGCTTCGCTTCAGTGGTGTGTCAATGACTGTGACACTTTCCTCTTTATGATCGTAAACTTACTTACTAGTAATTCATAAAAAGATGAATTTGTCATTTCATTTGTCATTTGTCGTTTTCAAACTAAGTTGTAGTCAGATTGTCCTTCGAGCCTGATAAATGAGTCCTAGTTGATAAGTAAAGTAAACAGAGATACTTTCGTCAATATCAGTCTTTGTCCTGCCTGACTTATGGAACAAAAGCACACGTAATACATATAGGGCTCATTCGAAAAGAAATTAAATAATTAGGTCATTATCTAATTACTTTTAGCAAAGCTAAAGCCACTGGAAATGGTACTGCACTTAAAGTCACGAGCCGTTAACATGTATGCATTTTTGACTCTTATTCCAATGTATTTAAACTTAATTTTTTTACATGTTAATGCTCATGTCTGTACATAGTCTTAAAACTAAGCTTTTCTTTGTTAAAATGGACTTGATATTGAATCATGGCGTTACGATGTTTAGTGGTAAAGTAATTTTATTATTTAGTACACTATCTGATTTCTTTTGGCATTAGCTTTGTTGAACATTGAAATGAGTGCAGCATAACGATCTATTTACATTACACATGCCGACAGGAGTAACTAACAATATAATAACATTGAAATGGTATGTGATAACGGTTTGTACTCGAAGTAATATCACTTCCTCATGGAAATTCCTTTGTTTATTTGTCTCTATAAACAAGCATTCATTTTAACGCTGCTATTGAGGAAAATGGTCTAAACAACAACGCCTTTTATGGGGCTGTCACTTGTTGGTTTTATATGAACGAATGTTTTTATATTTTTAGATTTCCATATAGTACATCGGAAAGGGATTTAACCTTTTTAAGGAGGATGAAAGGAACAGCTGGAACAACTATTTTTTTTCCTGATTGAGAAGTATGCCCCCATCTTATACATTAAAGCGAGTACCAACTTTGATGTTTCATCCCCTTTCGAGATGCTATAACTCTGTCAAATCACCGGAAATAACAAAACATAACTGAGGTTTATCAACACTGTAATAATATAAGTTAGTAGTAGGTATTTGCTAGTAATCTAAACGTATCTTCTATATCTTCTTCTTCTTCAACTTCTATAAACACAAGTCTCAAACACATCTTACCGCTCTGGGCACAGGCCTTTTCACATGAAAACTAACATATAGAGTGGGATAAGATAAAGTAGTGTCGTGGGATTAAACGACTTCTATCTTACGACTGATACTACTAGCATGGTCATTTACATTAGAATAAATATTATTAACGGGATTATTACCATGTTTTCTGTTGTGTTTGAGTATCCGATATTTCGGCAGTTGCATGCGCCATAATCACGGATGTACTGAAGTTATTGCGGGTGGGTGATTATGAGCAGACAAAACGATCTACCCTCTTCCTTAGTCGTTTTTTGCGCTCGATATCAAACACAACAAAAAACATGGTAATAATCCCGTTAATAATATTTATTCTAATACTACTAGGACCAACTGCTAAATTTATCTTCCATAGCACGGAGGAGACCAACTTCTTTGATCACCCATCAGATAATCCGGTATTACGACAGTTGTTTAACTTGCAACATCGTGCCGAAAAGCGTAAGCTAAAAGGCACCTCCAAATATAATGATAGACGACGATCATGCTATTTGGTGGTGCCTGATAGTGCAGATCACTCTTTCTATTTTCATTGTAGGTAGGTATACGAATTAAAAAATAGAACACTGGCACACGATAATGATTAAAAAACACTGAATGTTGGAAAAAGGACAAAGAACAAAGGAGTGAACTCACTAGTTTGTAATCAGACAGCGAGACAATAAACATGACAATTTGACATGTCGTAATGAATTATTATCGGCTCAATGTAGAGCTGAATATATTATGTAAAAGCTTGTATTGTGATCAATGAATACAAGTCCCTAAAGTGAAGAATGTTTTATTTATACTAAGCTCACTCTCAATGAAAGTTAACATTGAAATATATATAAGTCTTCATGCGGAGATCTACTCACTTTTATTTTACATAGGTTGGAGGTTCCTATATTTTATATTGACGTTTTGAACCATATTGTAGAGACCCCCTCCTAACTATGACCTGTGATTATAGAAACTGTTGATAACCTTTTTTTATTGTTGTTTTTTTAGCTCAAAACTTATTGGGGGAGCTTTATAATTGACCTAGTATTGAAGTAATGCGGTGCGGCTAAAGGGAAGTTGTCTTACATCGAAACCTGTTGAACACGTGGCCAAAACCGAGGGCCAGCAAACAATGCACGTCTCTCATTTTGTTATTGTGTCGACCGCTCCCAAACAGAGCACGTGTTGCATTATCCCACCAGCCAACGTCTCAGTCGCACAAAACTACATCTTACTCGCCTAATTATAAAATCCCTTATTGCATACTCAAATGAAACACCAGTCCTATTCACGTACTGTGGAAACTGCAAGCTTATAAGCAACAACAGAAGGCCTCTTTTAGTTCTCTCGCTGATGAAAAATGTACTGTCATTGTGGAGGAAGACGCTACCAGGAACTACCAAAAGGGCAAAAAATTTATTCAAACATTCATTCATTGTACTTGCCGGGTAATATTACAGACTTGCTCGGGTTATTGCACTTTCAAATATTGATACGGTAAGAAGAGTTTAGGTAGTCTAGCGACATAATAGGGAAAGACGAATCGATACGGAATTTAATAAGACGTTACCGAGACAATCGTAGAGAAATAAAATTTGAAATGAAATCGTTTATTTTGAACTTTTACAAGCCCCGTTATTTTACCAACATAAAAACGAAAGAAACTATAAATAATGAAACCAGGAGAAAGTACTTAAAGTTGTAATTGTGTAATAATTTTATAAGATAAGTTAACGACGTCGTTTGACGTAATTTATCTTATGAAGTAGAACTGATAATACTTAAAAAAACATTAAGTAAAATGCTGCATTACTCACTTGTGGAGGTGTCATCATATTTGGTAAATATAACAGTGCAATATCTGTAACTGTCTAATTAAATCCTCGTGCTGTTTTAGGTGCAAGAATGCAAGTCAAGGTGCGCTTACGCAACTTACCGAGAAACGCACGAACGAGCCGCTAGCCGTAACCGACGAGGCTGCATGACCTACCTTCAGATAACATTTAAATTATCTTCTTTATTTATATAAAACTTAAATGTTACAATGACGTTTTTATTGACGCAGACGAATTAAGTTTCGATTGACGCAATTTGTCCTATTTGCAAATAGTCACGTCGACGCAAATGGTCTCACTCAGTTCGAAGGCCTTATCAGATCTACCTAGATCTTGTTGTTTCCGCAACGGCTAGCGCGTCTTCTGAAGCACGAAGGAGCTCCAGATGTTTTAGGTAATTTGGTCATTGAGCCGGAGTCACCCGGTGAGCCGCCTGCGAAAGTAAGCTTAACTATAGCACGATCGCAATTGACCAAATCTTCATAATTGTCATCGTCATTTTCCCACAGCTGGGCTTAGGCCTTCCTAAATGAACAATAGCGCATGGGTACATCGGGTATAACCTTTTAATAACCCACAATTATATAATATAATGTACACTATTTTGAAAATAATAGCGTTGGAGTTGGAGTAAACCTGGTTTACTGCTCAATTCTGCTTTTGTGCATTTTTTTTACATTTTCCTCACTGTCTAAATGTCAAAATCTAACCACTGTACTAAGTACGGAAATACTAGGATTTGGGTGAGACTTACTTTTTCCTCCTCTTTGCTGTGGAGACGATGGGCCCATGGGGACCTAATGCAAAAATGTTTTTAAATGACTTAACTGCTCGCCTGTACGAGGCATCGGGTGACCGGAGATCAGGTCATTTTTTCGCTCAGCGCATTAGCTTGGCCATTCAAAGGGGCAATGCCGCCAGCATTTTGGGCACCTTGCCTCGGACAGGCGAGTTAGTTGAAGTTTTTTACTTGTAAATTTGTGATTATTATTTTTATTTTTATTGTTGTTTTATGAATAAATTTTATAAAAACCTGAGACACGATTGTGGACGTTTTGATATCAATAGCAAAATTTAACCTTAAGAAGTTGTGTCCAAAATATTGAGTAACGTCTCGGTTCATCGCTCAGCAGTCAGCACCAGCGGTTGTTGGTCTCCGGATGCTATCATAAAGATGGCATTTGTTATGACCACAGCGAGCGCGGTGATTTAGTGGCAGAACCGATCTTCCCATTTATGTTTTCAATTATATACAGATCGAACTATAGTGGTCCAAGACTTCCGGGCCGGACTAGAAGATGAATGGGCGCATGTTGTGGTTTTTCTAAAAGTTTTTTAAAGTTAGACTTATACTTATAATTAGACCTGAGTACGTAGTGTGTTACTCATTCGCCATTCGATCACGTTAACGAAAACGAGAATTTGTATGGCAAAATTTCAACTTTCCTGGTTCTACACCAGCAGGCTGCTTTAATGCCATATGAATTCTCTTTTTCGTTAAACTGATCAAAACTCAAACAACCCTCGCACTAGCCACGCATTTGGATCTATTTGCGATTACTATACTTCTGAAAATATTTCAAGGTAATGTTGACTCCTCTGAATTACTAAGCCTCATTACTATTAATGCACCTAAAAAAATAACGCGCCACACTAATATACTGAATGAGTAGTGTGTTATTGAGAGTTCATCCTCACCTATGCTCGCGTGGTCAAACTACGTTCGCCCGCACTCGCAGGTGCGGAAGAATCCTCAATAACTCAGTTCGATCACAGATTTTCGCGCCCCTGAATGTTTGTTCTAAGCTAGAATAGAACCTACAACCATACGCAACACACAGATTTACTAATCATCAAACCAACGCTCTAGTCTACCATATTCATTCTGTAAGATATATATATATTTTTTATATATTTACGGGTAAGCACAGTGCCTTGATCTCACCTGATGTTAAGTGATGATAAGGCCATTTGATGGAAGCGCACTTCACCAGGGATTCTCAACCAGTGAGGCACTGGCTATCTTATCTCTAGCTGCCGGAACACAACAATGCTACAAATATTGATGTTATGGCGACATATTTAGATAAGATGGTGAATTCCTTCCACAATCCAGATGACTGCATTAACCACTTTGCTACTGAGGCAGAGTTTTTACCGTGTTTGGTACAGATGAAGTTGCTTTAATTTTTTTTAAATTTTAGCTTCGTCTTTTTTTATTGCAATTTTTTATCTAAGAACATTCTAGCGTTAAACGCTAAAATATCAAAAATTTACAAACTTGTTATAAAGTTTATTATTGTAAATTCGTAATATTTACACATTAGGTAAACGCACGCTGCGCTGCGCTGTCATCAAATCTAGCGCCACGGGCGTCGGTCAACAGCCAGCGGATGCGACGACCTATTTACTTATACCTAAAAACCACCAATTTGTTTCAAAACTGAATTTATTGTGAATGAAATGAATAAAGCATAGATTAGCTAGCTTCTTGTCTGCGACTTTGTCTGCGTATAGATTTTAGACTTTAAATTACGTTTGATAGGTATGATGGAGGATATACC